>JAHBCN010000040.1:0-317500 GCA_019359885.1 Listronotus oregonensis
GCATTGCCTTCCATCCCCCTTTAAACTTCCTTGATCTTGCGTCGTACCTTATTCCAGTGGTCCTGTAAACGCGGATTCTTCCATTGTTACACGACTGAAAAGATTTTTATCTGAAAATATGAAATTTACCCATAAATCATTTCATTTAAGATATTCTTGGAAATAATATTATTAGCCGCACATCGACTATTTATATTCGAGCTTCGAATTCTGCTTCAAGCCGTATTGGCCGAACTAGGGAAATTAGTCTCTTTTTTTGCTACAGTTACAGTTTTAAATAGATTTTTTTTTTTTTTAATTAACTTATTCTCTGACCAGAACCTATTTTTCTTGTAATTGTTGATTGGTAATTGTCTCGAAAGTTGCCTCCACTCCGATTTTGACAAAATTTGGAATGCGGGGGATTTTTGGGGCGCTGGTCACAAATCTGAAAACAATTTTTTGACAACGTTTCGTTTTCGAGATATTTATCATCAAAGTTAAAAATCAAACTAACCTGATTTACATGATTCTTGACTTATAAACTAAATTGGCATACAATATTTTTTAAACACCTTTTAAAAACTTGTTTTTTATTTATTTTACCCCTTTTTCTCCATTTAATTGCAAACCTTCACTTTTAAACACCGCAACCATGTATACACTAGAGATTTTATCAGAAAATATGGCCCAGGCCTTTGACATTAAAACTTCCCAATTTAATGAAAAAAAGATGAAAATAAATAAAAAAACAAACATTTTTATAGGGTGTTCATGAAATATCGTGTGCCAATTTAATGTAAAAATTATAAATTTTGTGCAAAAAGAAGGGGGAATATAGTGAAAATGAGGTTAGTTTGATTTTTAACTTTGATGGTAAATATCTCAAAAACGAAAGGTTACCGAAAAAAATTTTTTTTGTTCGTGAAAAAGTATCGGGGTCAAAGGTAAAAAAAATGGTTTTCCGCGATTTTCTTTAAAACAGTAAGTTTTATCGCAAAATTACCTTTAACAAAAATTGTAGATCATAAAATTATCTATAAAAAAGGTATTAATATTTTTTTTAAGCCACCGTTCCTGAGGTATAAGCATCATTGTATGCACATGTTTCCACGCTACCTCTGAGGTAGTATATTTTTTTTTAACGTGGTTTCTCCAGTAGAGTAATTTAGTAGATAAATTTCAATGAAAAGAAATAACATGTAGGAAACAGAGGTATTAAATATATGCTAACAATTAAATCATTCCTCGAACGTATAATAGAGGAGAGAACGTGACAAGCAATTACGAATTCCCGTGTACAAAAACCCTCAGGGTTATGGTTTCCAATCGAAGTCATCTGGTTTCTTACCTCTAACTGATTACAAAAAAATTTTCCAATAATAAAATTACTACGTTTACGGGAATGACCCAAATGAGCTTGTGATAGATTAAAATTTTAATGGCAATAAGGTAGCTGGTAATAAATCCCATGAAAACAGATTATAAGTATTCAAAAGGGTTAAGAAGCTTTTTTTTTAATATTAGACAATAACCATTATTTTAGAGATAATTTAAAATTTTCCAAATTTTAAAAATATTCAAAAAATTAAAAAAAAAATTTAAAAAATTTAAAATTAAAATTCATCAAGCCTTTTTAAAGGTTTTTCCCCGGGAATTTTTTTCCAAAGGAAAATTTGAATTTTCCCCTTGCCATTTAAAAATTTTTGTAAAAAAAGAATTAAACTAAACATTTATTAGAAAAGTTAAAATTTTACGATAAAATTACGTTTTTGGCAAAAAAACTAAAATCACATACTAAAATATATGTTGAGTTTTTGATTAAATATCCTATTTTATAGGTTTAGTATGTAGATACATCATTGTAATTTTAGGTTAAGTAGGTTAGTAGGTTGATTGAAATTGAGTAGGTAGTAGAATGTAGCATTGTAATTTTATGTAATGTTAGTAGCAAATTAAATGTAGCCTATTTTTGATTTAGCCTGTATATGATGGTAATTTTTAATGAAGTTGTGTAAAAGCCAATGTGCATTATGCATTAATAAATTTGTATACAAAAAATTACTATTTTTTTCAATTTTAGGTTGCAACTTCGCTCTTAAAATCGGGCACAATTATAACAAATAAAACAGCCACACTATCGCTTTGTTGTTAAATATTATTACGAAAACAAAATTATTAATGTAAATTAACCGGCCTTTTTTCGCGCTAAAGGGTTTTGCGCGCGCTCTGCTCCCAACCGCGCTTAAGCCTTCCCTTGGCCTGGTCAAGCGCGGGGGCCTCAATGTCTAACATGTCAGGTTTGACACATGACGTGACAAGTGACAAGTTTGGCCGAAATTTTTTGACGTTAACAACTATTCTTTGGTTAAATTTTTTTCCTTTAGGGTAATACTAAAGGGGGCCCAAAGATCAATTTACTATGGGGTTACCGTACTAATCCTAATTGAAAATTTAACTATTTTTAAACAGCTGAGCGTCTTTATGGCTAAAGATGGCGCCATGGGGTTTTGCTATTCGATAGGTATGACGTTAAATAATTTTTGAAAAATTTAAACCGCACGCCGATGACCCTCATCAGGGTTAAATAACGATTTAGTCGATAGCGCCCGAACGGTATGTCTTAAATTTTTTTTAATTTGGCTTACCCAAATGTCATCACATAACCGCTATTTTCTAAGTCACGTGATTTTTTACATATGACAGGTGACAGATGACATTTGAAAATTTTACGGTGACATTTGACAGCAGATAGTAATGACCACGTCACCATGACCCGGGTCAGGGTGACGTGAAATCGGCTATCTATCCCTACTTGGGTTCTTCAGTTTCACAAGTGTTGTCAAATTAATAAAGTTTTAAAGATAGCTATATACTTATGAATTTTTTATTCTTCATTTAATAAATTGTATAAATCTTTTTTGCACTAAAATTCATTTACCATAAAAATGTTTTCATCTACTTTTAAATGTGGCAACGTTGAGCTCATTACATCTGTTAATCTACTAATTAATTAAATAAACCAACATAACAAAATAAGAGGACTAGTTTTTGCACTCATAATAGATTTAAGATAAGTAACATACTTAACCTGCATAACAATACCAGCATTAATTTGTTTATTAAAAAATATTACATACTTACGATTGCCTCAAGTGTTTTTAATTTGTTCATCGTACTTCATTCAGAACTAATCTTATCAAAATATCTGTTACTCCTTCAAAAGATACCTATATATTTGGAAACAATAAAATAATTAAGAAGTGCCAAATCACTAATTCTAATACCTACTATTTCGTAATTTGCCCAAGTTATTAGTGTCCTATGATACAATTAAGGATGTTGGGGCTAAAAAGCCCTATAACCTTACTAGTAGTGTTTTCATTTGTAGTTTCTTCTACACTTGCTACAGTACATTAACAACAAGTGGTCTTTCAGCCACCGTTCAGAATAACAATGTTAAAATCGCATTTAAGGCAGATGCTACAGTATCATCGGTAACAGTTAATGGTCAGAATATTGCTTCAACTTCCGAAAAAAGTTTCTATCTTGACTGGAATAACAATGGCCAAGGTAATTTTTTAAATTTTATTCTTTGCTTGCAAACATACACCACTTTTATTATACATAATTCTTTTTTACTCTAGCAGCGACAATTATAGTTTTCACTATAGAGAACCTGCGTAGAAACTAGTGGCGCCTCTCTCGTTAGTTTTATAAGTTTGTACGTGATGACGAGCTGTTTATAAAGATCCATTTTAATACTGACTCACTAATCATGAAATTTTCTATTAATCAATTTTTTGTTATCCTCACAAATTTAATACATAAATTTATTACAATAACCCATTGAAACAATAAAGATTAATAAAAAAGTTATAATTACGTGATTATGAGTGAAAAAGACGTTAAAAACAAGACAAGATTTGGTAGCACCGGTTGTTGTTTTGTGTCATAACACAGTAAAACGGAGTAAAATATAAAATTTATTCGTTTTTATCTAATCCTTATTTAATAGAACGTCGATAAAGTTGCATAAAAGCAGTAAGTCGTATTAAGTAAGTGTATATGCGTTGATCTCAGAAACTCTTTATCGCACAGCGTTGGGAAAAATATTTTTGATAAAAGTGGTCAAGGGGAATGCTGAAAGTTATTTTCAAGTTTCTAAAAGGTCGCTGGGGCGTAACTGCAATCAAAAAACTAAATGGTGTTTCTGTGATTTTTTATATTAACCTAACAAAAAAATCCCTAATCTTTAAAGTCGAGGATAATCTAAACCTTTTTCGTTTGAAAATTTTTTTTGCTATATCTCTAAAAAAAAAGTGGTAGGGGTTTTTAAAAGGGTTTTCCCTAAAACACACCCTGAAAACTTCAAAAAGGCTAAGCCGATTTTAACAAACTTGGACTAAAAAAGAGCTATTCTTGTGCTATAAATCTTATAATATTTGAAGTTTTGTTAGTTGCACATGTCGCCGCTAGGGGCGTTTTGACATTCTGACAGAAATGGTTAATTTTCTCAAAAAATTAAATGCATTGGTATAATTTTTTCTTTATGAAAAATAATCTAAATAATGCCTTAACAAGCTCCGGGGAAAACCCCATCTAGTGATGAGCGAGACCGGTCTTGGTCTTGGTCTTGCTGCAAGACCAAGACCGAGACCAAGACCAAACCCCTTTTCCCTTCGCCCCAAACCAAAACCAAGACCGGGGTTTTGCAAGACCAAGACCAAGGAGTGCAAGACTACCCAACCAAGACCGACCTGCAAGACTCCACTTCTGCAACTTTTTTTTAAAAATATTAATATTTAATTTTTATTTTCAATATACAGATATTTCATACAGAAATGACAAAAAATATAGCGAGAACTACCAAAAAAGGCGATTATTTAATGAGTAACAGGTTTCTTTAATAAAATAATAATTAAATGGATCACTTTGTTATTTTATACAGTTCTTTAACAACGATTATGATAAATTCAATAACATGTTTCAAAAACAATAGGATTGTGACTAATTGGTCCAAAAACACGATATTTCCGAAACGTTCACGAAAAAAAGCTAGAAAAAAAGTTATAGAAGCTGATTTTTTTTAAAATTTTTCTTTCTTTCAAAAAAAAATAAAATCGATTTTTTTATATCCTTTTGGGAAAGGGGTTTTACTTTGTCTCTCGAAAAAACTCCAATAAAAAAAAGTTGTATTTTAAGTTGTTTTATCAAAATAATTGTTTTAAAAAAATTTTTCAAGAAAGCTTCTTTTTTAAATTTTGGGCCCTGCGTTTTCCCCAAATTTTGAAACGTGCATATCCCGGGCTTATGTTTATAAAGACTTTTTTGAAGATCTAACTGCTGTTAAAGATTTATATTCCTAATTTTTTTTTAATTGTTTTAAATGATGCCCCCTTTCGGGGGAGATTTTTCAAAACCCCAAAAAAAAAATTATATTTGTTCCACACTGTAAGAAATGGCACTATTAGATTGCTTCTTAAAACTAAGTTATAAATGAAAAAAAAAATTAATAAAAAATGTTTTTCATGTCATATAGGAAAAATTTTTTATACAAATGGTTTAAATATCATTTCCCGGTTTTAACGTAAAAGGAAAAACAATGCGAAAAGAATAATAATGACTTTATTTTTATCAAAACCGAAAATTTAAAAACATCATTGACTTTATTTCTATGTTCAATATGATGATGATGAGTTTAACAATTTTACGGCACAATATACTAGTGATTTTTTTAAATGGTTTTTTGTCATAAATTTTATATTTTGGTTTAAAAGCTAAAATAAGGGAGTTTCTTGGTGGAAGTGGATTCTTCGGAAAATTCTGGAATTGCAAAAATTTCACATTTTGCCCTTTTTTTCTATAATTTTTTATATTCATTTTTTCACCATAATAAACGGGTTTTGGAGATACCAAGTTTTTTTCACAGTATTGAGCCACCTTGTAAATGCAGAATATTTATAAGTATTTGTACAAACTTTGTACGGCAAATGTTTGACTAATTTAAAGATAAAAGTTCATATGAACTGAAAAGATTTCTGAATAACTTTTTTTGAATCAGAAACCAATTTTTTACAAATTAAAATCATTTTCATGAAAATTTTACATCTGGTTGAAATTAAAAGTTCTTTCTGCTCACACAGTACATAGTTTTGTATTTCTTTTAATTTTGTATGCCTCTTAAAAAGAAAATTTAAATAATTCTTATCACTAAAATATTTCTATGTGCCACTAAATGTATAAAAACCGGTTGTGTCTCAATTTAACTAAAAATAGAGCATAAATAAATCCGTACATTTAAAATATGCTTTTTAAAATAATTCAAACATATGTGTAAGGTTAAAATTGGCATATTTTATAATTTTAATGCAGAAAGTATAGTTTCCGTCTTTATTTATATTTAAGTATTAAAAAAATATATTTTATTCAATATTACTTAGTTTAAATTATTACTATCAAAAAAAAACAAGACCAGCAAGACTCTTGCAGCAAGACCAAGACCAAGACCGGGTGGTGCAAGACCAAGACCAAGACCAAGACCTTCCTTTGACTTGCAAGACCAAGACCAAGACCCAGCTTGCAAGACCAAGACCAAGACCAAGACTAGCCCGGTCTTGGTCTTGGTCTTGCTTTGCTCATCACTAACCGCATCTCGATATCTTGTTCCTTACCTAAAATTTAGACCAAAGAAAATTTATACGTCAATATCTCAAAAACTATAAAAGCTACAAGAAATTTTATACAACATAAATGTTGTATATTTTTACAAAACCTTTTATTTGGGTAAAATGATTTTTTCATCTAAATGCAGTACTTTACTTTACGTTATAATAAAAAAATCGAATTTTTGAGATTTTTTTAAGGTATACCCCTAGAATTTGCTTTCTTGATTATAACTTGTAAAGTACTGCATTCAGATAAAAAGATCATTTAACCTAAATTAGAGGTTTTATAAAAATACACATTTCATGTTTTATAAAATTTCTTGTAGCTTTTATAGTTTTTGAGATATTGACGTATAAAATTTTATTTTTTCTTAATTTTAGGTAAGGAACAAGATATTGAGATGCGATTTCGCGAGCTTGTTCAGGCATTATTAAGCTACTTTTTCATAAAGAAAAAATTATACCAATGTATTTAATTTAAGCCCTCTAGCAACGAAATGTGAAACTAACAAAACTTCAAATATTTTAAAACTTATAGCCCAAAAATAGCTCTTTTTAACTAGCTCAAGTTTGTTAAAATCGGCTCAGCCGTTTCGAAGATACAGGGTGTGTTTAACGGAAACCTTTGAATACCCCCCACCACTTTATTTTTGGATATATAGCGAACATTGTCAAACAAAAAAGGTTTAGATTATTCTTGACTATAAAGATCAGATTTTTTTTATTAGGATAATATAGCAAAATTCACAAAAACATCACTTTTTTAGATTTAAAATTGCAGTTACGCCCCCTAGCGGCCATTTCAGAAACTTGAAAATAATTTTCAGCTATTTCTCTTAATCACTCTTACAAAATATTTTTTTCCCAACGCTGTCCGATAAATTGTTACTGAGATACAGCCGGCGTCCTTTCTTATTTGGACACCCGGTGCATAATGTATGGATCAAATTTAATATTTGCAATTTTTTTTATAAGCAAAAAAAAAAGATAATTTCCCCGAACACGTATAAAATAATTTAAAATTGCGCATTTTTGACATAAAATATAAATATACAGGGTGACTCATGTGGTAGATATGACGATTGATGATTTTTTGAACAGAAACCGCCATATTTTAATGCAGATTTATAATCTTCAAGAAGAGCCAATTTTTTAAAGATAAAATACTTATGGGTTCAGGTCGCAATTTTGTAGTAATAGAGTGTTAAAGCATTGTGTACATAATGACCCTTTGCGAAGTAGTTAAATGTAAGTAATTTAATAATATTACTTAGATGCTTGACAAAAAATATTATTTTTTACACACTGGCTAAACAACCGCCGGCGGTATTAATGATCAATAGAGAAATGACCGCCGTCTGTCGGTTTTTTATGTTTTATTCATATGAATACCGCCGGAAATATAATTTTCGACGGTTGTCTTTGATCGGAAAGGTATCAAGACGTCGGATGGCGGTTTTGTTTTATTTAAGTCAACGATACCGCCGTTTTTTATCAGATTTAAGGAAAATTAGCAATAACTTCCGCAGCTATTTTAACAAATCAAATTAGCATTTGTGTCTAATTTTTCTGAGTTGTGTGAAATAAAACTATACCAATACTAATATATACTAAGCATTTATTTTAGTGACAATAATTGGTAAAAAACGTATAAACATATTTCTATCTAATTAAAAATACTTATTTTTTAGGTATCTATTTCGAATATCTAATCAAGGGAATTTTGCTCGGGTTTTTTTTTTTTTTTATTCGTTTTGCTACTAGTCCTATGACGGTATTAGCTCGCCCTTTTGGGTCTACCTTTTTTTTCATGACTACGGTAACTTAAATCACCTAAATTTATTTTTGAATGGCTTGTGTAGGTATGGTTTCGTAAATTTTTTCTTTTCTGAATCAGGGACGATATTTGGATCCCCCGATTAAAAAATAATTGGTATTTCTTCTTGTGTTGTTTCTAGAATTTGATTCACATTTTGACAGAATCGGGAACGATATTTAAGTCATCAGAGTGAAACTAAATTGGTTTTTCCCATGTGTTGTTTCTAATATTTTATCCACGGGGTTTTTGCCCCTCTTCCGAAATCTCATTCGTATTATTTTTAAATTTTTCATCTTGTATATTTTTTTTGATATTGACTGCTTTTGTTCGCCCCTGAAAAGTTTTCAGAAAAAATGTTTTGTTTCGGACGAATTCCTTTTTAAATGTCTTTATATTCTCCCGGTTTTTAAGTTGTATTAGTTGTTAAACTTAGCGGGTATTTTCACCCTTTTTTCGACATCAAAATTGCTATTGACTTCAAATACAACCATGTTTTTACTAAATTTTTGATGTTGGTTCAATTTCCAGTTGGATTATGTATGGCTTCCCGATGTAGAAGGTGTCGGCGTCGCATCATGTTGTAAATTGCTTATGTCTAAAAGAAATATCCATTGATTCAAATAATAATTTTCCCCTTGTCCATCTCTTGTTACATAATTTTTTATCAAACAGGTTCATTTTGTGTTTTTCCCGTTTCTTAAAGACATGGCGACAAGGCAATAACATTGATGTTTGTAAACCAAATTAAAGTTTTTGTCGTGTCATAATTAATGGATTTTTATTCCTGGTTCCTTTTTTTTACGAATTTGAAAGCATAATTGGTTGCAACTGGTGGTAGTTGTAAAGAACGCTTCCTTTTCATAAAAGTTTGGGGGGTTTTCCCAAATTTAAATTTGCTGCCTTATGATCCGTTCATCGTTCATGATCAATATTATCTTAAAAAAGTCATCAATAAAATTTTTAAAAACTACTATATCGTTCTCCCAAATTCTTAATTTTGGGCGTTAAGTGATTCAAGTCTATTATTTGTTGTGTTCAAAAAATTTGAATGCTGAAAATTTTGTCCAAGAGTCCATTCGTCCTTAATCCCATGCCAGTTTTTATTGAAATATTCAACGATTGCAAGTGGACATTTCTTCAGTAACTCCTCGTATAAAACATTATAAGTTTCAACATTTGTAGAGTATACCATATTTTGAATAATTGCCAGGTCAGTCTGACGTTCAGCAGGTGTTATATTCAATTTGGTTGTTGATATTTCCCTATTAAATGATCGCATTGTATGAAAAATGCATATAGGAATATGCGCATCTAAAAAATTTTCTTTTAGAATCCTTCTTTCATTCAAGTCTTTATCAGCCATTATAGACTTCACATTTACCCATTTTGCATTGGTTTCTTTGAACTTAGAAAAAAAACAATTTAATGTTTCTGAGTTTTCTTCAACTAGCAGTCCAACAGATATAATTTCAGAGAGCCCATTACCATCCTCATTAATCATTATTAAGACTGGAGTTCTAATGTCCAGTAATTGTAGTAGCATCGATGCACAGAAATTCTGAATAAGCAGACATATAATGTTTCATATGGTTGGGTTTTAAAAATAAAGCTTTAAAATTGTTTTCATCGTCACTTAAAATGTGGCAGTCAGCGCCTAAAAATATTTTCTCGCTTAGAATACTTTTTCACTTTATAAATTGAAATCAAGAAAACTGTTATAATGTTTGTTCCAACCACCATAAAAATCCTACATTGTATGGTCAACACATAACACCTACTGCGCAAAGTCGTTGACCGTACAATGTACGATTTCCATGCCTGTTGAAATTAATTTATGACTTACCATATTTGGTTTGTAACTTTTCAATACAGTCTTTTAGTGATATTTCCTTGTCATGGGCGTGTTTTGCCTTAGTTGATATATTGTGAGTGTCTTTTAAAAGTACTATCTTATTGCATTTTTCCTGTATGTAACATTTTATTTCTCTCCTTTTTGACTTAAGATTCGCCAAGTGAATAATTTCTGACTGAATATCAGTAGGAAGTCTTCGCTGTTGTGGTAAATGTTCAAACAATGCCTGAAATAAAATTGTTTCTATATTAATTACTAAAGCAGTAAACAACACCATAATGAGGAAACAGTTAAACTGGGTAGCTATTTTTATCGTCTTGTAAGGCATTAGCTAATTAGCCCATATTCACTTCGTAAAGATAATACATCAAAAAAAGATAAAATCTTACCTTGCTTATAGTTTGATTATGTTCAGTTTTTATGCTTATTATTTGAAGTTTGGTACCACACATCGATGCTCTTAATGTAATATGGGCATCGTATCCTGATCTATAGATGCTAAAATTGTTAAACAAAAAATATTAAGCTGCATGATGAAAACTAAAACATATGATAATACCTGCTGACTTTTTTCCCTTTTCCTGCGGATTTGAACTTTCTTCCGCCCTTGATACATGTATATTTTAACTGATAATATTTTTAATTTTGAGTCTAGAAATCGTTCAGTTTTTTTTCGGGCTGCTGAAATAGTTCTAGCATTTTCTTCCAAAAGATAGTATTCCCTTTTGGAATAACCATCAAGAGCTTCCAGAAAGTCTTCGTAACTTTCAAATGTATCACCTAGCTTCATTTTTTACTATATCACATTTTTTTTACCAAAATTAAATATTATTTATGTATAATATACACTAACAACAACTTTAACTAGTCACAGTTTACTACATGAATGTGAGGTTAAATGTAAAAGAATGGTTTGATTTTCGGCGGTTCTCTGTATTTCAAATCAAAACTGCCGTCACTCGGCGGCAAATTGCAATATGCTGTATAAAAACCGTCGAAAATATTGAAATTGTTTAGTGTTCGACGGCTTTTTATTTGGAAAAGTATAAAGCCGCCGAACGACGGTATTATTTTGTTAAATCAGCAAAACCGACGGCGGCTGTTTAGACAGTGCGTATTTTTTAAGCATAACAGGCATTACCATAGTTACAAAACAGATATTAAAAAGCGTTTTCAAGTATTGCTGGTACCAATTTACAAAAAATTAATAAAAAAAGCAAAAAAATCAATTAAGACACTGTACATATGAAACTGTCATTTAAAGTCATAGGAGTTTTTTATTTTTAAGATCAGTTTTTCTTAGAGTTATAAATTGCAAAACATATGAGGGAATTTAAAAATCGTCGATTTATATCTGTTTTAAAATACTACCTGCCCCTTATATTTAAAATTTTATGTAAAAATACCCTACAAAAATCATTACTTACTTGATTGAGAAAATTTTCAATCTTTTTTTTTTGCTTTACCAAATAATGAGTTTGTTCTAGGTATACAATATGTATACAATTTTTACCACCCTGTAACCACGAAACTGCCATCTATAACCATAGGTGTTTTATGTTTTTAAAAGTTGCTCTTCTGGGTGATTATAAATCTGCAATAAAATATTGGGGTCTCCATATAAAATTTCGTCGATGACGTCACATCTACTACATTCAAAAATATGTTATTAAGTACATATTTAAATGTTAGGATATTAGCCTTAGTTATATTGAAAGAAAGCAAGTTAGAGTAACATCATGATTTGATTTTTAAAGTATCATTTCCAATTACATCATATAATAATTTGTATTTTTGTTATTTCACAAAATAGTAGTATCATCCGCAAACATTGTAAATATCCTATTATATCAGGTAAAGCAAAATCATTTATATATAATAAAAATAATAAAAGTCCAAGAACAAAACCCTTAGGAACATTATAGTTTATATTTCTTCTTTCTGACATAACATTATTAAAACGTACAATTGGTGATCTTTCTGAAAGATATGACGTAAACCAATGAAAAGGGATACCACGAAATCAATAAGTTTTTTTAACAAAATAGAATGATTTTTGCAGTCAAAAGGTTTAACTCAATCACAAAATTAGCTAAATCACCATTATTTAACGACGTATAAAGATGTTTAAGAAAAGAAAATATTGCATAATATAAATAAAATAATTTAAATTTACCATTGTATGTTAATCAAGAAAAGAACTAATTCTACTTTTTAAAATTTTCTCAATTATTTTGGAAAGTGTTATTATTAAACTAATTTAAAATCAATTTAACTACTAATTTTATCAGTTAACTAACACACAGGTTGATCTTATTTTAGTCGTCTTTTCACCATCAAAACTAACAGTGGTTCAGAACACTGGCTCACTGGCTCACTTCTACTGGCTTCAGGAAGGCAAGTCCGGAGTTTTTCGCATTGAACTTCACTATGTAATGACCGATGATGTTAGCGGAATTTACTCTTGGGCGAAATACACCAACGATCAATCTTCAACTATAACTCTAGGCGAAACCAGAACGGTAATATAAACCATTTAAATTTTGGGTATTTATATAGAAGTGGAGCTCCACTGTTTTTTGGTCATAAAAAATCGAAAAATAAAGATATTTTACTTTTTTTATGTTCTACTCGTCATCGAATTTTGGAAAAAAATTGTTTGAAACTTCAAAAATTATGATTTTTGACGAAAGATTTAAAGGTCATGAATTAATTTTTATAATATTTCTATTTTTTTTTCAATTTTGTCTTTAAATCGAAAAATTCACATTTTTTTTTAAATGTAGTTCTAGTTAGTTCTGGATAGTTTTTTTTTAATGTTCTACTTGTCATTGGGTTTAAATTTTTTTATTTTTATTTAATATTGTAAAAATTTGTAAAAATCGTTAAAATTAAAAATCATTTTTTTTTTAATTATTCGTCTTTTAATGGGCAACAAGTAAAAAAATATAAATATTGCAAAATATTATCGAATGACCCTCTAATTTGCGGTCAAAAGTCAAAATTTTTAATTTTTGAATTTTTAGTTGCAAAAATTAATATGAATTGGTTGTTTTTCGATTATTAAACAATTTATATCATAAATCCGATGGAAATAAGAATAAAATGAAAAAAAACCCTCCGATATGCCAATTTGTCAATTTTTTATGGCACAAAAACAGTGGAGCCCACTTTTATATAATTACCAAATTTTGTATTAAATAGATATATTATATTTATTCGTATATAAACTGATCAAAAAAGTTAAGGATATTGTGTTTTTCAGATAAAGAATTTTTTCGAGAAAAAAAATGTGGTATAAGCATTAATATATATGTCGTTTGCGTTAAAAAAATTTTGTTTGTAAACATAGCAAATTGTACCCAAACAGATAAAAAGCATTATCACCAAAATTTTAGATTTTATTTTTGTAAAGTTAACCTGTGTTTGTTTGTTGCTAAGCGGCAGTGGGCGATATTGTAGTTATTCTGTCATCGCCAATATGAATAGGCGTCACTTAACGGTAGAGAAAGCAAATCAAGCCATTGGGTTGCTTCTTAGAGGTGCGCGACAGATCGATGTGGCTGATCGGTTTAATGCCTCTCAAAGTGTAATTTCCCGACTTAATAACCGATTTAATGAGACTGAATCTGTTATAAATAGGCATAGGGAGGGCAGATTAAGGTCAACAAATGCTAGGGAGGACCAAAGATTAATAAGAGCTACAAGAGACTGCACGTAGCTCAGCCAGGACTTTTTCTCTGCTAGCAGAATTCATATTACCCCTCGGACGGTCTTAAATCGAATAAATGAAACAGGTTAACATTCCTATTAGCCTATAAGGCGCCCTCCGTTGACTGCAGTCCATAAAGCTTAACGTTTGTTTTGGTGTGATGAAAGAGCTATCTGGAATGATGATGAGTGGCGTACTGTGATGTTCAGCGATGAAAGCCGCTTTTGTCTTTGTCCTGACAGACGTATAGTTCATGTCTGGAGACCAAGAAATTCAAGAGTTAATGACCGATATGTTTAAGAAGTACATCCATTTGGAGGTGGGGGTGTAATGGTCTGGGGTGGAATGTTCTACGGAGGTCGAATGGAGTTGTATGTTTGTGAAGGTACAATGACAGGTGAAATTTATGCCCACGATGTCATTGATAACATGGTGAATAATTATCGTTGGAATTTGGAACCCAATTTCAGATTTCTGGATGATATTGCTCGCGCGCACAAAGCCAGGGTAGTACAAGAAATTAATGAAATTAATCATCTGCCATTACCTTCACTGTCTCCAGATTTAAACTGCATCGAACATGCTTGGGACATGCTCGAAAGGGCACTAATTGCCCATCAACCTCCAGGACGTAAGGTCACTGAGGCAAGTTCTTCCACGTTTATGGGATACCTTCGATCAAAATGACTTGGATCATTTAATTTTAAGGATTCCTCGCTGAGTTGAAGCAGTAATAGCCAATAGAGGTAGAATTACTCGCTATATATATATATATTTTTTTTTCTTTTTGATAATTATCCGTTTTGTTACATTATTAGAGTAAAGTTGCCTGTTAATTCTATTTAATATTTTTTTAGTAAAAACAAATGTTTTTCGTTTCTAAAAGGGATGGAAGTAAATATACGTTATAAATTTTTTTACGAAAACTATTTTTTTCTCAGATAATTCACAATATCCTTAAGTTTTTTCAATCAGTTTATATAAATGATTAAAAAACATGTATATTTACAAGTAGGTCAGTATGAAATAAGAATATGTATCTACATGGTGCTCGGCAAAATGTCGGATATCTCCCGGGTATGAAAAAAAAAACACGTGAAAAGAATACTGTGGGTTTATATAAACTTTTTTCATATTGGCCTCCTCTTGAGGGATATTGATTCTAAAAGAGCTCCAATGAAATCAAGTTTTTGATACATAAATATTGGACCACCAGGTATATTCCAATTTTATTTAATTAATGTATAATACCAAGTACGAATTTTCAAATTACTATTAAAGAAGCGTTGTGAATTACTCACAGCTGCAGGGACGGACTAGATGTAACTCCTATGACCTCCTTTTTTATGCCCGGTATTGATAAGGACTTTGTACAACATTTTTAACAAAACATTAACTATACACAAAAAAAAAATTAAATTATTTTCTTCTTTTACCATCTTAATAGTTTTAATAAAAAAATAAACTTTAAGTTAAAAACTTCGTAAGCGGGTCCACACACTTTTTATACACTCGCGAGCAATATATGATACGAACAAAATACGAATACGCCAAATCCATGATGTAATAAAGTGACTTTTTTTTGAAAAAGGTTAGGGTTAGCGACATGAATGAAAAGTACTTAATTTTTAGGCAGTTGTCGAAGGTTTGTAAAAAATGTTGTCCAAAATTTTTATCAATACATGGCGTAAAAAGAGAAGGTCATGAGTGTCACCGAGAGCCCGACCCTGTAGCTGTGAGTAACTCACAACACTGCCTTTGATAGTAACTTAAAAATAATTACTTAGTATCATATCATTAAAATATTATTAAACTATCATTAAAATAAAATTGGAATATACCTGGTGGTTCAATAATTATGTATAAAAAAACCTGATTCTATTAGAGCTCTTTGGGAGCCAATACCTCCGAAGAGGAGGCCTATAAAAAAAATGTTTATATCAACTACTATGCTCGTCACTTGTTTTTTTATATCCGGGAGATTTCCAACATTTTTTCGGATACCCTATATAAAATGAATATAAAAATAACAGTCAATTTGAGAGTAAAATAAAACTTATTAAACAAAACAAAAACAAAATTAGTACAAGATTTAGCTTTTCCCGATTTTCCATGTGGAAAAAAACCTTAAAAATGGTATTTTTTCCTTTTAAAATTTAATATTTTCATTTTTTTTGTAAATTTACGGTGTCAGTTAAATTTTAAACTTCGTGAAGCTCAGGACAATTATTGTTTAAATATGTTGTTAGTAAACGAATTATTATTCTTAAAATTGTGTTTTACAACTTTTGTATCTTCGATTTTCATTTAAATTTGGTTAAAAATGTAAAAAACGGCTTCAAAGATTACGCTGAACGCGCGATTTCGCTCTTGGAACAATGAGGGTCAAAGCAACCCGGGAGAAATATTTAACCTGTTGTTTGCATTTGATAAGTTTTTAATTTCATTTTTAATATACAAATAGTAAATAAATAAACTCTGATATCAAATTGATATACCGTTTCAACCCATCCATTCTGACTAAGGCAAACAGGTTCGTAATGGCAAACATACTTATATTCTTACCTAAACAGCCAAACAAGATCCAAATAAACATAATTCCAGATGGCACCATTAACGGGACACTATGCTGGATACATTCGAGAAAAGCCTTATCAGGTAAAGCAATATTTTTGTTGAAAATAACGCCGATAAGTTCTGTCGAACGATAAGAGATGGCGCTATTAGGTTCATCGATTTATTTTTCTAAAAGTGATTGTACTTTTTTATAAATACGTGTTATTTTTCATTTTTTTGAAAGTGTAGCACCAAAACAAATTTACATTCTATTGTTAAAACTGTTAAGGGACTCTTCACCTTTAATTGCAACAATACTATAGATAGATGTAATCTCGTTCAGAATCTAAAATTAAAATATATAAGGGGTGCTTCACATAAAACCTGTTAGTTGACACCCACTTCCGTTAAAACCGAAAGTGCCACAAACTTAAAAATATTTTAGCCGAGTTACCTTGATCGAAATTATTATATCTTTAAATTTTCAAAATCTTCGAAAGCCTACTTTTCGAGAAATCGATTATTGAAACACGTGAAAAGAATACTACAAATTCATATATAGTCCGCCTCTTCAAAGAACTCTAATTAGATTAAGTTTTTAAGACGTAATTATTGAGCCACCAGGTATGTTCTAATTTTATTTTAATGAGATTACCGTCAAAGTAAGGAAACTAAGGAGGAAACAGTTGGGACTTATGACCTTATTTTTTTACGCCATATAGATAAGAACTTGTACAACGTTTTTTACAAACCTTTAATTTAAAAAGTAAGTATTTTATTCGTCGTAATCCAATCTTTTTTGAAAAGCTACTTTATTACATCATGTATTTCACCTTATTTTGATAAAAGATAATATATCTTTGTTCTTATCAAATGTGCAATTCACAAAATTAGACGTTTTTAACTGACAAGTAAAACTCTAATTTTGGACAGCATTATTTTATCATAAGGAAGATTAGGGGTTGAATATATAAAGGGAACAAAAATGTATTTTTTTTTAAATACGTCAAATACATGAGGTAATAAAAGAACGAATAGGATTAGCGACGGGAATTAAGAGTACCTAACTTTTTGTCTAAAGTTCTTATCAATATAGGGCGTAAAAAAAAGAGGTCATAAATGTCACAGCTTGTCCGTTTCTGCAGTTGTAGTAGTTCAGCATAGATAACCTTTTAGATGTTAATCCTAACTATTTATGGCAAGTTTATGCTAGCGTCATAAACAAAGATAAGGTTATCCAGCATACGTATTTGAAATAAAGGACCAGTGCCGGGCTTAGAAATTTCATAAATCATTAATTAATTCATTTTCATGAAATATATTTTTTCTAATTTTGAATTTAAAGTGGCACTTTTCCTTATTGAGTTACCAACATCTTAGTTTTCAGAACAGTCACAAAAAGTAAAATTTTTCGCAACTGGTGATGAAAAGTAAGATATTTGACAACGTCGAGTTTTGAACTTTTTCTATATTTAAACTTTAATTAAAAAGAATCATATCATATTCAAAATTAGAAAAAATATTGTGTGAAACGCGTTGGGAACCACTATTTTTCATAACCTATATTCTTTTGCTGGGCTCGTTACTGAAAAATAGTGCTTTTCCCAACTAGTTACAAATAACCTTTTTTTTTATATTTAAATACTGATTTTTTTTTATTTTGCGTTTCTATTCATATATAAACAATAAGGTAACAAAATTAAAAATACAAAATTTAAATAGCAAAAAAAAACGGACCATTAAAAGATAGGGTTTGTTTAAGACTCAGTGTTTGTACCTCTGTGAAACGGTTTTGAAACTGTTAGAATCGATTAAACGCCTGAGTACACGGTTTTATGTCAGTTCAAAAACGACGAAGTTTGAACTCTTTCTCTAAATTTAAATGGTTCTGCTTTGTTTGGTGATTAGTAAAGGGATCGTGCAATACACTAGCTGCTTACGAACAGCACAAATTCTGACCTAAGTTGAGGGAAACTAACTTAGTTGGCCACGATTTGTCACAACAAGTAAGAATCTCGACCCCCCTTGCCCCTGCTAAGGTACCCGGATTTCTGTCTGAGATATCTTGGCTAACCTAAGTTGAGCAAAATTTGACATTTTTTTATCGTTTTGGGAAGTCGTGCGTGTTCGATCAAACAACTTAGCTCAGGTCAGAAACTAACTTTAACTTAGGTAAGAAAAGTGGTTGTTCGTAAACAGCTACTGTCTGTCTCCTATCGATTAGGAATGGGTTTATTTGACTGGACTTGCATATTGCCGTACAATAAACGTTTTTTTGCGAGATCGGGACAAACTTAAAAACATAAGAGAAAAAAAATGTTGGTACAAATAACGTTAACTCTTTTCTGCTTAGACTTATGTCTTCGATAGCGATAATAGGATATTGTAAACATCTTAAATGTATTTATACAAAACGAGCATACATTTATGGCATCCTTGCCGTTTGGCAGTGTGAATAAGCGTGCAAGAGAGAGAAAGGAATTATAGTCTAACCTTTCTTCGTAGCTAAAACGTGTCGATTGACCGACAAGGAAAGGCCGACCAATCAGCACGCAAAGCGGGGTATATATATTCCTTCCACCGACCAATGAGCACGTTGGCGGATCACCAAAAAAGAGTTTAAATTTTTTTATGAAGAAAAGGAATGTGCAAATGCTACCACTAAACACAAAATAAGTCAATAAAATAGTAAAACTTGTTTAGAATCTATAATTATGAAGAAATTCTATCACAAATCACAAAACTAGTTAGTCCAAAAACTAAAAAATCTCACACAAGCGGCCAATACGAAGCTGGCCGGCGACAAAAGTGTAAATAAAATCGGTCTGCTAGTCCGTTCTGCGCATGATTTAAGACCCTAAGCGATGACTACCGCCACAGCGCACGGACACATTTTTTCGCCCATAAAATCTAACTTTTGAACTGCGGATCTGATACCCTTTGCCGATCCATATGAAGATCAGTGAATTCACAACACTTCCCTTAATAGTAATTTAAAAAATCTTACTTGGTATTAGAGCTGGGTAGGAATCGAATCCTTTTGGAATCGAATCAGTTTTAAGGATCCGAAGGCTGGAATCGATTACTTTTAAAAATAAAATCCGTGATCTGGATTCGTTTTATAATTTTAAAATGATCCAGAATCGATTTTTTTTTGGAAAGATCCAATTTCCGATTTCAAAATAAACGGATTCCTTATTTTTCAAATTTGAGACAAATCGGTTTACAAATGCCAAAATCCGCAATTTAAATACCCCATTTTAAATTTCCAAATTTTGACCCAAGATTCTTAATTTCCAAATTTTGACCTAGCCCCCTTAAAAACCCTTATATCCCGAATCTAAACCAAATGGGTTTATAAATGCCAAAATCCCCCCTTTTGAATTTTCCATTTAAAATTTCTAAATTGTTACCTATGATTCTTAATCAGCAACACATTGATTTTCGGATAATGGAGATAAAGAATTTAAAAATATCTGCCTATTAAAATCGTTAAATAAGGAAACACACCTAACATGTGATTTTTACACAAAATATGTTGTTTTTCAAGTTCAGATAAACAACATTTAAATGAAACAATTTTTTCCTAACTATAGAGTGTGTATTCAAAAGCGGGCATAAATTTTACTTGCATTTGATTTAAAAAGGTTTCATTGCTTGATCTTCCAAATTTTATAATATGTTATATTTGGGATAACCCTAAGGGCCTTTTATATGAGATATTTTATTATTACTATTCAGGGTGCCTACAAAAATGAATTTAAAATTTTAATACATTTTTATATTCCTCAAGTAGAGAGATTATTAAACGATACTTGTGAAACTTCCTATGAAGTTACAATAAGATGTCCCATTTATAGGTTGCTTGAGGTTATCTGATAAATCACATTTAAAAAACTTTAAAAAATTTGAAATACAGTTCGAAAAAATGTTTCATTTAAGGGTGGTTTTATGTTGACTTCAGAAATAACAGACTTAAATTTAAAGAATATTTACCAAAAACTAATTTGGCTAAGAGTTACAGCACTTTAAAATGATGGTAAAATTTTATTTTACGGCTCGGGCTCCCTGCTAAAATCTTTGACGCTTGATTCATTATCTGGATCATTCGTATCATAGTTACCATTTATAATTATAAACACCTAACACGATCCGGATTCGTGATTCGATAAATAGGAATCGATTCCCTGGATTCGATTCCTTTGTTTAGTAAAGTGATTCGCATCGGTGATTCGATTCTTTTACGAGGTCCCGGATCCGTAAATCGATTCCTTTTTTAAAAGATTTGTCCCAGCTTTGCTTGGTATTATCTTTTATTACTATAAAATTGGAATATACCTGGTGGGTCAATAATTATCTCCAAAAAACTTAATTTTATTTGAGCTCTATAGGAGACAATATCTTTCAAGAGGAGGCCTATACGAAAAAAGTTTATAAGAATTTGTAATATTTTTTTCACGGATTTTTTTCATATTCGGAAGATTTTCTACATTATCCTGGATACCCTGTAAATAAATGAATAAGTAAGTGATCTTTGCTTTAATATATTGTTACGGTGTTGTGACATTTATAAATAGTTATATGGTTGCACTCCGGGGTAAGGGAAGGTTCTAGTAATTTATAGGACATAATATGAAGATTATTCTAGAAATGTTTAGTAACGATTGCATAGGCATATAAGGTCGCGGCTTAT
This sequence comes from Listronotus oregonensis, assembly GCA_019359885.1. Taxonomy (NCBI): domain Eukaryota; kingdom Metazoa; phylum Arthropoda; class Insecta; order Coleoptera; family Curculionidae; genus Listronotus; species Listronotus oregonensis. The sequence goes on from JAHBCN010000040.1 coordinate 21,280, forward strand.
TGTAGTTAGTCAATTATATAAGAATAATTATAGAGTTAAACTTAAATATAATACGTTAAATGTAGTGGCTGTATGCATTCCTGTGCAAAGCCAACCAAAGCAAAAAAAAAATAATAGAGTTAAGATCGGAAAGAGTTGTAACATTTTGAAGTCGTAAATAAAGTGTTGCTTAGTTATACAGGGTGTTTGAATTTTTCGCCGGCGTAGTAAAAGTTAGCAAATCGTAACAATATATAGATTTAAAATCAAAGATTTTCTAAACAAATCATCTTATAACAAATTGAATATTTTTTTCAGAAAATTTCAAAATTTATAATAACTTATCCTCTTTTAGGGCGTCTATGGAAACGGGTTTGGAGCGTTTGTTGTGTCAGGAAGTCGCGAATATCATGGAGGTGGTTCCCTCAAACAAGATCTGTTGGTTCATCAAGACTCCTTGATAGCCAATTACTTTATGAGCAGCCATTTTGGAACCCCAGGATTATCTGCTCCTCCGGGCTGGACTCATATCTATGGACCATGGCTAATATACTTTAATACTGGAAGCGACAGTGCGATTTTAGCCGATGTTCAAAATCGTGCGCAAATTGAGCAAAATAGCTGGCCTAAGAATTTTGTTGGTGATAGCGCCTATCCAACTTCCAGGTATCTATCTGTAACGTATTATTAAAAAGGCAGTGACCATTCGTCTGCATACTGGCAAATAATATATTTCAATACTCGTTAAAACATGTGTGGAAGATTAGTTAAAAATATTATTTGTCCACACATAATGACGTTGTGCACAGGGCCGCCGCGAGAAAAAAATATAGAGGGGGTCAAAAAGTTTAAGTCAATTTGCTAGTCTAAAATATAATTGAATAAAAAACGCAATAAATATACCACAACTTTAATTTCTAAAATAATATTTATACTCATTAAAATTCCTAGGCAATATTGTAAAATTTAAGGATTTAGACGGAAAATGTTTTTTTTAGGTAATTTTTGAAAACCCAGGGGGGTTCAGTGGACACCCCCTGACCCCCTCTGCCCGCGGCCCTGCTTGTGCGTAGAAACATTGTTGATAAAATTAAACAAAGGCTAAACTTTTAAAAATGGCTTTCTCTTCCATTTTTCAATAACTTTATACAGAACTTTTTTACAGCATGAAAAAACAATGTTCAGAGGTCTTTTTTTGGCTCCAATAATAAAATTAATGGAAAAATCAATTTTTTGTCTAATTAAAAAAAAAATCTTTTTTCTTTCGATTAAAAAATAAGTACAAAAATGGAAAGAAAAAAACATTCTAATTGAATTAGATGTAAATTAATTTAATTAAATTACACCATTGAACAATTAACAGTTTTTACAGTAATATTTTTAACTTTCAAAAACGCCCCTCTCTCCGATTTATCTGTAACTTTGCACAGGACTTGTTTATAGCATAAGAAACGTTATTTAGAGGTTTTTTTTTGGTGGCAAACGTAAATATTTTTTTAAAAATTAAAAAAAACTTTTTTTTTTCTTATTTTTTACAAAACTCACCAGAAATACCCAGAACTAACCAAAAATTAATAAAATGGTATATAAAGTATATTTAAATATACTTTAATAAAATGTAAAATATATTATACCCAATAAACTTACTAATTTTGATTTATTATTTAATAAATTTAAAAAATATTTAATACGATTTGAGAATTGGTATATAATATTAAAAAAATTTTGTCCCGATATTAATATCAATGCTTAAACAAATTTGTCAAATTAAATTAAAAAAAAACTATATGAATATATTTAAATATATTTTATATACCATTTTATTAATTGGTGAGTTACTTTTAATAATTCTGGTGGGTTAGTTTCGGTTAGTTCTGATTGGTTCTAGTTAGTTTTGGTTAATTCTGGTCAGTTGTGGTTAGAAAAAAGAAAAAAAATCTGATATTCGTTACATTTCCATTGAGTTTTTTTTTGGTATAATAATTTTGACTTAAGTTCATTAAAAATCTTTAAAATGGACTTGACGAATGTTTATCATTTAGAGAACTATACAAAGACCGTTTGAAATGTTTTTGAATTACACCAAAACTTTAAGAAATCATTTTAAGTTGTCTTCATTTTTAAATTGCTGGGATGTGATATACTGTAAAAAAAGTTATTAAAATAATGTTTTTAAAGAAATAAAAACTAAATATACATCCACAGCTTCAGCAGGCTTATAATGAAAAACCAAAAATACCCTACAAAAAACAGGAAAATCCACTTATTATCGCCTTATAGTAAGTAAAGGGGGGGGGATTAACATCTTTTATCTTCGTCTTTTCCATGCCATCTGCGCCGAACTCGCCCATCGCTCTCTAACAAAAATTGATTATTAAACGGGTCTGGACTTGCACCAGGACGAATCATTATATATTTTCTATTTTAGTTTAATTCGTTATGCACTATTTTGTATAGACCACAAATTTAGCGTTCCAAATAAGATCGAATACGCTTTACCAAAAGTTAGAGGTTCTCAATGCTTGAAAATATTATTTTTGTAGGAAACTGTACACACAACATATAAAGTCTGTTCGTTATTCAGTAATATTTTTCACTTTTTGAACCCACCTACTCCCATAATACACCTTCCATAAGGTCGATTACTTAAAAAAAATAGTGTTGACTATTTCTTAATAACAAGCAAACATAGTAAACTTTCAAAATCAACATCTTTTAAAAAATGGTCAAAAACTTTAGGCTTCTTTTCTAAATTTTCTAATACTTCATTTCATATTGCATTAGTTTTTTAAAAAATATCGTAAAAGCCGTTTTTGAGATATTCCAAAAGGAATGCATGGCTTTCATACATGACAGATATCGACAATGGTAATTATGCACAATTTGATTTTTAATATCTTGCTTCACAGACGAAAGAAAAATCGTTTTGTTTTTTTTTTCAATTAGTTAAAAGACACCTTGATTAAATCTATACTTTAATTTTATTTAATTCTTAAGAAAAGCAGTTTTTCAAATGAACTATCTTATTTCGAGATAAAGCTCCTGAAAATATGAGCTATAGCTCATTGGATTCAAAATGATGTCTAGAAAAATGTATTTTAAGGATTTTTCAGCACGCAAAAAATTCCTTAAGTTATTAACAAATTACGTGGAAAAAAAGGTTTTTCGTTATTTCTTAATAACTACGAAACTATCAATAATTAGGAAATTTTAAAAAAAGCTTCTGAAAGAGGAGAAATTTTACAATAAAAAAGTTCCAACTTTCAGAGTGCTATCTTAATTATTTGTAATTTTAATTGAACACTGAAAATAGGGCTCGGTTCGACCGCTACACAAAAATATATGTTTTTTTAGTATTAAAATAAATATGAATTAAAACATTTTACAAAATATTTTGTATTTTATACACTTTAATAAATAAGTTCCCGTTGAAAACCTGCATGATCGTTTATTATTTGTATAGGTTTTGTATGTTGCATAAAACAATCTAAAATTACTAAAATTTATACAAATCTTCCTTACGTCACTTACGTAACAAAATATTTGGGTACCTATATATTTTGTGCTTACGTACAATAGTCTAGTCGAAAGGTTAGAAGGCTTCGAAAAATATTACCGATAGCTCATTCGACGCGGAATGCAAATCTGAGAAAGATGTTTTGAGGATTTTTTCTGCCAATAAAAATTGCAATTGTTATTAACAAGAAACGAAAAAAAGAAGTCTTTTTGATTTTTGATGATAACTCAAAAACCATAAGAGAAAGCGGAAATTGCAAAAAAGATTCTTGAAGAGGAGGAAATTTACAAAAAAAAAGTTTAAACTCCCAAAACTCTATCTTCATTATTTATAATTTTAATTAAGCTGAATTCCGACGACATTTTTGGTTACGGCGGAGCAAAACCGAGTCGTCACACTAAATAATTAATTTAAGGTATTAATTATTAATTAAATAATTTTAAAAAATTATGGTGTATTAGGAACACTTTAAAGAATTTATTCCTGTTAAAAATTTAACTTAAAGTTAATTTTTCAACAAGTTAGACAATTGTTCCTTAACAGAATTGTTTTGAAATTTCGTCTTTATTGAACATTAAAAAAAATGTTTAAATGATTGTCGTGAAAAAATTTTGCTTTGTGGAGCCCTTCTTATATACATACTTAACAAGATTACGCCATAAAAGTTTTAAAAAAATTTTCCTTTGTTTATAATAATTATTATAATTGTTAAGTTTGTAATTAAGAAGAGCTCCACGAGGCAAAAAAATTTTACGAAAATTATTTTAATACTTTTTTGATGTACAATAAAAAAGAAATTGCGAAACAATTTTGTAAACTAACAATTTTTTAACTTGTCGAAAAATAACCTTTAAGTTAAATTTTAAACGGGAATAAATTCTTTAAAGTGTTCTGAATACACCATGTTTTTTTAAAAAATTTTAATTAATAATTGATACCTTAAAAAGAATTATTAAGTGTGACGTACTCGGTTTTGACTCCGAGCGCGCAACCAAAAAGGTCGCGCGGAGACCCATTTTCAGCGTTAAATTAAAATTATAAATAACGGAGATAATTTGGAGAGTTGGAACTTTTTTTTGGGAATTTCCTTCTCTTTATTGATCTATTTTGCAATTTCCGATACCTTTGATGGTTTTTGAGTTATCATCAAAAATCAAAACTGCTTTTTTTATTTCGTTTTTGTCAATAATAATTGCAATTTTTATTGACAGCAAAAATCTTTGAAACGCCGTTTTTTAGATTTGCATTCCGGGTCAAATAAGCTATCGCTCATATTTTTTAAAGCTTTCTAACTACTTTTCGCAGAAAGCTTACTTTTCGACTAGACTCTAGGATTTTAGTGTAGTTTTATTAGCGCACGCTTGTAGAAAACCCTATTAAGAAATCTGTTCACGATTGATTTTCAAAAATTTTATCCCGTTCTACTAATGTTTTTAAGGACAAAAATGTTTAATAAAAGCTTATGATATATTTTCTATTTTAGGGGTTCAGTAAGTGGTATCATTGATGGACAAAAATTAGCAACAGTTGCCGTATATGATTCTGTAAACGAGCAATTTGATTTACAGCAACTTGGTTACTTATACACCACTAATACCGACTCCACGGGATACTATAACATTGATGGCATCCGTCCAGGATATTACAAAGTAGTGGCATATCCTTTGGACGGACAGGGAAGTGAAAATTTAGCAACAGCTACAGTTACCGTTACTGCAGGTAAGATACCAATTAGTCTAAGTTTTATCAGGCTAACAGGGGTAAATTAGCAAAAGTCGATAACTAATAACTTTATTTTGTAGCCAATTGGTTTCTAAAATAAGATTTTTTTGGCTTAAGCCGATTTGGGAAAATCGAAATTACTGCTATATTGATATGAAGATAGCAGGAATTTTTAATAAATCGTTAATTACCGGTCGACTGTATTACACGATTTTGTTAATAATTTTTTGCTATAAATTAACAATATCAAAATATTAGAAATTTTTTAATTTTTTGAAAAAATGCTTTCTTGAACTTTATTCTTCACCACGTTATCAACGGCTGTGATTTTGTTGCTGTGCAGGCAAGCACTAAATTGCTCTGATAGTACAAGCAACAAAATAGTTTCTAATGATCCACCAATATTTTTATATTTTTAAAATTTTTCTTTTACATGCTACCTTGAATTTTATTTTTCACCATGTTGTTACTGTGCAGACAAGCATTCAATTGCTCCTATAGTACCAGTAAATTTAAATATTTATATGAAAGCGTCCAGTGTTGCCAACTCGGGGTCTTTCCTAATAGGTTCCCGCATTTTTACGTTTAAAATATAATTGGGAAAAATAAAAAGCCGCTTTAACTAACCAGAACTAACCATGATCGACCTTTTCGACAAATTCAAAAGCCCCCAGTTCTGGCCGGTCATGGTTAGTTCTGGTTAGTTAAAGCGGCTTATTATTTTTTCCAATTTTATTTCAGACGTGAGAACTTGCTGATCCAAATTTACATGTAACGGAAAAATTGAAAAATATAAAAAATATAGGTGGATTATTAGAAACCATTTTGTTGCTTGCACTATAAAAGTAATTGAGTGCTTGCCTGCACAGCAACAAAATCACAGCTGTTGATAACATGGTGAAAAATATTAAAAAAATAAAAAAATCCAGGATTTTGATATTGCTAATTTATAGCAACAAATTAGCAACAAAATCGTGTGATACAGTCGACAGGTAATTAACGATTTATTAAAAATTTCTGCTATCTTTATATCAATATAGCAATAATTTCGATTTTTCGAAATCGACTTGAGCAACAAAACCCTTATTTTAGCTACAAATTTCAGTGATTTTTTTTTATCGAGTTTTGCTAATTTACCCCTGCTAGCCTGATAGAGTTATTAGTCTTGTCAACAAGTTCAAATACGTGGTAATTTAATATAAAACTTCTAAAAATATGAGCGATAGCTCATTGGATTCAGAATGATGTCTAGAAAAATGTATTTAAAGAATTTTACAGCACGCAAATAATTGCAAAAGTTTTTACAAATTAAGTTGAAAAAATAAGGTTTTTAGTTTTTTGTTAATAACTCCGAAGCTATTAATAATTACAAAGAGGAAGACATTTTCAATAAAAACTCCTAACTCCCGGAGTTCGTTCTCCATTATTTATAATTTTAATTAAACACTGAAAATATAGCTTAAAGCAAGTACGGCACAGATTTTTTTTACTATTACTTTTATTGATTAAAAAATTTGAAAAAGTAGAGTGTATTCTACAGACTTAAATAAATAAATTCCCGTTAGAACAAGTTTTAAAGTTTATTTTTTAACAGGAAGGGCTATTGTTAGTTAATTTTTTTTGTTGTATCAGGATCCAAAAAATATGAACAGGTTTACCTACTATTCAGTGATTTTCTTGTGTGGGATTTGATTGGTTTCATTTATTTCATTGTTGTTTCATTGCATTCTTATGTCTAAAGTTCACAGTCGCGCTAATTTTACACAACTTTCCAAGTTTGAGAAGGTCAGATAATCGGGTTACGTAAAGCTCGATTGTATTTTAGAGAAATCGCTAATCGGGTTAATCAAAACGAAGCTACTGTAATGAAATGTTGTTAAGTGTGGACCCAAGAAGGTCGAAATCGATGAATTAGAGATATTGGACGCCAAAGACAGACTACAGAGTGACAGGATCTTTATTTAAGGCAACTAGCACCTAAAGATCGATTTTCCACAATTAGGGTAGTTGCAAACCAGTTGTTTGATGCTGTTGGAAGGGCAATAACAATGAGGACAGTTTATCGCCGAATAAGGTCTTTCGGAGTATTTTTATACCGTCCCCATCTTGTACTACCTCTGACCCCACAGCATCGTCGGCAACAATTGGTATGGAGAAGGGAGAAACTTGAACGGAATATGAAATGGAACTCAGTCGTGTTCAACGGCATATTCATCGCACTGTGGGTATTATGGTATGGGGTGCCATTGCTTACGGCAGCAGGTCACGATAAGTGTTCATTCGAAGTAGCAAGACTGCCCAGCGATATATCCACGAAGTTTTACAACCACATCTGCTTTCCATTTTGAAAACATTGCCAGATCCACTTTTTCATCAGAACAATGCACGACCTCATTTCGCTCGTATTAGTTTAGACTTTTTAGAAGCGTCCGGTGTAAATTTGGTTCGGTGGCCTCCTCGATCTCCAGACCTTTCCCCCATCGAATTTGTATGGGATATGATTGGAAGAAGGTTGTCCCCCACCCTCCACAAACATTGGAGGCTTTACGAAACTAAATTCAGATCATCTAGGATCCAATACTCCAAGAAGACATCAATCACCCAATCCAATCAATGCCATGACGACTTAACGAATGTGTAGTGAACAGAGGAGCTTCGACACATTATTAACATCAAGGTGGGATATCTCAGCTAATTTGCGAAAACTCCAATTAACAAAAAATAAAATTTCTTTCATTTTTTGTTATGACATTAAATTATAAATAATGGAGATAGAACTGCATGAGTGATGACTTTTTTATGAAAAATTTTCTCCTTTTCTAGGTTTTTTTAAATTTCCTGTTAAATAATAGTTTTGGTAACTAGTAACCTAGAAAGGGATACAGCGCGTAATTTTGCTGCCCAAAGTCAACGCTACGAAAGTTAGAGGCTGGAACCGTAAAATGCTATTTTTGTACGTTGGGGGTAAGAATTATACGCTCCCATTTGAGGGCGAAAATTGCAGTTTTATGTTTTAGGGCAAAAAAGTAATAAAAACGCAGCATTAAAAAAATAGACCTTAATTTTTGGTTTACTGGTTTAAAGTTATTTTAAAAGCACACTGATTACAATTTAAAACATTTAAAACTGGTAAATTTTTTTCCTGCCGATTCTTTTTAATGTACAATATCAATCTCTATAGTGGTAACACTGGAATGGCCGGAAGAGTCTGTGATGCTGGAACTTTAATTTTTTTACTTTTTGATATTTATTTTGCATGGAATCTTTAATATAACTTTCAGCTACAGTCAAGGAGCATCAACCTACATGGCGCTTCACAGTCTATAAATCCGTAAGCCATTGCATAGAATCACCGTATGCCATAAATTAGTTTTGACTTTTCTGGCAACAACTGTAGGCAAACTTTTCCTGCAGCTTCTTCCATTTTTGGATTATTTCGGCTCATAATTCATATTTGAAAACCACTTTTTTGACAACTTTGTTGACACCACATGTTATTATATCTTTATGGTAACTTAAAGTTGTTTAATCAAATTGTTGAATCAAATTGGGAAAACATAGGAATACATATATAGGGTGAAAAACTTAGCAACCTAAGATTCGCGGATGACATTGTCATATTTGTCCCGAATTGTAAAGAATTACAAGCGTGCTCATAGAGTTACAATTAAAAGCAAAATTCATGACAAACCAACGGACAAACATAGAACAGATAAACTTACAGGGACAACAAGTAGAGAGAGTTGATTCGTATATCTACCTAGGTCAGGACATAACACTGGGCAAAAACAACCAAGAACTCCAATCTTCCTCTGAAACTAAAAACAAGAATTTATATGAAATGCGTCCTTCCAGTAACAACTTATGGTAGCGAAACATGGGTCTTAACAAGGAAAATACATAATAAGTTAAAGGTGCACCAAAGAGTCATAGAGCGGAAAATGCTAGGAATAACACTTAAAGATCACAAAACCAAGGAGTGGATAAGGCATAGATCTAGGATAAAGGATGTAACGAGACAAGTAGGTGCCCTCAAATGGAACTGGGCTGGACACGTTGCCCGAAACACGGACAACTGGATCGGAAAAGTGACGAGATGGAGACCATGGGGGGAGAAAAGAGACATCGGCAGACCACAGCATACATGGTATGATGACATTAAACTGACAGCCCGACTAAACTGGTATTAGGTGGCACAAAATAGGAACACCTGGAAGAATATAAGAGAGGCCTATATTCAGAGAATAGAAAATGGCTTAGAAGAAGAATCAAATTGACTTAAGCTTGACGGTGACATCAGCAAAAGAATGAAAAAAATATGAAAAAAGTAACTACAGCAAATGCTTACTCAGTAATATCAGCCGTACAAAAATATTGTTTGCACATCTGGCGTAAAGCACTTTTACGCCCTCAGCTGATGTTTTCAGCAGCGGACGTAAAAGTGCTATTTTACCTCCTTGGTACAAAAAGAACTATTATTATTTGTCATATCCGTTAATCTTTGAAAAAATGTTATTCATATGTAACATCAGAGATGAGCAGCTATGTAGCGGACCCGCTGCAGGTAGAATTATACGATGCTATATTATTTTTTGTTCTCATCTTAGGAACAAGACAACATGTAGGTTTAACATTACCAGAACCAACTAACATAATGTGGTCACTGGGCGTTGCAAATAGGAGATCCAACGAATTTAAATATGCCGATCAACTTCGTAACTACCAATGGGAACTTATGCCTCCTGAGACTACTACTTTTGTTATTGGCCAAAGTAACCCCAAAAATGATTGGTAAGTTTTATGTCAATATTAAATTGTTTCATTCATAGCAATTTGAGTGTTCGGAACCTTTGTTTTTATACTTTAAATAACTTAACTTTTATTAACTAAAACTAATATTTTAACATTCAAATTATTACTGAATAATATATTTTTGAATAATAAAATTATAAAATTATCTCTATGTATTATAATTTTAGGAATTTATGTCGATGTTAAACTAAATTTCAAAGAACATATAGAAAAATTATGTAGTTAACAAGCATTTCGCCCACGTGGACTACACAATTTAGGCTGTTTTGGTTCTTTCCCGTTCTCGCGGAATATTGCTCCTCCCTCCCCTCCTACTCCATCGAGTCACATCACATCACCCTCCCCACGATTTGTCTTCCGTCACACACTACGCGGTGTAGCGCGCGTCGTGCGATTGAGGAATTTTTATTTTATCGTATTTTATTTGTTATTATTTTGTAATATGAATGCGGTTCCATACAAACATTCGTACCCCCCTCCCCTGTTCCACCTATTTACGGAGAAGTTTTCTAAAATCCTTTCTTAGATGACGTCTTTTATTTTTCTAAGTAATCAGAAGCCTAATTATCAACTCCCACATTAACAACTTTAAAAATAAAGATTTTTTATCCCCATTTTAACCCTCCAAGGGATGTAATTTTAAAATTTTTAAAACAGATTATTTTTAATCGTAATCGATAGCCTACATACCAATTTTCATACTTCTAAGTCCAGTCCATTCAACCCATTTAGGGTGGAGTTTCCTAAAATCATTTTTTAGCTGACGTCTTCTATTTTTTTGGGTAATCAGAAGTATAATTACCAACTTTAAAAATTATAATTTTTTTATACAAACTTTTATCCCCATTTTAACTTTCCTTTGTTCAATCTAAACTTTTACCCTTCATTCTACCCACTTAGGGGAAAAGTTTTCTAAAATACTTTCTTAGCTGACGTCTCCTATTTTTCTGCGTAATCAGAAACATACTTATCAACTGCCATATTTACCACAGATTTAATATCCTACGGACAAGATGGGTAACGTTCTATTTAAATGCGTTATAGGGAGGTGGCGCAATCATAAATAAGGAATACGTTGACATACGTAAAGAAAGTCTATGAGATAGAGATTTCCATGGGCGTAACAATTACAATTTTGAGAGTTTTAAATAAATATATTTTTTTTAATTGTTCACATAATATGTATTCTAATTATAAGAATTTTAATTATACCTATGAAAGGATATGGATTTGATTAATTTAAAAATTCATTAAAAACCCAAAAATAATTTTTTATTTTTTGAAGTCTAAAATTAAAAGAAAATATTTATTTTAAACATATTAAATCCGTCCTTATTGTTTTTTGTTCACTTATTTAACAAGAACTATTCTAGATATCTGTGTTTCATTAAAAATAGGTAGTAGGTTTATTGCATAAATAAAACAACAATGCAACACAAATTAAACTTATTAAATAGGTATATTTATTATTGGTTTTGATACAATATTAAATGAGTTAACATGCTTTACCTGTTTTTAACAAGATCTGATTTTTTCTGTTTCATGATGAAATCGAATGGTGAAATATCTTTTAAAATTAATTTTACTAATGATAATTGGTGATTATCCAAAAAATCATCATCAAAATATGATCACTAAATTCATTAAAAAAATTTTGGGGTAAAACGTTGATTGTTTTATTAACTATAGGGTTCATTACTTGACTAGAATGGGAGGATAATATTACATTTTGATTCTGTCGCAATACTTTTTCACCCCATGTGCATATTTCATAAACAAATTTTTGACGCTCTTACTAAATTTCCAAAAGTTTTTCTCCTTGTAATAAAAGATATTGATTCGTGGGTTCTAAGAGGCAAGATACATTTAGAGCATGTTATACATTTTTTTAAACATTTGACAACAAACCCAGCAATATATACACAACATCATTAATAAAAGATGATAACTGCCATGCTGACAAGGAAAAGAAATCAAGGCTATCAAGCTGTTTGCAAAGTTTTTTATATTTTTCGCTACTTTCTAGATCTTCTTTTCCGTCATTTAAAGTAATTTTTCTACTACTAACATTTAAATTTATTATATAGTTTTTCTTTTCAGAAAATTTATTAAAAAACTCGGGTACTGTTTCTTGGCACACTGCTTTTTTATAAAAATATTTGGCAAATTTTGACCTAGAATTAAAGATATCAAAAACATCATTAAAAAGTAGACAAAATTTTGCAATTTCTGCGGCTCATTTTTTCTTTTGCAAAATTGATGTGCTTGTTTCGAATTTTTGCCTCTGCTGATAACCCTTCGTCATTTTGAAAATTTACCAATGTAACTAGGTATTCCCAATTTATTATTTTCTTTTCTTTTGTTGTGATTATTTTCAATTCTCCCAAAAATTTCTTATTAATTTGATCATATGGCAAATATCATAAAATATAAAACTCTTTCTTTGGTAATTGGATGACTAAAATAAGTTTTTAAGTTATCAAAACTGTTTGCCCCCAACTGCTTAGCCATACTTATATTTGCTGCAGCACCGTCAAAAGTTATTGATGTTATTATTATACCTGAAGGGTGAAAATTCCAAACACATATTAACTAAATTGCCTCTTTTCAGCACCAGACAAGCCATCAATAAAAAATATCCTACTGGAATTTCCGTTCATTGACACTTGTTACCAAAAACAATGGCTTCTTTGGCCTCGGAGAGGGAATCTGATGATACATTTGCTCCAATATCTACGTACCCCACAAATTTCTTCCCTGTCCACTCAATTTACCTTTGTTGATATTTTCTTTTATTTTAAGGTGCAGTGCATTTAAAGCTTCCTGTGTGAATCCTGGCTGACCATCAATTTTTTGATACCATTTGGAAACTGGATGTGGTAAAGATTTATTCAATTTTTCACGGACATAATTATAAGCTCTTGGTGAATAAAAGTGCAAAGTCAACGCAAATGCCCTCAGTCTGGGAGTATATTTTCGATTCTTCGAACCTTTCAAAATCTTGTTAACAATTTCTGATGCTGGACCAGGTAGAGCAATGTAAACATAAGATGTATTTGTCTTACTGATTTGTATGTTGAAATTATTATATACCTATTTTCCTCAACAACTTTTTGAGCATGCTCCGATATTAGGTTTTTTTGTTTCAAAAAACTTAACAGTGACTTTAAATTTGTCACCTTTTTTCGCATTCTTGCATTTCGCCTTTTCATATTGATGATTTTTTTTCTGTATAACTGCATCTTAGTTTTAGCCAGATTAAATGCTCGTTTTGAGGTTGTGGGTGAAGAAAAATCACCACTAGAAACTTCTCTGACATAACGTTTTATAGGTTTCCGAGACATCCTTACCCTAAAATTAATAACCGCTATGAATCATGATTAAGAACTTACATCAGCAATAATTCTTATAAAGTAGAAACATATTTTAAAAAATTACTGCTTAGCAGATGGTGGTGATATTCCAAAATTGGATCCACTTGCTTCTGATGTTGACATAAACGAAGAACTGAAAAAACATTTTTTTATATTTTTTTTAATTAGTAATTTAGGCTTACTAACCTTTTCATCGATGGACTAATACTTATATTTTCATTCTGTGTAGTTTCAACATTGGTGAATTCAACCATATCTGAAACCGAGTCTTCTGGGGATGCAGTTAGTGTATCACTTCGATAAGAAGCTGTCAAAATTATTTCTGAGGCACTATTAATAGTTATGGTTGAAGAGTCCGAGTCTGAGTTTTCAGCTTCATGAAATTAACACTAAATTATAGGATTTTACAAACAAAATATCAAGTACCCAAGAATAGGTAAAAGTAATACATAATACAAAGATAATAAGAGGTAAACACACCTTTTTTTACTCTGAGGTCCAATTTGTTGAAATCTGACTTGTAATGATAGTGACGACACAGAGTCATTTTCAGTCCTATACAAATCAAGATGAAAATACATATATGTAGGTACCAATTTAAAATTATAAAACTAACCTGGATGGTACTTGAGCAGTGCTTGTGCTAGCAAGAACTGGAACGGGAACAGCAGAGGCTTTTAAAGTTCTAGCTCCGGTTTTTAAATAATTATAATCTCCACTACTAAAATGGTCGAAACAAACATAGGTCCATTTAGCTAATGAAGTAAATTCTAGTTTCAATGATTTTAACCATATTCTTTCAGCTGAGGATTATGAGGGATACTACAAAATATTAAAAAATAAAAATAAAAATAAATTAATAACTAACTAAAAAAGCTCCACTGAATTTGTCTTTTGAGTTTGTTTACTTCAGATGGAATGATAAACAATCCCTGGTTTTCCTCTTTTTTTGCAAACCACACACTTATTAGTCATTTTAAATATTTTCGGATTAACAATAAATATAGGTTTTTGTTTTTATTAAAAAAAAATCACTTTTAAAACACCGAAAAACTCCACAAAATTTAACGAATCGTCAGCACAACAAATGGCGTAAATATTTACGTTGGTACATGTCATGGTTGTCAGATAGAGTAATCGGTAAGGTTCGGTTGTTGTCGGGACGGATATAGTTGGTTTAGCAAATCGTGTCTTGTTTACATTTTGCAATAAAAAGAGATGCATTGAGAGTTTACAGTTTTTCAGAAATATGCTATATAAAACCAGCGTAAACAAATCGAGAGAGAGAACATGAAAATATTTGGAGAGAGATCTTTGATCCATATTTGTGATTTAGTTACCCATCTTGTCCGTAGGATATTAAATCTGTGATATTTACTCATACCATACCATATCAACTTCAAAATGACATTTTTTCATATAAACTTCTCACTTTCAATGGGTGTATTTCCAAAAATGTTAAATCGTAGTTTTAAATCATAATTAGGTAAAACTTTCATACTTCTGAATCCAGAAATGAGAAGTTCCACACATACTTTAACCCCCCGCCCCATTCTACTCTTTGTGGGGAGGGAAGTTTTCTAAAATTCTTCTAGCTAAGGTGTCCGATTTTTCGGGTAATCAGAAGTCTAATTACCATTTACCATATTTACAACTTCCCAAAAGGCCAATTTTCCTGAACATATAACTTTCATCCCCATTTTAACCTGCCCAACAGATTTAATCTAAAAATATTAAAACAGATCATTTTTAATCATAATCAAAAGCCCAAATACAAATTTTCATACTTCAAAATCAGAAATGATGAAGTTCAATACAAATTTTCATCCCCCATTCTCCCCTTTAGGGATGAGTTTCCTAAAATTCTTCTGGCCTATGTTTCATCAGGAGATAATGGACTATTCTAATGGTAAAAGACTTTTTCAAATCGGTCCAGTAGTTTCGAGCATGCAAACAAACAATCAAATATTTCCTCTTTATAATATTAGTATAGACTTGCATCTATTTACTATGCAATCAGAGTACTCTCTTATGAATTTTAACATTTACTTTAACCTATATTTTAAAAACAGCATTTTTAATATACGAAAAAATAGTGGTCGAATAATATAGAATTCTTCGATAATACTAAAACAAAATCTTAATTTTATCTTTTCAATCCATTTTCTACTTAAAAAAATCATTAATTTATAACTCAAAAAAAGTGTAATCATTTACTTGCTAGTTAAAAATACACGTAATGTTCAGAATATCAAATTGTCGGTCAAAAACTTATGGTTTATTATTATCTATTGTCCGAATAATTTGAAGATAATTTAGAATAGATTTATTGCATGGAACCAATATGTTAGTCTTTGTCCCATAATATTATATAACTAATTATTATTCTTTGTTATAATCATAGTTTTACTTTATTATGCTTTGTCAAAAGATGTATAATTTTATATGACAATAAAATAATATTATTACTAATAATAGGCAGTGTGTGCAAAAAATTCATGTACAAAATTTTATGAAAGATCCTAGAAGGCAGCAGTTTGAGATCAATTTCAGCGAAAAGCATTAAGTGAACCTTTTTGCTTGTGGATGCCCTTATAACAATTTTTAGTCCATCTTACTTTTGAATAATGTTCTAAAAAGACTATTAAAAATTTTGGATAATAGTTCTGGTCCTACTATGATTTTGTTGAGACATCTTTTGCCAATCTGTCTGCCTCCTCATTACCCAAGTGGCCTTCATGGCTTGGAACTTCGTCAATAGTCAGCTTCTTGTATTGTTTAATTTTCTTTAGGGGTAAGTACTCCGCTCTGCCTGCTGATTGTTGAGTACATAACCCTCCTTGCCGAAGAATCAGGCACATCAGTACGATAGAAAGGTTATACGTCCATTCTTCTTCTTCTTCTATAGGTATTTTCTCCAAGGGTATACCATATTAGTTCTACTCTAAGGACTGGACCCTTTTTAGTGTTTTCTATCTGGTGTAAGAATGTATCAATATTTTGCCAAGGAGTGTCATTATAATATGCTGATATAAGAAAACGAGCTAAAAGTAATCTCGTTACAACCACAGTAAGATATTAAAATATCACCTTTTACGAAAAGCTAATTGTTTGAAATGAAACTAATTCGTTGAAAGATTATTTACTTTATTTACACACAAATTATTTTTGTAAAATTATAAATCATATTACACTTTAATTAATTCACATACGTACACACGAAAATATAATTTTTTTGTTGCTGGATATGTCTGTACAAAAGTGATGACATGTAGGGCATAGTTTTTTTTCCTGAAAAGTAATTGCTTATATAGTTGTAAAAATAAAAGAAAGCTTTAGCTCTAACCAGAACCAACCAAAATACTATTAATTTTATTAAATAAATGCAACAATTAGTAAGTTTGATTTTTTATCATCATTACTCTACAAATTATTATAATCTAACAAAAAAATATGCCCTTAGTCCTGGATTTAGTTACATTATATAACTTAAAATAAATATTTAGCTTTCTTACTCACTGGTAATGCATATCTAATAAAGCTATTCAATAAGAAACATCACGCATCTCTCACATTTTGTATGTCAATTTCAAGGGCCTTATATAAAAAAATTTCCGCTTAGGAAATTAAGTCGCCGTATTAACATGGCAATATTTAAGGACAAAAACATAAGAAGAAATAAATTCCACGAAAATTATTATTTCTTATTAAAAATATATGCAAAAGTATATTACAATCTGAGACGGAAAAAGTCTTTATTGTTGGTCAAGGGCTTCTTAGACCAATCAATAGAGTAAAAAAAGAGCTAATTTTTACACTTAAATTTAGCCGGAAACAACCTGTGCCACCTTTTAAAACATAGTAAATAGATGAAAACCTCGAGTTTGTCCCCAGCGATGGTGTCGATGGGCCTTTTTTAAAGAATTAAAAAACCTACAAAACGGTGTTTTATAGAACTTTCTCCGAGTATTTTCCGCCGAGGAAATTACAAAAAAACTCAAAAAATGAATCTTTAAAAAAAAATCATATTTCCATTCGGTATAAAAATTAAGGAGTAATTTTTCGGGAAATATAATGGGTAATAATGTGTAGTTTAACTACGCGGAAGATGTTTCTGTCGGATTTATAGTTTTCGATATAGAGATCGTCAAAAATTTAAGAGCTTTTTTGCTAGGCACACCGTTTTAAGGCGGATCAATATGTGTATTTTAATTCTGAAAACGGCATATGAAAGTAGAGATCAAAATCTTTCTTTCCATATTTTAAATTTTTTGCTCAGGGGGTGGGAAACCGGTGAAAAAAGTCTTTGAAATTCGTGTGAAACACGAAAACAGCGAGCGAAGTAGAGTAAAGTAGCGGTAGTGGGGGAACGAGCCAGCGGAGAAGAAGAGTATATACGCGGTATATCGTTAATTCATCGATCAAAAACTTATTAATTTAAATGACAATGTTACTACTATTTGAAATTATTTATTTTTTATATATCTACTTAAAATGTTATAACATCTACATCTACTTAATATGTTATAACATATTATACTAATAAATATGTTACTTTAACCTATTAGTTTAAGATTAAAAAATGGGTTGCTGCAATTTTTATTTACATTAATATGGTAACCTGCACTACCTTTACTAACAATTGATGTTGATAATTGGAATGATAATAAAAAATATCAACAATTTCAACTTATCTCTGTCGGCGTAGTTGAAGATAATTCAGATAACTTTATTATAATTTACTTCTAACAATGATAATAATACTTATACCAATATTAATAATTGCAAAAATAACATTCATACGGCCGATTGTGATCGCGTTGTTAAATTTAGCAACGGACTTAGCAATTGTTAAAAGTTAACAACGGTTTAGAATGTTTAACAAAATGTCAGATTTTGACAGGTTGCCTACTAAAATTATTAAATAACACCGACAATGACGTTTTGTTAAACATTCTAAACCGTTATTAACTTTTAACAATTGCTAAGTCCATTTCCAAATTTAACAACGCGATCATCATTCGGCCTTTAATGTTTAAAATGAGTAAACATTAATACACAGCAACGCGAAACGGCGGCTACGGCGGCATTACCGCTACTTTACTCGGCTTCGTTCGCCGTTTTTCTCGTTTCGCAAGACTTCAAAGACTTTTTTCACCAATTTTCCACCCCCAGAGCGAAAAATTCAAAATATGGAGAGAAAGATTTTCATCTCTACTTTTATATGCCATTTTCAGAATTAAAATATAGTGATCCGTCTCGCAAAGAAGCCCTTAAATTTTTGCAAGCCCTAAATTGAAAATTATAAATCTGACAGAAACCATCTTCCGCGCAGTTAAACTACACATTATTACCTATCTTTTCCGAAAAATTACTCCTTAATCTTTATACCAAAGGATATATGATTTTTTTTAAAAAAAGGTCAATTTTTGAAGTGTTTCCGGATTTATACGCGAAAAACTAAAAAATAACCTTTTGTTTATAGTTTTTATTGTTTAAAAAATTACTGTTTACAAATTCGCTGGGGACATTCGTCCGGCTAAATTTAAGTGTGCGAAAAAATCTCTATTGATTGGCCTATACAGGGTGATTCATGAGGAAATGTCAATACTTCAGGTATGTAGTTAGGGTCCAAAAATACACATAAAAGTCTATATAAATATGGGTTCGCAAGGCCATTATTTTCGAAATACAGGGTGTACAAGTTTTAATTTAATTTTTCTATTTTTTAAATAAAATCCATGATATTGTAAATATTAGAGAAAAAAATGGTATCCGGGGGTTTTTTGGTATGACGGATTTGAACCTAATCTTAGTACGGCTCTTACTTGTATGAGGTGCTACCTACACGTCTTTTTATTATTTTAAACAATCACAACTTTTTGGTACGGCCCTGTATAACATTTTTAAGTGAATTTAATAATTAATTTTTCATTTTTACGTCAACAAGGTATACCTGTCAAAAGTTTATATGAGCAACCGTTTTCGAGATATTTGGATTTAAAAACATTACGACGCGTCTGATTGTATTGTAGCAAAATAAAAAGAAAACAAAATGTATAATTAAATAATATGTAAATAATTTTTAGCAAAACATAAGCTGGGTTTTATAATTTTATTTAAAAAATAAAAAAAATTAACAAAAACTTTAACACCCTGTATTTCGGAAACGAAGGCCTTGCGGACCCATGTTTTATGTTTTATGTTTATTTTTGGACCCTGACTACGTACCTGAAGTATTGACATTTTCTCATGAATCACCCTGTATATAGTTTATCGGGACAGCAATAAAATTTTCGGTCCAGGTTTGTATACAATTTTATTTTCAACCCTTAATTTCTAAGGCAAAAATTTATTGTACGGATCATATAACATATTTTGTTAAAGAACTTTGACATTTTGAACTTTGACTTGAACTTTAAATTTTAAAAATAAAAAACGATAAGGGAAATGGCGACGAAAACGCATTTTCCTGCCTAGGCATTTGCATTGCCGTTCTGATGATAAAATCGAACAGTATAAAAATTTGACACTTTCAAGATTTTAAAAACTCTGTTATGTCAACATTATACAAACGGTTAAAATTTTTTAAAAAATAATAAAACTTATACGGGGTAGATAAGTGATTTTAATTTTTTGGGTTTTTGAAAGGTTTTTCAGTCTGTCAGTTCATAGGGGTCAATAGAGCTAAACACTCAGTCGCTATACCCCGGGACCAGGACCGAAGTGGCCACATCCTCTAGAAATGTTTCAAGAGAGTAAACCTAACCAGAACCTATTAAAACCCTAATTTAAGTCAAATATCATTTTTTACCCTTTGCTTAAGCGATATTTTCATTTTTCCAACATTTTTTTAAGTAAATTTAGTTCCCGTACTTACTTTCTATTTCGTTATTACAGTTAATTGTTAAGAACTGGCAGTATATTTTTTTCGCAAAACAGCCATCAAAAGCCCAAAAAGTAGCCAACATGTTTTTATCTGTGGTGATTAAATATTGCATGGCCAACACACGTCTTTTGAAACCGGGACAATTTTTTTAAAATTAATTTTAAATGCTAATAAACCTAAGTCCGTTAAGCGTTTTAATGTGTACAAACCCTTTGGTACATACAAACTCTTTGGAACTAAAATTATTTTTATTGTTGAAGTACACAACAGTAAATTCTTACATAAATCACCTTTAACAATGAAATTTTAAAACCAGTGTTTTTTAAACAATATATTTAATTAAAAGTGGTTTGATTGCAATATGAACAACTTTTTCTTTACTGACTATTTGCACGTGCCCAATCCTAGGAAAATTTAATATCAAGTGCAGTTAATTAAGTTGATTTATTTATCCTTATCTAAACAAGAGCTTGGAGATAATTCCGAAAACGCCCCTGTGCTTATCAGAACTAACCAGAAATAATTAATTTATTCTTTATTTTTATGACAAATGTTAATATTAAAAATGTTACTGTAAAAATTGTTTATTGTTCAACTGTTTAATTTAATTAAATTAATTTAATATTAATTTAATTATAATCATTTTTTTCTTCTCATTTTTAAACTTAAAGTCCAGTAAATGAAGGGACATAGCTGTAAATAAATCTGTACAGTTTTTCCTTGTGGCGCAATTCTTAGGACTTTGAGAATGCTTTGAGCAAAAAAAAGTTTATCAACATTAACAGGTGGGAAAGGGCTGAAAATGGCCCCTCAAGCTCCGAAAAATGGGTTTCCTGCTAATATCTGCCAAAATATGCGAATTGAAGAATTTTTGTTTAGACAAAAAATGAAGATCACCTTGTAATCTACAAAAATGATCCCTATAATTTTTTTCTAAAAATCAATAGTTTTCGGTTCGTTCTGATTTTTCTAGAATATTAAAAAAAGCGGTCAAAGTTTTTGTTCACAATATTTCGAGAGTATCTCATTAATTTATAGATATTTTTTAAAAAATGGTTTGTTATTAAGATTTCTTTTTTATAATAAGACCTTAGCAAGTGTTCAATGTTCCCAGAAAATTTCCTTGACCATTTTTCTTGCGTTTTGATAAAAAATTATTTTGCCCAACTGCATTTTTTACCCGTACCCGGAGTTCTAGAAAATCTGTCAGTGTGGAATGTTATGGATTTTTCGACGGCTGTTTTTGCAAAAAATATTGGTGTCGCGAAAAAATGGCAACGACAATTTTTGTAGATTTCGAGGTAATCTTCATTTTTTTGTCTGAACAAAAATTCTCTAATTCTCATATTTCGGCAGATATTCGCAGAAAACTTATTTTTGGGACTTCGAAGGGCCATTTTTAGCGGGTTTCCACGTTGGAATCGTGATAAACTTTTTCTCGCTTGAAAGCATCCGCGAAAACCTAAGAATTGCGCCATAAATGAAAACTGTACAGATTTATTTACAGCTTTGGGTAATTTCAGGTCTTCAGTTAATTGATAATTATTACAAATGTTAATATTAAAAATGTTACTGTAAAAATTGTTAATTATTCAACTGTTTAATTTAATTGAATTAATTTAAATTTAATTCAATTAGAGTTTTAAATTTTTTTTCTTTTTATTTTTGTACTTATTTTTTAATCTAAGGAAAAAAGAAAAAAATAAAAATTGGTTCCTTCACGATCTTTCATATTGCCGCCAAAAAAAAAACCTTTGAACATTGTTTCTTATGCTGTAAGAAAGTTCTGTACATAGTTATAGACAAATCGAAGAGGGAGGGGGAAGCATTTTCGGAAGTTTAGCCAAGAGTTCTTGAAAATCCTTCGCAAAAAATTACAGCGAGGACATAAATTCCGCCTCCCCCCTTTATATCTTCCAAAGTACTGAAGATAATTAATTCACATTTGGGATGTTAAAATGACTAACAAAACAATCGAAACCTACATAAAAATGACAGCTCTTAGTGTTACAGCAACTTTTCCTTTTAAAGGTTTTTTACATGCTGAATACAGCCACAATTTTTTAGATCCTTGAGTCAAATCGCTTTTATAATAGCATCAATTTTTATTTTTTCCAGTTTAGTATGATTTTTAGTATTTTTGGTGAATGTTTTCAGGTGTTTTATTTAATTACTATGACTGTATGCTTTCTTAACATATTTGTCAAAAATATTAATTGTCAGTCTAAGGTACTTTTATTTTTGTAAAGTCGAAGTTCTTTTTTGGTTTATAATTGCTCGATCTCTAGAAGAAAAAGTCCAGGCTATTTTAATTTAAAGGTAAACATCGTAATTTGCATGCTTCTGTGAGAATGTTCAACTAACGCTTTTCGGAAATTAGTAAAAAAGCCAAAGTCCAAGTTTTGGCTAAAATTATGATGACAAAAGATGACTTTGATAAGTGCATTGAATTTTGCGAAACAATGACAATGCGAATTGCTGCAAATCCTAATTATTTTAGACACGTTTATTTTAGTGGCGAATCCACCTTTTACTTATAAGTAAGTCAGTACCTCAAACCGTAGATATAGTTTGTCTCAAAGTATTCCGTGTTAGCTTTTGCCTTCATTTATGGATTATACCTGCCGACAACAATAAAACTGCAGATCAGTAGGTATTAAAGGACAGAACATTAGGGACGGACTCTAATAATATAAAGATTTATAATTTATTGTTTATTTAGGTAGGTATAATCTTAAAATTGCATTAAGAAATTAAATATATGCAAAGTTTTAATAAATTTGTAACTATATAATCTCATCATAATTACATTTTTATTCTAAAAATCTAAATCTTATTTTGTTTCACTATCAGAGTCATCATTGAGATTAATTACAATAGGATTTATGTTGTTTTGTATAGAAATGTAAGAGTCCCTAATTTTTATAATGTGCTGTACTGAATTTTTCCAGTTTTCAACTGGTATGTTAGTAATTACATTTTTTATCAAATTTATAACACTGGGACTTAAAGTAGGTGTAACATTTTCTGATCTAAACTTTGATTTTACTTGATACCACAAATGCTCTATGGGGTTAAACTTACAGCTTACTACTGTTCAGCCAAATTGTCACATACATATATTTTTTTTCATTGCATATGAATTTAGGACTTCCAAAAGTTGCGCTTTTTTGTAACTAAATTCAAAATAAATATCATTTTCTAACAAATATTCTTGGATTTCAGTTTTTGAACTTGATGAAGCTGGTGCTTTGTGTAGCAGACGGCTGTGGTAGCTTGCGTTATCCATGACATTAACACTGTTGTTCGGAATATTTTTTAAAATATAATTTTAAAACCAGTTTTCAAAAAGTTCTGCTTTTGTATCCTCATGATAATCCAAGCTTGAATCCTTAATATTCTTTACAGACAACATCAAGCAGTTTGGGACAAATCCGTCTTTTGAATCAGCGTGCATTGGTAATGCGTTTTCCTTTATCTGAAGATGCTTTCATCTGACAGTTTTGACTGGAATTAACCCATCTCTACTGTGTCGTGTGTATCAAACCATGTTTCATCAAGGGAAATTATGGATCTGTTTTCTAACCTATATCTTTTAATTTCTGGAAGGTAATTAAATCTCCAAGTGCGTCATCTGTGCGATTTCATTACTACTTATCTTTGGTCTATTTTGCGGTATTTAAATCCCATTTTACAAACAGCTCTATGGAGGGTGGCACGGCTAATATTTATATTGCTTTCGTCTTCGCCTAGCTCCTTTTTCAGTTTATCCAAGGTAGGAACAACTCCGCTTTCATAAAGACAATATATTTTCCTTCTTATTAGGTCCTGATCACAGTTTTTTTTTTGTTAAATTCTTCACTAATAATAATATCCCTTATCGATGATATTGGAGTTTTTGTAAGTAGACAGGTTTCTTTTAAAGCTTCTTGTTTAATTAGTCCTCTACTGATTAAAGTTTCATATACATTTTTCACAACCTGTTTTGCATCTAATGACAAATAATTTCGACGCGACATAGTTATATTTTCGTAAAACAACTTATTCGAAACGCACAGTAAAAACGGTTATTCAACACTGCCACTAAAATATTAGCCGAAATATGTATATACCTAATGGTTAATACTCAAGAAATAATAACAATAGGTAATAAAATCGTTAAAGGTTTATTGGGGTATGGTCCGTCAAAAGCCATAGCGGTATACTTTGAGACAGACTATACTGGAGTGACGTAAATCCCCGTTTATTTTGAAAAAGTCACACCCGACGTCCCCAAAAATTAAATGTTCCAACAAAATATTATATTTTAGCAAGATAAAGCACCACCGCACTATTTTCTGGGTGTAAGAGAATATCTTAACGCCAATTATTCAAATAGATGGATCGGTCGTCGTGATTCGACAAAACGGCCACCTAGGTCACGTGATTTAACCATTTTAGAGTTTTCTTGTCGAATTATGTAAAATCCAAAATCTGGATAAAATTTGCCAACGCATCATCAATACGTGTACAGAAATAACCCCGGAAATATTCCATATATGCCACATATGCCAACAAGTCGAAACTTGCATTTTTGTTAATTTTTCCTCTATTAGGCCGGATCTCGGTAATTGTATAGAGTATTGTATGTTTGCCAATAGATTTAATTTATTTTTTGTGTATTGTTTATTGTTTAATTGACTATCACTAAGCAAAGATTTCATAATTTGACAAAAATGTAAAAAATAAACCGTCGTTAATTGTTACAACTAAAAAATGCCACGAGAGACTAATTACAAATTGGAATATTGAAACAACACTGAGAAAAAAATAATATAAACATTTGTGGCTGTATTGGGCAAAAACTTTAAAATGAGGTGTCACATGACCCTCTTTCCGTTAAAAAAAAATACATTGATGAGGTCACGTCATTGCTGTGTCACTTACAACTGTCATTTTTATGTAGGTTGTCATCACTTTATAAGTCATCCTAAAATCCGAAATTTGGTTTAAATATTTTTAGTATTTCGAAAAATATACGGGGAGGAGGGTGGACTTTACGTCCTTACTGTATATAACAAAAATGGAGATACGCTTCCTCTCAAAAAGACCCGAAATATTTGGGGCCTGTATGTAAATAACTTTAAAAAATGTGAAAACATTTACATTAACATTTTGGCAATTCCGAGTTCTGAAAGTTTTTTATTTAAAAAAGTCCCCAAAATTACCAAAATGCTTTAAAGAAAAATTTAGATTACTTTAATTATTTTTTAATTTAAATTAACTTAATTTTTACATTTTTTTAAATTATTTTTCGTTCCTTAGACAAGAGCGTTAAATAAAAAAAAATTAAAAACAAAATATTGATATATTTATTTGTTGGTAAACAACACCTTTGAAAAATATTTACACATTCTAAAATCTAAACCATCATGTGCTCATCAAGTAAAAGTTTTACATATTGCAGTACCTACGTTTAGTTTTTTTTTTTACATTTATACAATATATATAAGCAACTCGTGCAAATATATTTATATCAGTATCGTTCTCTTAAGACTGTATTTATAAGTAAAAAAAGAATATAAAACTAAATGTAGTTTGCCTCACTTTTAATTCCACCATGGTCACTGTATACGTGGCCAGTATTGTGACGTCATATCGGTTTGTCCTGGTACTGCAATTGGTACTGATACGCCTGGTGATATAAGCCCTGCAAAATTATTTTAAAATACATGATTATCTATCAAACTTTATCTAAAAATTAAGTCAAATATTAATAATAATAATTTGGATACCTAGACATTGATATATCGATGGCTTAGTATGAAAACCTCGTCTTTCTATTTTTTTTCAAAACTGACTTTTTGGTGGTGTTAGGTAGAAAATTACGTATATTATATATAACAGCTGTTACAAAAATGTAATCTGCGCAGTGCTGCCCTTCACAGACAACAACAGAAATCAGGAAATGGCTGCATTTTTTAAGTGTTCATAGTGTGTTTTCTCACTTTAAAACATTTTGTGTGTGTTAGTTCAAATCGTAAAACAATTAAATCGTTTTAAGCAAAATAGTGCAGAAAATCAGTTTTTTGTGTCTCCTGTACAATTTATATTTTGTGCCATACAAGGTTTTCAAACTAAGCCATTGATAATATGCTATTTGCCACCATTGAAAATAAGCTTTAAATTGTGGTCATCCTATCAGATGATAGTATAAAGAAGCATATTTCTCTATAATATAAAGTAAAATATGCATATTTATTTCAAAATATACGTATTAAAATTCAAATATTTTTGAAATTAATTCAGCGACTGGAACGCTCTGTGATTGGTTACAACTTTGGTGACGTCACTTGCAAGTAAATAAATGTCACAAGCTTTGTGTTGTGTGTTTTCAGGTGTTATTTTCGATCTTTATCTATCACATTTATGATTGTGCGTTTCTTAAAAAATAACACCGACTTCTATGCTGCAAAACTCAAAAATGTAAAAAGAGCTGTGTAAGTACTTCTAAAAAATTATTTATTTACGTGTTCATCATTTAGTATTTCTCAAAATCTTATTGTAGGTTATGTTTATGGAGTGTAGAAATATAAGGAGTATTTCGTGTAATTTATTGTATCAGTTTCCATCTGCAATTCAATAATAATACCGTTAAGTATAAAAAGAGAAAGTACCAACTTGCTAGGAATTTAACTTCTAGAAAAAACAAAATCATTCTAATCCAAAATTTGGTTATACCATAAAGTGTTTATAAGTTATCAAAAGGCGATATTTTGTTGTACTCGTATATAAATCGGTAGGTATTTAAAGTAGGATATTTGTATACTTACATTAAAGTGATCTTCACACATAAAAACATTTGAATGCGATACAAAGCTTTTTGGATCTCTTTAAGCTAATTGTAACCACTTTTTTCGCCTTTTACGATTTGTTGGGACAGATATAAACAGTTTTTGTGGTGTTTTCAGAGAAGTATTGGTACATTGTGGCACTACACACCATTTATATACCATTTTAGCGAATAAATTAAAAAAATTATTAACAAAATTCACTGTAGTTGCACCCGTTGTTAAGTTGTTTACTTGCATATGACGTCACGCGAAACATATGTCGACGCCATTACAGAGTCAGCGTTTTTAGCGCGAATTTTATAATTTATACTTTAACACTAAGTTTTATTGAAAATACTGCAGATTACCCAGAAATATAAAATATATTGTGTTTGTTAGGTACCAAAGAATTATTTGAAACAATGTTTCAAAATCAGTCAAATAGCCTAGTCAAAGCTATATATTTTTACCTGTGGATGTTCCATTGGTATTGTACTGGTGTCCATTCATCTGATAAGGCTGCCCAGGACTACACGGTGATGGTCTAGAACCATATCCAATACCAAGATCATATCCAGATGGTCTACCCATGCAGTAACTACTCATAACACCTCCCATTCCTGGACTTTCTCTTTGTTGCAAACAGGCTCCGGGCGATGGACCCATGCTTGTTGCTAAACTTCCATGAGTAAAGTTGGACATAGGACTCATTGAGCTAAAAATAATTAAAGTTTTGACTTTGTTTTTCTTTTAAAATTTCGTCCCTTTAATTTAAAATACAACCAATAATTTATTGCTTTAAAATACCTTAATCTTTACAAATATACTACATCAATAAAAGTTTAATTTTACAACTCTTAATCTCGAATTTGAAATTTTGTCAAATGACAAAACTTGGCAACAGTGTAAATGTGGATTATTGAACGGTAAAACGCTTTTAAAAAAGCAAATAGTAAACATAATTTATAAAATTTCAATCGTTTACCGGTGATTTCGTGAATTTGTTTATTTTAAAATTGAGTTTCATTTTTAAAAAGATGAATAAACGAACTGTTATAAAAGAAAGTCTACAATATTGTAGTGGAGCCCAGAAAGATAGTAGAAACTAGTAGAGTTGTTCAAAGTCGATAAAGATCTTTTAAGGGGAAACCTTTCTTTATCCTTGATATTTAGGGGCAATGAAAAGAAGTGAATAAAAAATCCTGGCAAAGAGAAAACCTGGAGGCTAATACAAAGTAATAAAATATAATAATGTGTAATACCTATAATACTTTCTAGACAATATTGCTAAATATAAAAGATGTTTTTATTTACAATAACAATGTAATATATAACTTCATAAAAAATTAAGTTTCATTGACATACAAACATTTGTACTTTTATTATTTCTGATATATTGCTCGATATTGTGTATACAACTAAATTATTACAATAAATTCTATATCAATAATTATTGATATTTTTTACGATTTAAACAAAAAAAAGTCGAATGGAAAATATCAAAAATGATATTCGAGAAACCGAAATTTCGATGAGCATGATTTTTGAGAGACATTATACTGATGTCGAATGCAACACTGTGTATTTAAGGTTGGTATTAAGGAACTGTCACAAAACCTGCAGCGTTCATTGTCCGTCTTTCCCATCTTTTTATGGTGACACCTCAGAGGGCCGTACCCTGTCAGGAAGTTAGTGACTATTCTATGTTCATTTTTTGAAGCTCTAATTGCTTTTTAGTATACTTAGGCGATTGCGAGATGAATTTCTTCGCCTATCTTTGGCCTGGAGCATCGTTGCTATGAGTTTCTTTTTGAATCTTTTCTGATTAACTGAGTTCTTCCAGACCTTCCGAGACCTTCCGTTGTGACGTAAAAAAGTTCCCGTTCGTAAAACGAGGCCTGAGCACCCACCTACTTCGGCTAGTTGGACGGAAATTTCATTGACTTCCACTTCCTTATGTCCTGACACCCTATCTTAGAGTAACCTTGTTGTTTGTGGTCGGTTGATTTAGAGATTGTCGGTGTTCACAGACAAGTCTTAAGTCACATAAAGCTAAAGCCTTTAAAGTGGCCTGACTGTCCGATAGCTTGTAGATACTTGGTACCCGTAGGCCTTTTTTTTGGCACATTCGATAACACAAATGTCATGTCATATATTTTAGCTTGGAAGACGGTGGTGGATATTCCGGTCGCTTATATAGACCTATTTTGACATCAAGGGTTTCTACAATTCTACATACAGATCAGAACCTCAAAAATGACCTACAGAGACAGTAATTGGTCATTATCAGAACAATTATAATTTTCACTATAGACGCCCAAAACACAGTTAAATTTTTGGTAATAGGTTCGGACGCACTTACTCGAGCGGGCGTCCATCGAGAGAAAATACGATCACACGCTGCTATATAAACAAACACTGTTGCCAAAGCAATAACAATGGTAACAGTAATTAGAAAATATTTATGTGAGAAATTGGTTAAATTCGTAGTAAAAATAATAACTTTTTAAATAATTTGCCGTATAGCAATAAAATTTTAACTGTGTAAATTTTTACTTTGAAGAATTTAAATTTAGTAAAAAATACATTTGTAGTTCATAAAATACACAATATTAAATATAATTTAGATTTTTTAAAACGAATTTTTTTATGACATCCACACGTAACGAGAAGTGCTAAAATAATACAACAAAAATTAATATTCATTAATTACGAGTATTAAGAAATCCAACGATCCGATTGATCCTTTCCTACAATTTAACAACACATTAATGGCTAGTTTTTTAAAGTTAAATAACTTTTATTCTTTTGTGATGTCTTTCATATCGTGTTGTTGTTTTGCGTTGTGTTTTCTCTGTAGTGGTAATAATAAGACAAAGACGCTTTTCATGTGCGTTTATTAAAATGTCTAGAAATATTTGTCAATAGTATGATTTCTTATTAGTTAAATTCACTGAATTGGCCTTTAACAAAGTGTCCACTCTTGTCATAACATTTTCTCGTCAAATTTAAAAGCCTCATATTTAATTTTAAACTGACAGACATACAAAGAAAAAAAATACATAATTAAAACTTTAAAAGTATACAGAAATTTGTTTTTTAAATTATCATTATTACAACAAATTTGGCCTATTTCCCACATATATAATTCCTAATTACTATAGCCATTGTTATAGCTTTGGCAACAGTGTTTGTTTATATAGCAGCGTGTGAACGTATTTTCTCTCGATGGACCCCCGTTCGAGTAAGTGAACGTCCAAATCTATTACCAAAAATTTTGCATTGTTTTGTGCGTCTATAGTAAAAACTATAATTGCCTCTGTCATTATTCATAATACCCAGGTCATTGGTCAATGGGCAATTCAATAGAAACTTATTAAATTACACATTTCAACAAACCAAAAAAAAATAAATAAAATTTAGCACCCTGTGTTTTGGAAAGAAGACTTTTTTTAGACACATGTTAATATGACCTCTTTCAGGAATCACCCTTCTAAATATTTTAAGTTACTAAAAATGCCATTTAGATTGGATCTTATCATTAAAACTATAATTTTTTACGACCGTGCACATTTGTCTACTTTTGTGCACGTATTTTAGTTCGGAAAATGTCACTGTTGTGCTATTTTTAGGTGCTATTGTGCTACTACTAACATACTAAGTGTTTTCTTCTATTTTAAGTTCTAAAGTACAATATATGGAGTTTAGATATTAATATCTATTTGTGCGTTCATATTTACAGTATCCTTTTTCTCTTAGCCATCACTGATAATAATAAATAAAGAGAAAAAAATACTAAAAGGAAAATACATAATATGGGCATTAGAGGGACATTTCCTTGTAAAAAACAATACTGCCACTCTTTATTAAAAGGTAATAATGCATTTTGCCCATGATAAATACTCTTGCTTTCAGTTAAAATGTAATAATGCATTTTACCCACGATGGATACTCTTGTTTTGCGTTGTGACTTTTTAAATATTAAATTCGACTTTTATTGCACACACTCCAGTCGTATTTTTTCCGGGACTCATTAAGTTAGATTATATTTATAAAAATTTGGCAGGGCAGTGGATTTGCCTACACAGTGGATGAATAATATTTTTGACTAATCGTCCCCAAATGTCCCCAAATTTTTCTTTTATATAGAGGGTGTTCGGCACATGAGTAGACATACGTAAATCTGAGATAGGTGGGGCCGTATGCTGTGCGGTCCACCCAGATGTTTTGACCTGGGCCCTAAGAATTTTTTTTTAGAATTTAAAAAAAAATCCAAAATTTTTAATTTTCAAACTGAAATAACTTTTTAAAAAATCATGAAACTGACAACATTTTTATTGTATTTTAATCTAGACTAATACTAGAATCATACAAATTTAACAATTGGGGCCCGTGATAGCTACAAAGAAAAATACAGGCCCTCAAACCACAAAAAGAGGTAAAAAATAATTCCAAGAGCCAACTTTGCATTGCATTAAAAAAAAACTAGAAATAATCAAATACTTCTAATTGGTCAAAAACATCTTCAATTCGTGCCCTTTCGAACGATATGCAATAACAATTTGCTTAAAAACAGCAAGAGTTATTTGTCAACTTTATCAGGGTGGGCATTTTTTTACGAAATTGTACTTTTGATATAGCTAACAAATAACTCTTGCTGTTTTTAAGCAAATTACGATTATTGCATATCGTTTGAAAGGACATAAAATAAAAATGTTTTTGACTAATTAGAAATACTCGATCATTTCTTTTTTTTTGTATGCAATGCAAAGTTGGCTCTTAGAATTATTTTTTACCTCTTTTTGTGGTTTGAAGGCCCGTATTTTTTTTTAGCTGTCATGATTCTAGTATTAGTCTAGATTAAAATAAAACAAAAATGTTGTCTGTTTCATGATTTTTTTTTAAAAGTTATTTTAGTTTGAAATTCGAAAATTGAAAATATTGGATTTTTTTTTTAATTCTGAAAAAAAAGTCTTGGGGCCCCCCCTTGCGTGGACCGCATAGCAGACGGCCCCACATATCTCATATTTACGTATGTCTACTTATGCGCCGAACACCCTGTATAAAAGAATATGGTTTTTTTTATTATTAAACATTTACACGATGTTTGACAAATCATTTTTAGTGCGGGAAAGTAATTTTTCACCCACTAGGACACCCGCGGTACCTTAGTACTTAGGCCTCAGCCTTCGTGGACTGTCCAAAGATAAAAAAAAAACTAGTGCGAGAAAGTATAACTATCTATATTAAGACCTAATCCTGTATTGGATTGGCTTAATAATAAATCGGATCACTTTTTAATAACAATACCTACCAATTTGGTTGCTAACAATTAATGTATTCTATTGTATTTTTTTTAAATATACAGTTTTTCTTTAACAATTATTTTGAAGTTTTTGTACAATTTTTAAAATATTAAATCAATATCAAACCAGGTTTAGTGCTGTATTATTTTTATGGCAACAAAAGTAATGTTCTAAGCCGTCAAAGTTTTCAAAATATTTATAAGACTTAAAGGTTTCTACCAAGTCAAACAATGGATTATTCCCATGAAGAGCTTCCTGAAGATATTGTGAAGGTTGCCAATGAGATAAATATGAACCTATTACCAAGTAAATGAAAAGAAAGATACGAGCAGCAGTACTCTTGATTTTTAAATCGGTGCAAGGAAAAGCAAATCAGAAGCATGAAAAAAGAGGTATTCTTGGAGAAGTCTTGCAAACTTATTGTTGGTAAGGTGCTGCTGCTGCTGCTCGCATCTTTCTTTTGATTTAATTGGTAATAGGTTCATATTCACCTCATTGGCAGCCTTTAAAATATCTTTAGGAAGCTCTTCATCGGAATAATCCTTTATTTGACTTGTTAAAAACCTTTAAGTCTTAGAAATATTATGACAAAATTTGACGGCTTAGAACATTACTTCTTGTTCTTACCTGTCATCGCAAAGGCATTCTGTTAAGCTGTATGGTGCAGCATCGCGCGGCAAATCAATGACTTCTGGTGTTCCTCAGGGTTCCCATGTGTGTGAAGTGGTTTATTTATAAATGAGATTTTATTTATAAATAAGTCTTTTTAAATTTTGTCAGTATTTGTTATATGCCGATGATTTAAAGTTCTATGCTGTTATTCGTTCTTCATCAGATTCTCAATTGGTTCAACAAGAGTTAAATTGTTTAGTGGCGTGGTATAACAGAAATTTTTAACTTTAAATGTAAAAAATTGTGTCATCTTTGACAGGGAAGTAAAGTTTAATTAACATGTGGATAGTGTTGTATTGAGGGGTTTTAGAATGTGGGGATTTTTAAAAAGAAATTGTAGTCATATTAACAACACAAAAGTAATAAAATTACTCTAGAATAGTTTGGTCAGGAGCATTCTTGAAGTGATTCAATTTATTATTACGTTAATCCAATACAGGTTTAGGTCTAAATATAGATAGTTATTCTTTTCCGCAGTAGTGCGGGAAAATTACACATTCCGAACTAAAATACCAAAGTAGACCGAATAATTCGATCTACTTTGAAAATACGTGCACGAAAGTGGATAAATATTCACGGTCGTAGAAAAAGTATTATTTAAAAATTATATTAAAATATTATTGTTAACGAAAGTATAGTGTATTTATTCATATGTAAACCAAGAAAAAGCTATTCATAAAATTTTCGGCAGCTGACATTATTTACACAACTAAATTTTCAATACTGTCGGAAGTAAGTTCGAAAATTTTTTCCAGGTTAAAATAATTAACGCTGATTTGTTCCCAACACTAAAAAATCTATAAACATAAATCTTGTCGTCTTGATAACCTATTAAAAAAATAATTTAGTGCGAAAATTGCTTTGTTTTATAAAAATGCCAATATTCAGGTAATTTTTCGATTCACTCATCTCAACATGAAAAAAAGTTTTTAAACATTCACAGAAAAGCCCGGCGAAAGAAAAGTTTTATGGGACCTGTACGGATTGTTTACTTAGGGTATTTTATGGGTTTTTTGCTACCGGAGATTTATGACTGGTTTTTTTGTTAGTTTAATATGAAAAAAAAACACTTAATTTTTTTACCTGTATGTGTCAGCAATAGACATGGGTGGTGCAATAGGTGAATACATTGCTGGACTACCGTTTCCAAAACTCTGCAGCCTTGGAGGCGAGGCATTGGGTCCGGACGAATCAGTCGGCGCCTGATTGTTTCTTCTCTGATTTCTAAGTTTTTCTTCACGTCTCCATTTGGCTCTTCGATTAGAAAACCAAACTTGTATTCTTGCTTCGGGAAGACCGATTTTCGCTGCAAGTCGTTCTCTGGCAAATACATCTGGGTAGTGCGTGCGCTCAAATTCTAAAAATATGATTTTAATAAAATTTAAAAATATACAGGTTGTTTCTTTAATATTGCGAAATTTTATAATAGTCACCCTTGGATAAAAATTCCAAAAAAAAGTTTCTATAAAAATATGTTCTTAACTTCTTAACTTTTGAACTACAAGGAGGAAAAAAATCATTATATAAATATGGATAAACATAGACAAATGGTTGTTTTACAACAGTAGTTATAATCATCTACTATCTTGGGAAAGGGTTGAAATCTCCAATCATCAATATTTTTTTTACTATATCTTTTGCCGGGTTTGAAAATTTGCAATTTAAGAAATGCTTAGTGAATGCTTTACCTAATTAGGAACTTTTTTGTTCGCAAATTGTGCCGTTTTCGAGTAAAAAAATAAAATACATGTCTGCAATATGAAGTCAGCAAAACAAACAAGCGATATAAAACAATACAATAAACAAAGAAATTCCCTGTATATGTCTAGATATATCTAATATACAGTTAAAATAAATAAAGTGGCTTAACTGTTCCAAAACAAACAAAAAAATAGAATAAGCTTAAGAGTCGTAGATAAGTCTCATGAGGGTACCAGGACACTCGGGAATAGAAGGCAACGAAAAAGCGGATGAACTAGCGAGATAGGAATCATCAACACCATACTTTGGACCAGAACCTGCCCTTGGAATGACCAAAACCACAGCACGAGGGCAAACCAGGGAATGGTTTCGAAACAAACACGAGGAATACTGGGGGAGCCTCAATAGAATAAGACATGGAAAAGGCTTCATAAGGGGCCCATCCAAACGATAGAAGAACTACTCAGACAAAGTAGGAAAAGACTTCGCATAAAAGCAGGGCTGCTAACAGGGCACGATTACGTAAGAGGACGCCCAAGTTGCAGAATATGGAACGGGAGGGAAGAAACTGCCTACCACATTCTGCGCAATTGTGAAGCGTTGAATTACAAAAGACTGGCATTATTTGGGCAACCGAAAATAAGCCCACAGGAATATATCAACCAACCAGTCTCGGGGTTATACAGACTTGTAGAAGGAACAAGAGGAAAAGATAATAATGGGAGATTGAAACAAAAAGCCCAAGAGGCTG
This sequence comes from Listronotus oregonensis, assembly GCA_019359885.1. Taxonomy (NCBI): domain Eukaryota; kingdom Metazoa; phylum Arthropoda; class Insecta; order Coleoptera; family Curculionidae; genus Listronotus; species Listronotus oregonensis. The sequence continues at coordinate 56,815 of JAHBCN010000040.1, forward strand.
CGCTGCCTCCAGTAGTAAATTAAGACGGCTACCACGGAAGAAGAAGAGTCATAGATTTACTTATTTAGGAATTAAATTAAGTTGTGTGAAAGCGTATTGATAAATCTTTAGCCTATGATGGACAAATGAATTATATAACCTATTATTCTTCTTGTCTAGTTTTTTTTTGTTATCAAAACCTCCTGACTAAAAATAGATACTTTCAAAAATACCGAAGTATAAATAAAAAAAGGACCAATCGTACCCTTTTAAATAGTGAATACTGACTATTCGTTATATTTATTGATTGGTTTTTGCGGGTAATTAAATTTTTAAAAAAATCTACAGGTTGTCAGGAAAAATTTAAAAAATCTCTCTGATATAAAAAACACGTAAAAAGAATACTACAAGTTTATTCGTCGTGCTCACGAGTGTATCAGACTTCACGGAGCCGATGTTGAACCCTCTTGAGAAGTTTTTAACTGAAAGTTTAACTTTTTATTAAAACTTTTATGTTGGTGACAGGAGAAAATTCTTCTTTTTCATATTTAACCTGACAGAACTTAGGGGACCAGCAGTGTAAATACAGTGACGTTTTTTCGAAAACGGTTAGGATTAGCAACATAAATGAAGAGTACTTAATTTTAACTCAATAATTTAAGATTTTAGTCGAGGCAATGACCAACCTCTGAATTTTTTGCACAAAGACGGATCGGAATGCGGTTTTTTGCATTCACTTCCAAAAATTTTTTGTAAGAAATGTATCTACTTTGTGACTTATACAAACCGCAAATTGCATTGCTGCAGCCAAAAATGCATTAAAAAAATGCATTTTTTGAGACGGCTTTTAGAAGATTTAATAAATTTGTCGGAGTCGGAACTTGCCCAAATCAAGTACTCGGGAGTTTTTGAGGTCGCTAATCACGATTATAATACTTAAATTGACCCACAGCCGACCTGGAGCTCGGGAACGCTGATGAACGTCATCTCCGTGGGACTTTCCCAAAACTCACGCGGAAAGGGGAGAAACTCGACGCATGGGAGTTTTTGGGTCGCTGAATTCAAATGTGGCATGGGCGAACACCTCCCGGACACCTGGTGCTGCGGAATCGGACTTGGACGTCATCCCCGAGAATTTTTCTGACATGATCGCCAAAACAGCCCGAAAATCATGGTGGGGCGTTTTTGGGGCGCTTAATCCAAATTTCACGTCAAAAATCCCCCTTCAATGATTTTTGAGTTGTTTTTGTCGATATTGTCAGAAAAATTCTCGGGGATGACGTCCACGTCCGGGTTCCGCAGCACCAGGTGTCAGGGGGGTGATCGCCCAAGCCACATTTGAATTTAGCGACCCAAAAAGCCCCCGGGCGCCAAGTTTCTCTCCTTCCCCGCATAAATTTTGGGAGAGTCCCACGGAGATGACGTTCAGGACCAGGTTACGATACACCAGGTGTTTGGGGAGTGTTCGCCGATGCCATATTTAAATTCAGCGACCAAAAAAAACACCCGGGCGTTGAGCTTCTCTCTCTCCTTCCCCGCGTGAATTTTGGGAGAGTCCCACGGAGATGACGTTCATCGGCGTTCCTGAGGTCCAGGTCAGCTGTGGGTCAATTTGAATATCACAATCGTGATTAGCGACCTCGAAAACCCCCCAGAACCCGATATGGGCCTGTTCTGACATATATTTACAAAGTTATTAAATCTTTCAAAAGCCGTCCCAAAAAATGCATTTTTTAAATGTATTTTTGGCTGCAGCAATGCAATTTGCGGTTTGTATAAGTCACAAAGTAGGTACATTTTTTTACAAAAAATTTTTGGAAGCGAATTCAAAAAACCGCAAATGCAAAAAATTCCGAACTTTTGGCCTTTTTAGTGCTTTATTTCCTCGACTATTTGTAAAAAACGTTGTTTAAAGATCTTATCAATACATGGTGGAAAAAAGGGGGTCATGGAGTTACAGCTAATCCGTCCCTGCAGCTGTGAGTAATTTACAACAGTTCCTTTGATAGTAATTTAATTTAATTTTATTAAAATAAAATTTAAATATACCTGGTGGTTTAAAAATGATGTCTAAAAAACTTGATTTCATTGGAGCACATTTGGAGCTAATATCTCCGAAGACGTATGCTTAGTTAAAGTTTTCGAAAGGTTATTTATCTCCTCCAATTTTTACGGTTTTGTAATATTAATTAATAATTTTACTGTTTTCTTACACTTCTAACACAATTATTTATTATTTAACAGGTACTACGCACAAACGAAACCAGGCATTTGGACCATCGAATACAATGACACTGCCGACGGCACTTACAGAACTCTGCGGGTGGCCTTAGCTGCCGCTAGTACCAATCCACATCTTATTGTTAACGTTAATGGACACAAGATCGGAGATATTTATTTCGAAAACGACCAGTCCGTTTATAGAAGCGCCATGCAAAGCGGCGACTTTTATTCGGAAGTTCTAACGATAAATCCAGCACAAATTGTTACTGGTACGAACAAACTAACTTTACAAATTAGCAAAGGCCAAGTTATGTACGATGCTATTAGTTTACAGAGAAACTAATTTCAATAAATTTTGTTTAGAATGAATGGAGTATTATTATTTTTTCACCCCTGTTTTTTGTTTGGTTGGTACCATAAAAATCACCAAAATATTGACTAAAACAGCCAGGCAGATGCAAGAAAAAAAGCGCTTACCGTATATTAATTTTATGAAAGAAAAATTGCAGAAATTTTAAGAAATCAAAAAGTGGGTGTGCGCAGATGAGGAAATTGCGGTAGAAAAAATGTTACATAAGAAATCTTTCAAATTGTAAAAACGATTAAGCAATAGATATTTACAATATAAGTCCGAAAAATGAACTTCTATAGTACAAGTAAGACATTTACGGACGAGGTAAAAAAAAGTCTAGTCTCCAATTTCAAAACGAAAAGTATGAGAAAGGACGCCGGCTGTATCTCGGAAACTATTTATCGTACAGAGTTGGGAAAACATTTTTTTTAGAAAAAGTGATCAAAAGAAATAGCTGGAAATTATTTTAAAGTTTCTAGAGCTACCGCGAGGTGGCACAACCGCAACGGTAAATTAAGAAACCTATTTTTCTCCAAAATAGCTGTATTGGGTACAGTTTTGATATCATCAGCAGAAACTCTAATTAATTCTACATCAGTTTGGTACGGGACTTTTTGTCGTATTTCCAAAAAAAAAAGGGCGGGGAAAGATAATACATAATGCAACTTTCAAATAGCTCTACGAGGTAGGTTTGAAAAGTCCGTGCAAAAATAAAAAATACTTACTTGTTTGGGGTAAACCTTTTTAATTTTTATACATAGTCTCCTTTTAGGCTTATACACTTCGTCCAAGGATGTTCCAGTTTGTTGATCCCTTCCAAATAATAGGATTTGTCCAAGTCAAAAATATCGATCAGTGTCTGCAATCACTTCCTCGTTTGAATAGAATCTTTGTCCCGCCAGCCATTTCTTCAAATTGGGGAACAAATAGTAGTCCGCCGAGGGAGCCAAGTCTGGAGAATAGGGGGGATGTGAAACGAGTTGGAATCCTATTTCCATTAATTTTGCGACCATAACTGCTGAGGTGTGTGCTGGTGCGCTGTCGTAATGAAAAAGGACTTTCTTGTGGGCCAATCGTGAACGTTTTTCTTGCAGCTCGGTTTTTAAACGGTCCAATAATGATGAATAATAAGCACCTGTAATAGTTTTACCCTTTTCCAGATAGTCGATGAGGATTATCCCCTGCGAAACCCAAAAGACAGTCGCCATAACCTTTCCGGCCGAAGGAACGGTCTTCTTTGGTGCAGATTCCCCCTTGGTAACCAATTGCTTAGATTGTCGTTTGGTGTCAAAAGTATAGTAATAAATCCATGTTTCATTCACAGTGACGACACGATGCATAAAGTTCTCCGGATTCTTCTGGAACAGCTGCAAACCATCCTTGCAACACTTCACACGATTCCGTTTTTGGTCAAGCGTGAGCAATCGTGGCACCCATCTTGCGGATAGCTTTCTCATGTCCAAATGTTTATGTACCCGTTCAGTAGAAATGCCCACAGCACTAGCAATCTCACGTACCTTAACTCTTCTGTCATCCATCACAATATCATGAATTTGATCAATGATTTCTGGAGTCGTGACCTCCACAGGCCGTCCAGAACGTTCAGCGTCACTTGTGCTCATATGGCCAGTCCGAAAATTTTGAAACCACTTGTAAACTGTTCTAATCGAAGGTGCAGAGTCACCATAATGTTTATCAATCTTCTTTTTAGTCTCCTGAGGCGTTTTACCTTTCATGTTTAATCACCACACGAAATTCTTTTTCGTCCATTTCTTGAAAATCACTCGACTTTCTTGATTCACACGAATGCCAAACACAAAGAAATAGACCAATATGACTGACACTTGGTGTGCGTTCATTCAACAGATGCTACTAAGTAAACATCGATACGCGCCGGTGGTGCCATCTCTCGGGACTTTGCACGGACTTTTCAAACCATCCTCGTATCTCCCACATCTTTTATCGTAAGTGGTTTAAGTAGCTACTAGTTTAAATGAAAATTTAACGCTCTTTTAAATTTTATTTTTTTCGATGTCGGCTAGTTTGTAGTTGACCAACTAGAGGGCGTTGTCTAAGGAAAACTCGATTTTTCGAGATTTTCTTAAAAAAGTTAAATACAACGATATAATGTTTAATTATAGGTTTAGAAAAGGAAAAAAGTACCTACACTTTGACGAAAGCCGCGTTTTGATATCTGTATTCGCTTTTGAGTTATTTCAAATTAACCTGTGTTTCAACTGCTAAATAATATTAACAATTAATCAAAACAGTCTTTGAAACATGATTAAGAAATAATTACTGTAAAGTAAAAAAAATATTGGAAATTATTTTAAAGTTTGTATTGTATCCACTAGAGAACAGAATAAACATTCGAAAACATGAAAATGCGTTTATTGGGGCATTTATTAAATTAATATTCATTTTGGTATACATAGCGTTTTTTGCGGTATCTTTTAAACCAACTGTTCTAGTTTATCATTTAAAGCACCTTTAGTAATAGAACAAATAGAAACAAAATTATTTTAAATACTTAAGAAATTATGTTGATACATTTTTTAGATTGAAGTGTTTTATTTTTAAACAACACAATTTTATCGGTAATTTCATTAATGCTTTAAATATTTTAAGCAAATAATACTTAAAGAAATAACAATATAAATTAATAATGACGCTAACAATCTTATCAGAATATTTACAACTACAAAAAAACATCTTAAAATAGTTCTTCTATTAACCTCGTAAAAAAATATTTATCGATTTTTAATTCAAGTAATTGTTTTTATTTACAGCCGTTATATAATATCCTAAGTAGTATGATAAAAGTTTTAATAAAGTACCCAAGGGTAATAATTAATTATCACACTGGCAACACTGTTATGTGCATTCTATAAGTTAATCTTCTTGACAAAATGGTGACTTTAAATACTTAATATAGTTTAATGCAGTGGTTCCCAAACTTCTTTCTATGGCGCCCCCTTTTTAAAATTAAGAAATGGTCGCGCCCCCCATTTCCCCCGCCTATAAAAAAACATTCCTTTTCGTAAAAAAAAGAGACTTATATTTACAAACATAACATTTACACACTAATCTAATCTAATGTGAAGTATGATGCTGCATTTCCTTAACAAGGCCGGAAATTCTTGGTTTTATCTTTGAAAGTGCGAAACGTGGGTTACTAGCAACATCGGCTCCGTTTTTTGTTTTAATTTCCATTAAAATAAAAAAATATTTTTCACATAAGTAGATTGTAGAGAATGGTATGTAAAATTTCAAAGCCATTTCCGCCACTAAAGGATAGATGGAAAGATATTTTATCATTTTATCAAAAATGTCACCAAATTTCAAAGTGATTTTTCGCCACTGATTTGTATTTTCAGTCATTTGCTTGTTCTTGCATTTTTTCTGAAAGGATGTTTAAATCAAAATTAAAAGGATTTTAAGCAAATTTATGTTCATCTTTGCATGTAAATTAGGAAAATATTGTTGAAATTCATCGCAAAGACTTTCTAGATGAGATATATTTATTTTTTTTTATTTAGTCATTTCCATTTGAAAGACTAACAAAAACAGTAATAACAACAATACCATCATACAAAAAAAAACAATAATAACAAAAGTAAGAGCTCAGACTTTACACAATACACAGCGCGACAAACAAATTTTAGCAGTCATTAACACTATAAAAAAATTTATTAAAAAGATAGCACAGTGTTGTAACCTCTTCGTTTTTAGCAATGTCGTCAGTATTCTCCATTAATAAAGCCAATTTCGGAAATGAGAAAAAAATTTGTGTTTGAGTTTGCAGACGACGTTTCCATATATAAATCTTCTCTTTTTAATTAAACTGACTTTATTTTAAAGATAAAATTTTGTATTAATTTTTCTGAGCTCTCGCGCCCCCCTTAATGTTGCTTTGCGCATCCCCGGGGGGGGGGCGCCCCCCCCAGTTTGGGAACCACTGGTTTAATGGATAACATCGTTGCCAATTTACCAAAAACTTTTCCTAAATGCTACTTGGTATTGACATTACTGACTTTGATTCAAGGTGCGAAGTGTCACATTACCTGTGCTTCCCACCGTCACTTGTCACTTCTCTCCCTTGTAGAATTTTATCATTATTGCTCCAAAAACTATTGCACATTTTTTACAGTAAAGACATCTTTTTTATTATTTTTTTAAATATACTGTCAAAAAAATTAATACTGAATAATAATAAACGTGTTTGAATTAATTTTCCCAATCAATCAACAACACTTTTTTTTTTATTTTAAATACTTCGGGTGAAAACGATTTAAAATTAATTTAAATAATCTCTTACCTTTTTCCAGACTGTCAATTTGATCATTGGTAAACGACGTTCTATTTCTTTGAAGTTTTCGTTTTAGTCGCAAACGTGCTTGGTCATCCTCAGGTCCTATACTAGATCCTGCGTTTGAATTGTCACCGGAATTCGTTTCGTCGGAGTTTAGACCATCTAAATCGATAACTGAAACAAAAAATTTATTAGTTTTTATAACCCGTTAAAATATCTTTAGTCTTTTAAAAGGTGTTTAAATAATCCTTCGCTGACATGCACATTTTAGATCTTGCTTCTACTTTGCGATGCCCAAATAATTTCAAAATTGTTGCATCTTATTTCATTTACTGATGAGTGTGTTTTTCTAAAGCAGTTCTTTACGGGTATTTATCTCAGTTGTATAAACCATATTATTATTGCACATACGACCTAAATAGTAAAAAATCGAGACCAACTTCTTAAACAACGGCCAGTAGCAGCAATAAACAAAACCACAGCCCTACTTCACTACAAGCCGTGAACAAGGAAATCTGGCAACTATGTCTTCAGGTCTAGCGACACACGTTTAGTCATATGATTTACGTTGAATGACCTGTTTCTCTGTTGTGTTATTGTGAATAAATCAACTTTTTTGAAAGAAAATGTTGTTAAGATAAAGACTAAACCTGTAAAAGGTCTTACTGTGTGAAATTTGTGAGTGACCGGGACAGTTTTTTTCCGCAGACATTGCGTAAAAACAAGAATATCTGCGGGTGAAAAGTGCCGGTGTTATAAAGTACTTAAAGTAAATGGCGGCAAATGAACTTGACATTTTGTGGTGGTGCTTTTTAAAAAATAATTAAAATTGAAAGTGTTTTAATGATTCGTGTTTGGCTTTAATTTTGAAGGTATTTTTTTAGTTATTTTTTAAAAACAGTAACAAATATTAGCATTGAAATTACCGTAAGTACGTAGGTATACATTTTGGAATTTTGTCGTTCGTTTTGATTTTTGTTTTGCGTTGCATAGGTACTTGGTGCCTGCTTATTAGATACTATTTAGTTACTGTTATTATTATTATTTTCCTGGTAATCTTATCGGTATTTTCTCAATTTAATTAATTTACCATGCCAAGTCCTTGTTGTGTGCCAGTTCAAATCCAATTATAAAACTTCTCTGATGCAGGAGAACCAGCTGTATCTGTTTTCACCTTTCCAAAGGACGAAAACCTTAGCCCATTGGCTTAGGAATATTCCTAGACAGTCATGGTCACCCTCAAAATATTCTGTGGTTTGCGCTTATTTTGTGAAAGTGACATTATTAGAGGATGATTATCGCTTGCCAGATGGGTCAATGCAAAAGGTACCTACCAAAACTAGACTAAAGTTAAATGCAGTGCCTAGTATTTTCCAAATTTACCACATTACTTCTCAAAAACAGTCCCTGTTTCCCGAAAAGTCCTGCTGAAAGCTTGGCATAAACTTGAAAACAATAATGGTCGCCTTACAAACGACACCTATTCTGCACTTTGCCATAGTACCTCTGTTTTACTAGAAATAATTGACTATTCATTTTCAAAATTTGATTTGTCGTATATTTTACCAGGTAAATTTACTACTGAAAGTTAGAAAAAAGATTTGGTAAATACAGACTTCTCGGAGGTTGTAATTACAATGTTAGCTTTGATGATATTTTAAATGCTGAGAAAAAAATTAGACTCAAACATATATTTAGAAGCGCTGCTGATGGTAATTTCTCTTTAGCTGAGATTAAAAAACAGGGAGACAGCTGTATCCAGGAAAATGATCTTGATTGGACAATACCTCAAAATAATTACACTGAAAAATTTTTTTTTTACTTGAAACTGAATACCTAAATGAATATGAAATTGACAAATCGGTACAAATTTATATAGCCGGTTATGCTGCCCACAGAATTGTAAAAAAATATAATAATTGTAACATCTGTGTTTCTTTTCTTGTTGAAAGTAAGGGAAACCTAATTGACGACGAATACTTTGATTGTCTACAACGTGGCGGTTTAAAGGTTCCTACAGAAATTGTTAAAGACGTTCTGTTCCATATGTGCGATTTTTGAGAAAATTATTAATGACCCTGATACTGAGAGTGACTTCCTAAAAATGGAAATCAAAAGCTATCCTGTGTGATCTAACTAATTTAAGCACTAGACAACATGAAGGCTTTAATGATTTATGCTCGCAATGTATTTGTGGTAACAGAACAAAAATATGTTCATTATGATGTGCTCTATATTTTCAAACATTCTTTTAAATAATTATGTTAAAAAAGAAATAACAAAAATGCCACAGAAAAATCGGAAAAGGCTGAGTCAAAAAACAAAAAAGGAAACTAGACACATTTAATAAATAAATAAACAAAACTAAAACTAAGTACAATTACTAACTAAATGTTAAATTACACTTGTTTCCTTTTACAACAGCATCATGTTCTTATGCCTTGACCTATGCACATAAGTTAATTTGTTTTAGAGTTTAAATATTATATAAATTTATTTATTTTTTCAATTATTATACTGATTTAATTATTTTAATGGAAATATCAATACTATTTACGCGATCTTTGAATTGAGCCTTAAATGAATTTAAAAATACGCGCCTCGATACCCGGATTACGCTCATCGCGCTCGAGGGAAACCGATCTGAATCTCTTGCCGGTTGCGGCGTTGCCAAGTGGTTGTTCACGGCTTGTAGTGAAGTAGGGCTGTGACAAAACGTATAATGCCGCGTCGTGTTAAAATCAATACCAGTATATAGTTCGATCAGTTTTAAAATGTAAATTCGGTGCCCTTTGAAAAGAAAAAAAATATATAAAAAGTAAATAATTTTTTAAAATTTTTACTGGCGGTCGTCTTTGCTTTTTATATGGACTAATTTTACCGACACGTGCGGGAAGCGGCACATTACAAACAGCAAAGACGGTCGCAGTTCAAAACAAACGTTTTCGGCTACTTTTTATGTTTTTTTTTCTCATTTCATAGAGAACCGAATTTTCATCTTTATACTGATCTTACTGTACTATAGTAGTGTTTATTTAATGCATAATATGATTTTTAAAATGATTTTCCTTGAAAATGGACCAAAATACAAAGATCGACCAAGAATACCTTTTTTGTGAAAAAAGTATAAAGGTGTTATTATTTGGTGCTAAAAGAACTAATATTAAACCAACAAAAAATGTGGGGCATAATATATCAGGTACACACCAGGTATTTAACACCCCTGAAAAAAAATATAATTTAAAAAAACCGCTGCATGCAAGGTTAGAAAATAGACTTCACCTTGCAAAAATATTTTGCATATGTCAAATTATTGGTAGGTAATGAAAAATTAAGATAAGCATATTTTTTGGTTTTTTAAAAAATATCGAAATTCACCCCCAATTAGGGGTTGATATGATGACGCAAAACTGAACTATGTGAATAATATCAATAAGAATAAAGGAGATTCTTATTGCATTTTTTATAAAAAATAAAATATTACAAATAGAAAATAATTTATCCTTATATTAATGAGGGCATAATATAGTGGCTAAGGGGGTTAGATCATCCCCTATATATAAAAAAAATTAAAAATTACTTGAAAAATTTAGGAAAACCTACTAAGATATACTAAATTATTAGAAATTCAAATTGTGTACTTCCCACCAGTATCTATAAGAAAACCAACCCTGTAACGAAGAGGTGAACTACCCCCGAACGTGATAGCATACGGAATGCTTTTGGAAAAAATAATTTTGTTTTATATAATATTTAAAAAATGATTTTACCCCTCAGAATTTTAGTCATGGGGTGGTCATATTGCTAATATTGTGTCAGAGCTAGTCCGTCCCAGACAAACTAAATAAGTCAAATATGATTTAATGGGTTCATTTTAAGAAGACTTATCTAGTAACCATCATATTAAAAATATATTAAATTAGGCCCAGTATTTTAAAAGTTATTTAAACAAAAACGATTTCTAGGCTCGTCCGTTATGTACCTGTATCTTCATAGGGGAGGGTCATAGAAAAAACGTTTATGGGAACTTGTCATAATATTTTTAGGTTTTCTATTAGATTCCGAGAGATTGCCCACATATTTTGGGACACCCTGTATATTTAGCAGATGATTTCACCCTCGAAGAGGGTTGATTTTTATATAAAAAAAGTTTGATATAAATAAATAAAGTCAGCTTAATCTCTCTAATTAGAAAAGTAAGATATATTATAATACTGTTTTCTTATATTGCCATGATATTTTTATATGCTATCACATACGGGGTTAATTACAGGGGTGGCTCGGGGACTCTAGCCATCTTGGGGTACATTTCTCAAGATATGTTTATATAAACTTTTTTCCATATTTTTGAGAGTACAATGAGTCGGAGAAATATTGCCCACTGATGTCGGAACACTCCGTATATTCAGTTTGTATTTTCCTCTCACCAAAAATTAACCAAAATTGTATTGTCATCGGCAACAAAGTGTTTGCAATTTCGAATGCAGCGTGTTAAATGCTTAATATGTACACCTTTGTGCTTCCGCTTAATCCTTGTGTAATCAATGCAAATTCAATAATTGCCGACTACAAAGTTGTTTAGTTTACCCGAAGGGCGAAAGCATCCCTTTTGTGAACTTGCCGATCGTTTACCGCACTCGGTAATCTTTAGTTGTCACTATTGAAAATTACTTTGACAAAAGCCCCTTTACTTTGGTTTACTGAACTTATCCGAGTTCATTTTCGAAACGGAAGCAACGAAATAGTTTTGTATTATTCACCTAAGTTTGGTCGGTGTATACTGTTTTGTGTAAAACTTCCGAATTAGATGGACAATAGATATTAAAATGTCCGTGAAACAAATAGATTTTATATATAACTGTGGACTGAGATACAAAGGTATATATGGGTCATTCCTGGTTAAATGTAAGTTTGCTTTCTTTTAGGTTAAATTTTTTTTTGAATAGCTCGAAGTCCTACACCAGTCTTTCTCAAAGTGGGCGATAACGTCCCCTTGTAGGCGCTGGAGGGGTAGAGTGGGGCGGTAAGGAGCCCAGAAAAAATTGATGGCGCTGATGTGATTTAAGGGGCGATGGGTGATTTGTAACTTCAGCTACTTCATATTTTAAAATTCACTGAAATTAAAATCCTCCTACTACACAACCTTTATTTATTAGTTCATATTTATATCCTATTATATTGTATAAATTTAAACTAAAAATACAGTGTGTCTACTTAAGTTGGCAACATATGGGAAAATTTTTATTATTAAATTTACGAAAAAAAGTTATTCTTCATAAAAAGTTTTGCATGTTCTAAAATCTAAAATGCAATCAACAGATATAAAATTTTATCAATCTTATACGAGGTATGCCAAAAAATATGAATTTTGCTCAAGAGTAAAGTGCCTTTATATTTCACAACTTCAAAAACTGTTAAAATAAAAAGTTGTTCGGAATTAAAAACTTTGTTTAAATATGCAATTACATCCTTCTAATTAAAAAAATATTTTTTACAAATTTTGCTTTTATTTCTACTAAATTTTATATTACTTTCTACCAAATTTCGTTAAATACAACTGATGTTTTGAATGCCACTGTAAAACATTCCTTTCAGAGCATCCTAGATTATATGTACAATAATAACACTTAAATATTCGTAATTCAAGAAAAGATGTTTCAAAAAATATTTATATTTTTTTTATAAATTAATGCAACTAAATATCTAAACGTGATTTTTAATTCCGGGCAACTTTTCATAATAACAATTTTCGATATTGTTAAATATAAAGGTACTTTACCCTTGTCTTAAATTCATATTTTTTGACTTACCTTGTATAGGATTAAAAAAAAAATAATATCTGATGATTGACAAGAAATGTTTTACAGTGGTATTCAAAACTTCAGTTGTATTTAGCAAAATTTGTCAGAAAGTATTATAAAATTCAGTAGAAATAAAAGCAAAATTTATAAAAAATATTTTTTTAATTAGAAGCATGTAATTGCATATTTAAACATAGTTTTGAATTTCGAACAACTTTTTGTCATAACAATTTTTGAAATTATGAAATATAAAGGTACTTTACTCTTGAGCAAAATTCATATTTTTTGGCATACCCCGTATAAGATTAATAAAATTTCATATTTGTTGATTGCATTTTAGATTTTGGAGCATGCAGAAATTTTTATGAGGAATAACTTTTTTTTGTAAAATGTATAATAAAAATGTTTCCCATATGTTGCTAACTTAAGTAGACACACTATATATTAAACATTTATTATTTTTAATGCGTTCGCAACGCTATTCATATCTTAAGTTATTTAATAAACAAACACTGAAAAATATTCGTGTCTTCAAGTGTCGCAGGTGAGGTCCCCACCTCAAAAGACACATATTAAAAATAGGTATCTATTGTTGCAGCCAAGCTGAGCACTTGCCGAATGCGGGATTTTTTTATACCTAATCTAGTAGAAATAAAATTGAAATAAATATTGTACGATTTATTTGTGCAATCCTGTATTATAGTCCGTCAACGTTCGTGCGGTCCGTTATTGCGGAGTGCAGGTGCGGGGAAGGACAAATCCCAAACACACAGCCGCGGCTCGCGACCGATCGACACCTGACGTAACGATCCGCCGCACGCACGCATCGCACTCGCTCGCCCTCCCGCCACTCCGCCCGCTACCCCGATACTCTTAATACTGTAAAGTTGAATTATTATTGCTCAATGTTAATTTTCTTAATTTTGAATAAAAGATACTCTTTGAATTGTTAGGTTTCATTATTATTGCTCCCTCTGGTAAAGGTGGGTCCAGACTACTCGTGCTCGTGCTTGCACCCCGGCTTTTATTTGCTACTTGCCGATATGTGGACGTGGCAACGAGTCGAAGTCGGAGCAGCGCAAGCCTCGCAAGTAAGTTACTCGTGAGGTTCCGACCGGTGTCGGTACATCAAAAGGTGGGTCCAAACTACTCGTGTTCGTACTTGAACTTTGTTTAGTTGACCGTCCACATACACTTTATTCATTTGCTAAAATACTTGTACTTCGGCGGTTCCAATGAGCGACGACGAGCTTGTGGCGGCCAGTGCGGCTTTTATTCTAATTTAGTCTTTATTAAATAAAAATAAAACAAAATTGATAAAGAAAAGACGGTGGTGGGTCAAAAATCGAGGCAAATACAGTGGAAGTAATTTACTTAGTGACCCTAATGTTGAAAACCTCCACTTTCATACATTCTGTAGAATGTCGCCTAGTAATTTTGAGGAAATGATAACTTTAGTCGGTCCAAAAATCATGAAGAAAAATACAACATTTTGAAAAGCAATTCCTGTAAAAGAAAGATTAGCTGTAACCCTAAGATACTTAGCATCGGGTGATTCGTACACTAGCTTAAGCTTTTTGTTTAAGTTTTCCAAGCAATCAATTTCGCTGATTGTGCCAGAGGTGCACTGCACTATGTGAAGTTCTTCAATACTTTATAAAAGTAGGTAAACAATAACTTAAATTTTAACGTGATTGTTTAAACTTTTACTACTTTTTTATATTGAGTAGGTAGAGCGCAACTATACAGTGTGTACATAAATTAAGGAACAAATTAATTATTTGCTAAAGCACGAAATAATCATTTTAAATTGCGCATTTTTTGACATAAAATATAAATATACAGGGTGACTCAGGTAGTATATATGCCGTCATCGACGATTTTTTTAAATGAAAACCGTCATATTTTATTGCAACTTTTTGCCTAGCTTTTCTGTATGTTGCCAGCAGTGCAGCAATTTTGCGTTTTATCTCCTGTATATCTAAATTTAATTCTTGTGATATTTCTTTCCAAGCATCGTTCTTTTTATTATTAATTTTGTAAAATTTATCTGTACTGTCCCACAAAACTGTATGCTTTTCATATAATTTAATTAAATCAATAAAGCGATCGTTCGTCCACTCTATTTTGATAAAAATTAAACGTTAAAATGCGTTCGACCCTTAAACAACACAAGTCACAAGTATACGAAACCCGAAAAAGTTCCGTCCAATAAACTTGCAAGTTCGCGCGAGCTTTCTTTGATGTACCGACACCGGTCGGAACCTCACGAGTAACGTACTTGCGAGCCTTGCGATGCTCCGACTCCGACAGGTTGCCACGTCCACATATCGGCAAGTCGCAAATAAAAGCCGGAGTGCAAGCACGAGCACGAGTAGTCTGGACCCACCTAAAAAAAAAAGCTCGCGCGAACTTGCAAGTTTATTGGACGGAACTTTTTTGAGTTTCGTATACTTGTGACTTGTGTTGTTTAAAGGTCGAACGCATTTTAACGTTTAATTCATATCATTTTATTTGCCTCGATTTTTGAATACCGATGTAACCCACCACAGTCTTTTCATTCTCAATTTTGTTTTTTTTTTATTTAATAAAGAATAAATTACAATAAAAGCCGCACTGGCCGCCACAAGCTCGTCGTCGCTCATTGGAACCGCTGGAGTACAAGTATTTTAGCAAACGAATGAAGTGTATGTGGACGGTCAACTAAACAAAGGCACAAGTACAGCAAGTTTTTAAAGTACAAGTAGAAGCCCAAGTACAAGTAAGAACACGAGTAGTCTGGACCCACCTTTGAAAAGTCTCGTTTAGAATATAGGTTTACTTAAACTCCAGGCGAGGCTAATATGTTATTGAGATTTTTAAGGTGAAAAAAAAATGGTGGGCGCTACAAAATAACTGATTTTTAAAGTGGGCGTTAGACGAAATAAGTTTGGGAACCTCTCTCCTACACTAAATATAAGTTTTTGATATTATCTATGGGGCTAAGTAATACCAATTCGAAATGGCTTAGTAAAAGTTGCAAAATACTATATGGAGGAAGAGTAATACTTTTCTTGGCGCGCTCGTGGTAATAGACAGCAAGCCATGAAAAGTAACTTTTCCTCTAAATAAAATATGCTATTTTTTCTTCGAACGTTGACAAATCAATGTAAAAACATTTTTTTTTAATAGTAAGAATTATTAAAGATAAGTGGGTTTGCAAGGCGGCTTAGACCGGTGTCGCTGAATAGTTTCTAAAGTAAAGTAACATTAAGCTGTCAGTAGACACTGTTAATAATAACTTTTTAAAATTTGCGTCTCCGAGTGCGTATTGATAAGCAGTTATTGAGTAAGTTCGATCAAATAATAACCAATTTGTTCAATTGAGTAATAAATAAAAATTTTAGTTTTGTTTTTCTTTTAATAAATATTGAGTTGTTAACGCTTTTTTTTGTTTGTTTGTATCTACGTTGCTATGATAACTTTTTCCTCCACCGGCGGGAAAGTAGAAGTAAAGCTCCGGCGGGGGAAAAATGAATCTTCGCGGTCGTCTAGACAGTCGAGTTATAATGGATTTTTGAAAAAAAAATGTTTTTACGCCTATAATAACTACGAAAAGTACCATTAGTGAATTTGTCCTATAATTTAGTAATTTTTTAAATGAGTTTTAATATAATTATAGTAATAAATAATACAAAAGTAGGTAATTTGATATTTTTTTATTATAAGGGCTGAATATCATTTAAAAAAGGTCAATAACCATTGGAAAATCTGCTAATATGTACTAATTATTTATCCGCAGTGCCCAGATGAGCTATGTTAAACGTGGTACATTATAAGTTCTGTACCCAGTTAGGTTATAATAGTCCCGTGTACCTGTTTACTGTGCCCAGATGGGTATCGCCCGAAATATGCCGCCACACCAATGCTGCTAATACTGTTTACGCATTCTCTATTACTATCGTATTTTTAATCCAAATATATCGTTGGGTGAAATCAAAAAGTTCAGCAAAAAACACTTCTTTATAAAAATACTATAAAATAACGTTTCTCGGATAAAAATTTTAAAAATCAAAAATCGCCTTATAGTAAGTAAAGCCCGGCCCGTCAGCAATTCAAACCGAGATTGGGATGAACATTTTTTATCTTCGTGCCTTCCATTCCATCTGCGCCGAACTCGCCCATCTCTCTCTAAAAAAATTGATTCTTGAACGGGCCGGGATTCCCTTGACTAGTACCGTACGGATCATTATATTTTTTCCTGTTATAGTTTAATTCGTGGTAACTGGTAACCACGATATGAATGATACTATATATAGCCAGAAACCATTTTTCCTAGCAATTTTTTAAAAGTGCATAGAATGACTTGAGAGTTTAACAGTAGGTAGAGAATATTCCAAGGATTAAAATTTATATCATGCCTAAGGGTGCCTTTACCTTGGAGCTGGTTGCCAAACCTTCTCAGGGGTGGATTTTTTTTATATATTTTGACCACAGAAATCGATGGAAAAATGATTTCTAAGCAAAAAATGTTTTATGCATTTGTTTTGTAAAATGCATAGCGATCAAAAGTCCGAGTTTTTCGTCGATCAAATTAACGTTTTTAATCGGTTTTTTGCAAATAAATCGATAGGTACGCAACTGTAAATAACAAAATTATAGCTTTAAAAAAACTATTTTTTTTTTGTAATTACGGTGGGACCAATACAAACCAAGTTTAAGTTATTTAAAAAGGTTAGCTGATATTCATCAAACACAAAATTTCAAAATTTCAAAAGCAAATAACGCAAAATTTACGTATTTTTGAGGAAAACTAACAATAACTTTTTTGAAGCATTTGCAAAGACCTTTCTTTTTTAAAAATAAAGACATGTATTATAAGAGTTAAGTGAGTTATGATTAAAATAAGGTTAGACCAAAATTTTTTGATGCAAAAATCTTCAAAAACAATCCCCTAATTACCACCCTAATTAAAATAAGTCGTACCCTTATTCAATTCCTTTTATCTATGTATTATAAATACATTTTAAAATTTTAACAGATTTAAATTGCCTAATTTTGAAAAAAATATGGAGCTGCAAGTGAAAATCAAATTTCGGAATTTTAATAAAAAATTACATTTTCTTGAAATAAACTCAAGATAATAAATTTTAGCTTTTTAAATAACAAATATTTTGCTTTTTTTAAATTTACTATCTTGCCACTACTTTGTTTTAGTCCTTTAAACTCACCCTTTAAAAAAGTAAGTGTTTTAAACAGTTTTAATATATAGAACCTTATAGGTCTTGAAAAAACCGACAAAAAGGTTTTTTAAGGAATTTTTTTTTACAAAAACTGAAGGAGTTATGCTTAAAAAACAATTTTTTGAAGCATTCTGAAAGCGATTCGATGCATTTTTTAAAAGATCCGCGGTTTTGTATTAGTTTTTGCATTGTAATATTGCACGGGGTGGCTTTTTAAGGATTAAAAATAACAAAATTAAATTAGTAATACTTTTGAGCAGTCACATTTTTTAATCACATCTCTGTGAAAATATGTTAATTTTTCTAGGGTAAACATTTTTTTTAACTAAATCATAATAAGGGTTGATTTCCAAGGGTTGAAGTATATTAAATAATGTTTTAAAGAATTAAATACCTTTTTTCAATTTATATGAGCCTAATTTTATGTGACTTAAGCTTTAATATGAAAGTTTTGAAGGTTTTTGCAATAAGGGGTAGTTTTTACCCCTAAAAAATAAAAAGCTATCTTCAGCATTAAAGAGGAGGGTAAGTTAAGCTTAATTTCAAACTTTCATGCAAAACTCTGTAATAATATATTAATTGTTTAGGGTAAATATTTTTTAAATCATAAATGGGGTTGATTTTTAAGGGCTGAAATATTTAAAATAATTTTTCAAAAAAACAAAATACTAATTTTTTAACTTACCTATTTGAGTGAAATTTTACTCAAATAAAGCTTAAATGTACAGTTTTATAGGTTTCAGCAATAAAGGGTAGTTTTCACCTCTAAAAAATAAAGAGCGCCCATCTGTATAATATAGATTTTGAAGAGTGGGTTAAGCTTAACTTACCCACTTATCCCAAATTTTTATGCAAATCTATGAATGTTTAAAAAATTGCTAGGTTTTGCATTTTTTTTAGCTTCATTTTCTGGATTTATAGCCCAGAGGATAAATTAAGAGTCAAAGATTTTAGCTCGAGCAACGAAATATAATTTAAGGCTCATTTTAAAATGCAGTTACTCTTAGCCAAATTAGTTTTTGGTAAATATTCTTTAATTTTAAATATATTACTTCCTGGATCAACATGGAAAAACCCGTTAATGACACATTTTTTCGAACTATATTCCAAAACTTGCGATGCTAGATCTTCCTAAGGTTTTTAAATGTGATTCTTGAGATACCCTTAAACTACAATCTTATTGTAATTTTATAGGAAGTTTTGCAAGTACCGTTTAATCAGGGGTGGATTTACGCAAAGGCTGAGAGAGAGAAGCCTAGGGCGGCAAATATTGGCGGCGACAAATTTACGATTAATTTTTTTTTAAATGTAATCATAAATTTTATTGATATATTTAATGATTTTACGGAAAAAAGGTTCGAAGAAAAATGTCAGTGTAGGGTTTTGCTTATGATTAAAATAATACATGGTTTAAAAAAGACTTATTTGTTATACCATTTTAATTTATATTTTGTTTTTATACTATGAGATTTGTTTGTTTTAAAGATTTTTTATTTAATTTTCTGTATTATTTACTTTTGTTAAATTTGTTTATTAAATTTTTAAAAGAATTACTAGTGAAGCTTACATTTTTTTAATGCTAAATGCTAAATGATATCCAAAAAATATTGACATATTAGGGCGGCAAAAATATATTAGCCTATAGGCGGCAAAAAGTTAAATCCGGCCCTGCGTTTAATTTTTCTTTGCTTGTGAAATATAAACATTTATTAAAATTTTAAATTCATTTTCGTAAGACAATCTAAATAGAAATAATAAAATTTCCCATTTAAAAGTCCCTGAGAGTTATTTCAAGGATAACATATTAAAAAATTATAAGACCGAGTAATTAAAACTTTTAATATTAAATGTCAGTAGAATTTATGCCCGCTTTTAGATGCCACAGTCTATGGTTACGAAAAAAAAAATGTTAAAAAAAAATGTTTTTTCTCTGAGCCTAAAAAATAACATATTTTGGTTAAAAATCACATGTTAGGCGTGTTTCCTTATTTAAAGATTTTATTAGGCAGATATTTTAAAATTCTTTATCTTTATTTCCGAAAATTAATGTGATGCTGATTAAGAATCTTAGGTAAAAATTTGGAAACTAAAAATGAAAGATTTAAATTGGCGGATTTTGGCATTTATAAACCTATTTGCCTCAGATTTAGGATACAAGGGTTTTTATGGGTGCTTGGTCAAAATTTGGAAATTTGAAATGTCGTATTCAAAATGGCGGATTTGGGCATTTATAAACCGATGTGTCTCAAATTAAAAATATAAGGAGTAAATTCCTTTTGGAATCGAATTCCTTTAAAAAGGAATCGATTCCGGATCATTTTAAAATTATACAACGAATCCGGATCACGGATCCTATTTTAAAAAGTAATCGATTCCAGCCTTCGGATCCTTAAAAAGGAATTAATTCCTGGATTTGAGTCCAAAAGGATTCGATTCCCTCCCAGCTCTGAAGTTTTTATATTTACTTTTAGGGCTAAACTGTCCTTAAATGACATCTTTAAAATATATAAAATCAAAATCCTTATTAAAAAGTGTGATATCAATTTATCAAACACTTAACCTTTCCGAATGATTTTCGGTAACGTTTGCGTCAATGCACAATAATATATTTCAAAATCCCTATTAAATGGCCACCTTTTTCAATTATATTCACAATCTAGTCGCTTTCGCTTCGCTGCCCAAACAGAAAACATTTTTTCTGCCGACTTTAAAGGACATATGTTCCCCGACCGTTTCGAAGCTTTTTACTTTGTATATGCATTTTCGGGGTTGGAATTATTTTTTTTCTACAAAATACTGGCATGTTTACATGTTCTTTTGAATAGCCTGAGCTTCTTATTTTATAAATATCTCTACAGGGGTTTAAACTTCCGATTTTAGGTGACCATGAAAGTTTACATCTGCTTATTAAGGTTTACAGGAGATTTTTGATTTTCTAGCTAGGATATACAGTGTTTTTCAAAAAGTTGGCATCATAAGGATTTTTTTTTAAATAAATTTAAATAAAATTTAGGTTATGATGATGATGATAAATGATAAAAAATCATTTAGACTTGCTGGCTGCTGGCATACTTTATTTGTTTAAATTGACATATTTTTTAAAAACTACTCAAAAGGGTATTATTTTGGGCAATAAACCTGTGAACAAAGTTGTTTTTTTAAGTTTTTTAGTCTATATACATGGAAAACCGTAAGGGATAGAGCAGTTCTGTTTATATAGTTGCGGGCAAAAAATTCCGGACATACGATTTTTCATTATGTTTTTCAAGCTTAGCTTGCTTAACCTATATCAGCTCAACTTTACCTGGAAATTGTAAAAGTGACAAAAAATAGATCTCAACGAATAACATATTATTTCAAGATCATGATATTGTATAAATTTAAACGGAATTATTTTTAATAAAATAAATAGACTTAACGAACTACAGCAAGAACAGCAAGATTGATTATATGGTTTGAAAAAGGTCTCGCCAAAAGACAAACATGCAAGGAAATTTAATTACCAAAAAGTACCGTTAAAGATTTAAAGCGAAAGTGGCAAAATAGCGGTTCCTTAAATAGATTGTGAGAAACTTTCAGAAAAAGAGTATCAAAGGACGAACAAGATAATAGACTGGTCACTTATTTCAAAAACCAACTATTTCAAACAGAGGTGGAAGCACATAGACAAACAAAATTTTGGATCTGTTTGGGTAGAGATCGAACGCTGTTAGAACAACACCGATACGTCACGGTTTTATATCAGTTTGCCATATGAGACCGTGACGTATCGGTGTTGTTCTTACAGCGTTCGATCTCTAGTAAGGCGCTGCGTCAAGAAAAGATCAAAGTTAAGAAATCGTGCTGCTGTCAAAAAACCATTGTTAACGGCTGTCAACAAAGAGCAAAGAGTGGGATTTGCTTTGCAGTATTAACAGGAAGGGTTAGAGTTTTGGAGATATGTCGTTTTTATGGATGAGAAGACCTTTTATTCTTGTTATAGTGGGCGAGTTAGAGTGTCCAGACCCCAAAACATAAGATTTAAAGAGAAGTATACCCAAACAGCTAAAACTAGTGGTAAATTTTCAGTTAATGTGTGGGAATATATGACTGCAAGAGGCCTTGGTTTTACCACCGTAATAATGGAAGATTTACGGGAGAAGTTTATATTGATATATTACAAAATGTTATGCTAACCTCATTAACTAATAGCTTTCCTCAGCAACATTTTATTTATTAACAAGACAACTGCTCTGATGTTTACACGGCAAGAAGAGTTGCTGACTGGATACGAGAATATAATATAAATTTACTACATTGCTTAAGAAGTCCAGATGTCAATCCCATAGAAAAATGGGGTCACATTGTCAAAACGATGGATAAGGCCAATGATTTTTGTTCACAAAACGCAAATGACCTATGGAACAAAATTGAGGAAATATGGAACAACTTTAATGCACATCATATCCAAAGACGAATTGCATCCATGCCCATCCAGAGCTAATTATTAACAAAAACGGCGCTGGTATAAAATATTGGTTCACTAATATTCTTAATATTTTTATGCATTTCTGATGTTTTAATAGATTTGAAAACGAAATATTTAATATACTTATTAAACGGTCAATTTTTGTGAAAGAGTTTGCACTTTTTAATTTTATTTGAAATTAGTCTGTTCTAAGTCTATATTATATTAATCTTGATATTATATGTTATCTGTTGACATTTATTTAGTAATTATTTTGCTTTTTGGTAAAAAACGTTACTTATTTAAAAAAAAACATGTTTTTAACCAGTTTAATTGCCTAAGGCCTCAAAGGTAAAAACCCAATTTACGCGATTTCGAAAATATGAGAGAAAATGTTAACCTAAGTGTCCGGAATTTTTCGCACACAACTGTAAATTCTCGAGACGGATTTTTAAAACAAATTAAAATGTATTATAGATTTAGAATTGTTTTATGCAGTGAATAGTACTAAATTGTTAAATAAATAAATAATATCCCAATGTTTCATAAAATTACTTTAATTTAAACACAAGTAGAGGAAAGAGCCAAGTAATTAAACGCATTCTGGTTCTGACTAAAGACCAAAATATTAAAACAACTTATTTCATCTCTCGAGCTTTGAAGGGCTCGTGAACGGGAGCTTCCGTGCACTAACATCCCTTAAGTCCCGCCTCTGTCTGACTTCCTTCAGCCCTTATCATTAGTTTCTGGTTGGTTGCGTCCGCCGTAACGTAGATCGTTGTGTCTTATCTTGTGCGAGGCTGCCGCCGCCCACCCGAAATAAGTCTATAGGAACGAAAGACCCACGGTTGTTCCAAAGCCCTTATTTTACTTGACGCGTAATATATTTTTTCGAAAGTTGAGACTGTTAGGCGGTGCGGTTTTAATTAAATGACGGAGAAGTTTGGGTTTATTCCGATTTATACGGTTTATTTTGTTGGTTTTCGAAATATTTTTCCCAAATTAAGATTAAAAAATATACGCATCTCTGCTCAAATAGGGCCCGAAATTCTAAGTAATGAGAACAAGGTGTTTAAAATTAGTTCTAGTAACTTTTTGTGTTTTAATTCAGAAACCGATACAATAAGCACAATTATTAATAAAGTTATTTTTAAAAGATTTTGAAGCTCTACAAAATAGCGTACTAGTATTCTGAAAATATGATTTTTTGCGGTGTCACACTACAAGGAATAAACAAAAGACAAAAAATTAACAGCTAGGCAACAGTTTTTTATGCAACATTTTTGATCGTTTCGAATGAGAAGGTCAATATTCACTATTTAAACGGCATACTGGAGGTCAATCCTTTATTATCAAGTAAAAAATGTCGCAAACGACAAATATCGTAAATGAGTCTCGATTACCCGTTTTGTTTCACATTCTTGCGTGTTATGCGAGTCCTAAATTTGAATTCGAAATTTCGTCGAATGGCAAAACCTGGCAGCAACGTAAATGTGGATAATTAAACGGTAAAAAATCTTGCAAAAGCAAATAGTAAACATAACCTATAAAATGTCAATCGTTTACCGGTGATTTCGTAAATTTGTATATTTTAAAATCAAGTGTTATTTTTAAAAAAGAGAATGGACGAACTGTTATAAAAGAAAGACTACAATATTGTAGTAAAGCTCAGAAAGATGAAATAGTAAAGTTGGTGAAAGTCAATAAAAATCTCTTAAGAGGAAATCTTTCCTTATTCTCGATATTTAAAGACAGCGAAAAAAGTGGATTAATATTGCTTTAAAAAAATTCCTGGCGGAGAGAAAACTTGGAATCTATGGCGAAATAATGAAATATAATAAAATGTAATATCTATAATACTTTATAGACAACAGTATTACAAAATAAAAACGTTTTTTATGGGCAATAACAATGTAATGTATAACTTAACCAAAGTAAAGGTTTTTACAAAAATCGAGCCTGGATCAAATTTTTTTAAGGTCAAAATGTTCATTTATTGGGCTAGTACGTATTATGGTCGTAAATTAAAAAGTATACAAAGTTTCATTACTGCGTTGAGATTATAGTTAACTATAATAATTAAACTATCAAATATCTCCATATAATTAATACACTTTCTACTTTAGTAGGTAATATACTATTTTTTTATAACTAAAACTATTATCTTAATATTAAAACATGTACTTAATATGTAATATATTATTAAATGATGAATTTATAAAATCCTCCTCATGTACTAATTTTTTTGAAATTTATATCGATATTAAACTAAATGAAGAACATATAGAAAAATTCTGCACAATAAAATATTACTTAATAATGGTAATAAAGGTGAACCCATATCCATGCCATAAGTTTGTTTATAAAAGTCAGTGTTATATTGGAAATACGTTGTTTTTACGCAAAAAGTAAGAATATAGTTTATGTTTAGTTTGGTTCTTTCACCAAGTTGGACATCATTTTTTAATTTATTTCTAACAATATTTAATGTTTTATCAATAGGAACATTAAACTTGTAAATAAAGTAACAATATCAAAACTTACCTAAGTGTTATTTAAGTTTATGTAAATGTGTGTTAATTTTTCTAGAAAATGTTGGAAATTTTTAATGTATGAGTCATTATTGTTTACTAAAGAACCTAAAATAGTTAGTAGAAATTTTGCTAATGGATGTGTAGTCAGTTTATACAATTAACCATAGAACATAATGGTATATCGGTTTGTGTATTTTTGGTATCCCATAAAAGTGTGGAGTTTTACTGTTATGGGGTGTAAGTAGTGATGCGGGCCGGGTAAATACACAGCAAGAAGAGTATTTATAAATTGGGCATTTACCCATTGCCATTAGAAAACCCAAAACTAGGGCATTCTTAGATAAGATCGAAAAAATACAATTATCTTATTCAAGAATTTATTTTATACTGTCTGGTAGACCTTCGAATACATTTATCAATTTGAGTCAGTAGGTTAGTCATTACAGTACCAAAGCCGGTCAGTGTCGCTAAGCAACACTTACTAAACTGTATCATTTTTACTAAGATAATATATAAAAAGGTATTCCAAACCTGCAATGCATGATGGTAAATGTGTCAAGCGGTCGCACCGCCACGAGTGTGTCTAGCACACTAAAGAATTTTCATCCTTATTTTTATTATTGCGGAGGTTGGGATAAAAATACTTTAGTGTGTCAGACAAACTCGGCGCCACCGCTTGATACATTTCCCATCATGCATTGCAGGATTGGAATACCTTCTTATATATTATCTTAATTTTTATAAATCAAATTAGACATTTAAAAATATGCCTAAACGACATTTTCTCCACATTAATGACAGGGAAAAAGGTGATCCGATTTTCAGAATATAATGTGATTTTTTGATGATATAGCACGGACTTACGGTAGTACAATGTAAATTATTACACTCTCAAAGTACTCTCTCATGATTTTGATTTTGGAAAATTCTTATCGGTATCTATTACATACAGTTTATTTATTGCAAAAGAGAGCAGTTCGATACATTTGTAAAGCTAAGTCTAAACCATTAATTATATCAAAAAGAATTTTAACAGTCACTTTTATTTTAAATTTGGAAACAGTATTTTTAATATACAAAAATATTGGTTTAGTAATACTAATAATTCTTCGCTCAATACTAGACAAAATCCTCAACTTTATTTTCGAAATCCATGTTCTACTTTTATAAAAAAAATCTAATTTATGACTCAAAAAAATATTTAATCATTTACCTGCTAGTGGTAAAAATATAGGTAGTTTTTATAAATTTAAATTGTCAGTAAAACACTTTTTTTAGGAAATGCTTATTATGTATCGCCGAATACTTAGAAGATAATTTAAAATATATTTATTACATAGATCCATTATATTGCCTTTTCTCCTCATAATATTATAAAAATTATTATTATTTGTTTTATTTTTTTCTTTTAATTTTAGAAAATGAATGAATATACATGTTTTTAATTTGTATATATAATTTATATCAAAATAATTATTTAGTTGGTTCAAAAGATGGTAATTTATGAATACATTTAATAATTTTATTTTAAAGTTTTTTAAGGGGGGTTTTTACATATTTTGATAGTTTAAATATTTAAGAATATCAAGGATTTTTCGAAATTCGAATTATTTTAAAAGGTTAAGCTAAAGTTGTTGTTCGTCGCAATGAAGCTAGAATTAAAAGTTCTAAGTTTCAAGCTTCAAGTGCTCCAAAAGAAGAAAGATGTGCTTGTCTTTCGAAGAGAAATTCGTTAAATATTTAATTTGAGGTAAAAGAAGGCCTCATATATGCAGCGGGAATCGCTGATTGAAGAAATGTAAGTTATATGTAATGTTCTATCTGTTAGACTACCTAAAACTTAACTTTCAACGAAATTTTCTCGAAACTACTTATTTCGAAACGTTTGTCAAAAACAAAATCTCAATTTCCAATTGACCGATTTTCTTTAAAGTTAGCATAAATTTTCTTTAAATATTCCTCTATGGCAGATATCATCAAAAAATCAAAATTGGCAATTTTTACTATTTTTAAAAATTCGAAAGGGTTTAAAAATAACTGAAAAAAAAAACGACTTTTTTTTAAGAAACCGCCATTTTGCGAGATTTTGTTTTCCACTTTTCCTGTTCTGCCATAATGATATTTGTACTGATAAAGAATCTACCATTTTTTTTATTTTTTGAAATGACCAAAAGACAGGGAGTCGTGACGAGATGGACACGCTCTTTTTTATTTCCTCTTTACTTCAACTGCGTGTAACTTTGTGAAATATGTTTTTTTGTAAATTCATAAATATAAATAAATGAATGATAAAAAAAATGGATAGCCAAAATAATAATGGTTTTTATCAACCGTCAAAAAACACCCGAAATTCGGCATACATCGCAAATCAGGCAAACACAAAATAATTCTATAACGAATAGAGACTTGTGTAGTCACCGAAAAGTATAATGTTACCACTTCACACAAGTATCAGAGCCTAAACAAAAGAAAAATATTTAACCGTCATTGGCCATTTAAAGCGGCATTTGTGCACCTTTTATAGAGAGTTTTATAGCCAAAAGTCAGCACAAGCCCAAAGCATAAAAACATTAATATTGATATATCAATGTACGATCCTGAAGGTAAGTGACAGAAGGGGCGGCACTCGTTTCACTCTCACCCTTTGCTAAAATGTATCGTGTAATTCAGGTCATAAAGAGCCTTAAGTATCAGTTATGAAATATGGCAACCCTCACATTACAATAATAGATTGTATTTCTCCGGACCAAATTAGTTTTGTTGTTGACAACTGACTGTGAATTGTTCAACTAATAAAGCATCACTAAACGACGAGACCGGGGGTCTAATAACAATTGCAAATAGAGGAAATTGGTAAGAGGTTTTTTTGGGACAATCGGCACTCGATGTGAAAGGTGTAATATGTGCGGTTCTTTCGGATTTGTATGATTTTTATTAAAACATTTAGATATTTGATATAAGGCAGCTGATATGCTTAAAATATGTGAAGCCTGTTTACAAAGAACAGTTTGGAAAGAGTAGTTAAAAAAACCCTACTGTTCAATATTAGATTATGTTTGAAAATGTGGTTTAGTCTTGTGCGAAGAATCCTTAGTATTATTAAACCAATATTTTTTGTATATTTAAGATACTGATTCTAAAATATAGATAGAAGTAAGTGTTTAAATTCTTTTTGATATAAATAATGGTTAACACGAGTATTTGGACTTGGCTTTACAAATATATCGAACTGCTCTCTTTTGCAAGAAAAATACTGAAACAACAGATACTCTTCCAAAAACCAAATGCAAGATATGGCGTAATAAATAGATTTCAAAATATATTTTTTTTCTAATTCAAGAGAGAGTACTCTGATAGCATAACAATTAAATGCAAGTTTACTACATAATTTTTTTATGTTCTTTAAAATTTAATTTAATATGGTCATAAATTCCTAAAAAACTAGTACATGGAGAGGATTTTTTAAATTTTACTATTCAAAACTATGTTATTAATTACCCATTTATATCTTAAGATATTAGTTTAGATAACACTAAAATCTTAGACTTTCATTGTCTTTATTTGTTTATTGATACACAACGTTTTGGTAAGTGATGTATTTCCAACCGTTTTCAAGTAAAGAATATTCTTAAAAGCTACGACTTATATACTATCCGATTGACCGATTTTTCACGGTTCAGCATCGATTGCCAGATATTCGGAATATCGATACTAGGCTTGCTAAATACATTTTGATTATTTACAATTATTACAGCTTCTTTAAATTTTCTTTTCTTCCAGTGGGTTTATTTATAAATAATGTTTGCTTTCGACCATTGTATGCGGTGTTGTTTTGACCAAGCGTGTTCGGCAATCCCTGCCTTCGGCGTTTCACCTCTTTTCGTATTTTTTTTTGTGTTCTTTAACTTTAACTTCGAGTGGTCTTTTCGTTTCCCCGATGTAGACCTCACCACATTCACAGGAACTTTTGTAGATACAGTCATTATTTGAAACATTGTTACATTAAACTCGTTCGCGATTCTGGGGATCTTTTCCGAAATTCCTTTAATATATGGAATTGTCGTACATATTTAGTCATCCAATGGAGTCAGTGGTGTTCAGTGTGGTTAGGTTTTCTGTATACCGAGATTTGTATATGTCCATTATTTCGTTTGACTAGAATGTCGAAAATAGTTAGGACCGAATTTTGCTCCTTCTCTATTGTAAATTTAATACAATGTCAGGGGCAATTTAGATGATTTAGAAAACCTTCAAGTTCTTCGTCATTACCTGTTTATAGAGATGCGCGATGTTCATCAATGGTCTAAAAACATCGATGGTTGGTTGATCGATGATCGACGTTTTGCCATCGATGGTCGGTTATCGAAAACATCGGTGAAAACATCGATGTTGCCTTCTAACATCGATATTTTTTGCAAAGGTAAAAAATGACAATGTTTTAAAAACAAATAATCTTAAGGATATACTAAAAAAATTATAATGTGTCTTTCTTTGTTATTTAAAGTTTGGTAAAGACATAAAGGTTTAGCCCATTTATTTATAAATGAATAATAATTAAATGTTATATAAGATTCAAGAAGTCTTTTAAAAAAAGTACAAAAATTTTAAACATACATTTAAAACTGCTTTAAGCGAACTGAATCTCGCACTTTATTTATACATACTACCTACAATTTTGTATCAAAACTAAGACCTATATTATTAGAATTAATATTATTAGTCAAAATTAATATAATTAATATTATTGAATTATATTATGTAAATAATTAATATAATTCAATATTGTTATTTAAATAAGAAGCCACCCCTGATAATGAATCTTTCTTAATTCCGAGCTGAGCCACACTCTGCTAAAAAATCATAGTGTCGCGGCTCTTTTGGCGGCACCTTTGGAGTTGGCGGTACGCTATGGATGCTAATAATGCTAATAGACCATGAACAAACCATCGCATTGTACCATCTATGTTAGAAAAATATCGATGTTGTATGTTCAATATATCGTTACCATCGACGTTGTATGTTCGATATATCGTTACCATCGATGGTCAGGTTTCGATGTTGCCATTGATGTTTTCCTTTGATGACGCATCCCTACCTGTCCATACAATAAAAGTATCGTCAACATATCTTAGCCACACTTTTGGTTTGATTAGTGCAGTTTTAATTGCGTGTTCCTCAAACCATTTCATATAAATATTTGCTACCACTGGAAAGAGCGATGAACCCATGGCAACTCCATCATCCTGCGCGTAGTACTCATCTTTCACCTAAAAGTAGGAACTACGGAGGAAAAGGTCCAACAACTCCATCACTCCATCCAGCGGCAAGGTGTTGCATTCTACTAGTTTTTTATCTTTTTTAAGCTTAGCTTGGATAATGTTTAACGATTCTTCCACTGGTACGTTTGTATACAGACTTTCCACATCAAAACTTACAAAAGTATGGTCTTGTCGTATTTCTGCAATTTTGAGAATGTCAACAAAATAACTAGAGTTATTAACAAAAGATGGTGTCTTACCGATCAGTGGTTTACACTACTAATCATGTTTAAAGTCGGTGTATGTTTTGAGGCTATTGCAAAGTTTAATCCTTTCCCTAAAAGATGTTTTTCTGTTTCCGAAAGAATTCGGGAAGACATGTTAATTATATTCTATTTATTGACAGTCTAAGTGGTTGGTTTTTTACCGAATTAGTTTTAGTTATATTAAAAGGAAGCAAGTTAGATAAGGTATAAGTAAGCTGAATCATTTATTTATTATAAAAATAATAATGGTCCAGAAGCAGAACCCTGGGGAACACCAAAATTTACTTTCCAACAACACATTCTTTAAACGTACAATTTATAATCTTTCTAAAAGATATGACATCACCCGTATTTTTTTTCTGGTGTAAACACATGGGTATTAGATCAAATATGATTTTCTTCGGTGTAAATACGTCAATCTTTTTCGGTGGACCAAAGTGACAGCTTTGATCTTTGACAGTTCGCATTTCGCAAGAAAAATGGCAAATTCCAAACCTACAATGGTTATTTGTGCAACCCGTTGGAAAAAGCACTATTTTTCGTAACGGGCAGATTTCGGCGGAACGAGCGAAGCGAGTGAGTTATGGAAAATAGTGTTTCCCGACGCGTTTCACCAAATATTTTTTCTAATTTTAAATATGATATGATTCTTTTTAATTTTTTCTAATTTTGACATTTAAAGTGACACTTTTCAAAACTCACTGACGTTGTCTTATATCTTACTTTTTATCACCAGTTGAGAAAAATGATACTTTTCGTAACTAGTTAGAAAAACTAAGATATTTGACAATGTTTGAGTTTTGAAAAGTGTCACTTTAAATGTCAAAATTAGAAAAACTATTTTTGTTGTTTTTTAGGTTTTTTAAAGTTTTATAGGTATTTTTCTGCAACTTTTTTTCTACATAAATTTAAAATATATGTAAAAAAAAAGACGGTTAGGCTCCAGGGCTGCCGGCAGGGAGGGGTCAGAGGGTGTTCGTCGATCCCCCCTGGGTTTTTAAAAATTACTTAAAAAAACAATTCCCCTCTAAATCTCTAAATTTTACAATACATCGCCTGGAAATTTAAATGAGTATGAATATTGTTTAGAAATTAAAGTTGTGGTTATATCAAATATTTATTTGTATTTTTAATTCTCTTAATTCTAGACTAGTAAACTGATGTAAACTTTTTGACCCCCTCTACATTTCTTTCTGGCGGCGGCCCTGTTAGGCTCTGATCATATGGTAAACTCTTATTTTGGTACTAGAGTTAAACCTGAATTAAATTGATCCACTAATAAAGTTGGTGTAAACACTTGTGTACTAAGAAAAATAAGTCCTCGATATGGTTCACGGACCTAATTGGTCCTGGCGATGTAAACTAGGCTTATGAAAGAAATATGTATGGAGTATGTCTCAAATTTAAATTATGACGTTATCAATATATTTTTTTAGAGTATTTAGCATATCAAGGTCTACATCAGTGCCCAATTTCAATTTTTTTGTGTCGTATGCGAGATATTAAAATAAAAAATATCGGTACTTAAAAAATTAACTAACTAAACAATAATATCGTAATTGCTCTAGCATCAAAAAGATTTTTTTGATATATTTTAATATTAGACATCCTCTAGTCAGGTAGATATGCACTTGGTGTAGGTTGTAGCACGTGTACCCTGGAGCAAACGACACTTCTATATCTGTCTGTTTTGCCACTATAAATAAGCTATAAATAAAACACTGTGTATTGTAAGACTTCATTGGTATGCACATGCACAGGTTGTACAGGGTGTCCGAAATTCTAACCTGATCATTGGGATTTTGGAAACTTGGAGAGATATAAGGTCAGTTAAATGGACGGCAATTTGATGCTAACAAAATGCCACCTTAGAAAAATTTCGAATACTTCCGAAGACTTTTGAAAAAAACCGAATATTCGCGATTTCATTTTAGTTTTTTTTTATAATATTTGAATAGAGGAAACAAAACAAATTTTACATTTTCATTGCTACTTTTTCGGTTCCATAGGATAGTGTCATTAAATTTACACATCGACATTTCGTCTTTGAGCTGCTATCATCTACTTTGTTTTTTTAACTGCGGTACCGGATTTTTTATTTTGTATTTTAAGCTTCTAAGATCCCAAAACCACGCACTTACTCAAAAAATTCATATTAATGGCAATTTTCATAAGAAATCATGTTAGAGAGAGAAAGAGAATAGATTTTTGGTAGGAAAACATTAAAATAATTTTTCCAAATAGGTAAAATCCGTTATAAAAAATCCAGGACCATATTTAAAAAAGAGTTAATGATGCCCAGCTCAATGAAAAAACGTCGGTGTTGAAATCTAATAATAATGTCTCGTAAAATAGAAAAAGTAGCAATAAAAATGTAAAATTTATTTTGTTATATCTATTCAATAGAGTCATAAAAAAATTAAAATAAAATCGCAAGTATTCGGTTTTCTGAAGTATTTGAAATTCTCAAATTTTTAAGGTGGCGTTTTGATTAGCATCAACTTGCGCAACTTTGCCTCCATTTAACCGACCTCGTATCTCTTCAAGTTTCCGAGATCCCAATGATGAGGCTTGAATTTAAGACACCCTCTACATAGACATGAAATTTGCTAGTAATGTATGTATTTTTCTCGCTCAAGGTTGTTTCCTTACTTTTAACTAAATATATACTTTAAAAAATAGTGTATTTATTCATATTTAACCCAAGAAAAAACCAGTCATAAAATTCTGGGTAGCTGACACGCGTTTTTATTTACATAACTAAACTTTCAATACCGCCGGAAATACGTTCGAAAATTTTTCTCCCGGTTAAAATAATTAATAGTGATTTGTTCCAAATACTAAAAAATCTATAAACACGAATGTTCTCGTATTGATAACCTTTTAACAAAAAATTTAGTGCGAAAAATTGCTTTGTTTTAGAAGAAGCTTATAATAAGGTAGTTTTTCGATTAACTCATCTGAAAATAAAGTATGGTTTTTGAACATTTTTAGAAAAGCCCGGCTAAAGAAGGGTATTATGGGACCTATACGGATTGTTTACTTAGGATACTTTTATGGGTTTTTTTGCTTTTTTTATGACTGTTTTTTAGTTAATTTAAATATGTATAAATACACTTTAAAGATTAGTAGACCTTTAAAATTACCATAAGATAAATTTTCTCTTTAAGCTCAAAGTATAATATTTCAAGACTTGAAATCTCAGAGGCTAAATGCTTAAAGGTTAGCAAACCTTTAAAATTACCATCATATAAACTTTCTCTTTAGACGCTCAAAGTATAATATTTTAAGGCCCGAAATCTCAGAGGCCCTAAACGCCGAAAGACGCCCGCCGTCGTCGTATTCCTCCGGCTGCGGCAACTGAATTCCCCGTTTGTTTGTACTCTCGTTATGCCGCTGTGTCTATCTGCGTATCTGATACATGCATGTTACTGTGAACGCGGAGCCCTTTTCTTTGTCCCGATATTGAAATGGAATCGTTTGGGCGTAAGTAATTTGCTTTACCGTATCCCCGCTGCCGCCGCGGAGTTATGGTTCTATACTGTAAACACCCCGCGATGCCAAAGCTGCTCTTGGCAGGGACGTAATAGGATCTATTTCTGTTATTCGCCAACCACCTTAATTTCAAGCTCGGAAAATACCAATCACAAGAAATATAGTATCAAAAAAATTAATCAAGGACTTATTGCTGAAGTGCCATCTTTTGCTAAATAAAAAAAAAATTGATTACCATCGCAAAATAATATAGTCTAGGAAACGAACCATTTTGCCTTGCAATTTTTTCAAAATGCATACCTAGAATGACTTGAAATTTTGACAGTAGGTTGCAAATTCGGCCGAGTGATGATTGCGTTGTTAAATTTAGCAATGGTTAAAAGTTAACAACGGTTTAGAATGTTTAACAAAATTTCAGATTTTGACAGATTGCCTACTAAAATCATTGAATAACACTGACAATGACAATTTGTTAAACATTCTAAACCGTTGTTAACTTTTAACAATTGCTAAATCCATTCCCTAATTTAACAACACGATCATCACTCAAATAGTCCAAGGATCAAAATCTACATCATGCCGAAGGGCGCCTTTACCTTGGATGTGGTTGCCAAACCATCTCGAGAGTGGAAATTTTTAAAAATATTTTGACCACAGAAATCGATAGAAAAATGATTTATAAGCAACAAGTGTTAAATGCAATTTTTTTGTAAAATGCAAACTTTCCGAGTTTTTCGCGATCGAAATTCGACGTTTTTCGTCGATAAAATAAACGTTTTTAATCGTTTTCTTGCAAATAACTCGATAAGTATGCATTTTCTCAAAAATACTGTAAATAACAAAATTGTAGCTTAAAAAAATAAACGAATAAAATGTTTTTTGTAATTGCTGTGGGACCAATACAAATCAAGTTGTGGTTTGTTAAATTTTAGCTGTTATTCATCACAACAAAATTTCAGAGTGTCAAAGGCAAATAACGCAAAATCTACGTATTTTTCGACAAAACTAATAATAACTTTTTTGAAGCACTTGCAAAGATCCATTTTTTTTAAAAAAAGGTATGTATCATTAAAGTTGAGTGAGTTAATTTACTGCATGACGGAAATTAAGTGAGATATAAACGTTTGAAACGTGTGTGTACAGACTTGTTTTAGCCCTTTAAACTCACCCCTTTAAAAAAGTAAGGGTTTTATATCGTTTTAATATATAGGACCTTATAGCCCTTGAAAAAATCAATCAAATGATGCTTAAAGAACTTTTTATCACAAAAATAGAAGGGGTTAGGCCCAAAAAAACAATTTTTTGGAGCATTCTAAAAGCGATTCGATGCATTTAAAAAAAAAAAGCCGCAGTTTTGTACTATTTTTTGCATTGTAAGATTGTAAGGGGTTGGTTTTTGAAAATTGAAAAATTACAAAATTAATTTAGTAATACTTTTAAGTAGTCACATTTTTTAACTACAACTAACTCTGTGACAATATGTTAGTTTTTCTAGGGTCAACATTTTTTTTTATTAATAAGGGTTAATTTTCAAGGGTTAAAATATATTTAATAATCAAAACATCAAATACTTATTGTTTAATTTATATCAGCCTAATTTTATGTGCCTTAAGCTTTAACATGAAGGTTTGAAAGGTTTTTGCAATAAGGGGTAGTTTTCACCCCTAAAAAATAAAAAACGACCTTCAGCATAATAGAGATTTTGAAGAGGAGGGTAAGTTAAGTTTAATCTCAAATTTTCATGTAAAACACTGTGATAATATATACATTTTTTAGGGTAAATATTTTTTTTAATCATAACATGGTTAATTTTTAAGGGCTTAAATATTTCAAATAATGTTTCAAAAAAACAAAATACTAGTTTTTCAACTTGTTTGAGACAAATTTTACTTAACGTAAGCTTTTATGTATAGTTTTATAGGTTTTAGCAATAAAGATAGTTTTCACCCCTAAAAATAAAAAGCGCCCATGGGCAAACTATAGATTTTGAAGAGGAGGGTAAGTCAAGCCGAATCCTAAATGTTCATGCAAATCTATGCATTTTGAAAAAATTGCCAGGCACTTTTTTCAGCTTCGTTTTCTGTACTATTAGAAAAAACAACTGTTTTTTTCGTCTTCAGGTAGTCTATTCTCCAATCTCAAATACACAGTGCCGCATAAGATATTAGTATTGGAAGCAGAGTGTATGGTGGGGACGCTGAATGGATTGCAGCGCTCGCTGTGGTCAAATTTTCGTTAAATCATGCTTAATTTCAATGTAAACAATTAGATAAAAATATTAAAAATGGTGCATAACAGTGGTTGTGTAGTTGAATGCAAAAATACTGTCAGAAATAGTAAGTGCAAATTGTAATTATACATTTCCAACTACTAGTTTGAAATAAGAAAAAAAGAAAAAAAATAATAAATGCATGCAGACAAAGGGTGTTGAATTTAAATTTCCCGCTTAGCTAAACGACTTTCGGGATTTGGGCTTAGCCGAACAACTTTCGAATTTGACGTAACAAAGAGAAAAACTTACTCGTTTCTTGGCGTGTACCGTTTGTTTCTGTCTGTTTTATCCTGTCTGAAGTTTTTTAATGATTTGCAAGTTTTAAAAAGAAAAAGGTTCTTATGGTAAGGAATTAAAAAGTGTCTGCAGAACTGAGTTTAGTGTCTATGTAGTCTTCTGTATATTGTATATTGGAAAAGCCCTAGACTCTTAAGTTTCTTAGGTGATTCTTAAGTTTCTTAGGTGATTTTTTACTTATCGGGCCAATTGATCTTGTCGGACCACGCTAGTTATTGAGTTATGACCCTCCACTGATATAACCTCAATACTGCATAAACATTCCTAAAATTCCGTCGATTGGCACCTAGGAAATTTAACCAGAAGTTAT
The DNA here is from genome assembly GCA_019359885.1 of Listronotus oregonensis. Taxonomy (NCBI): domain Eukaryota; kingdom Metazoa; phylum Arthropoda; class Insecta; order Coleoptera; family Curculionidae; genus Listronotus; species Listronotus oregonensis. The sequence goes on from JAHBCN010000040.1 coordinate 93,583, forward strand.
TCTGACATTTGTAATGTTATCCAACAGTCATTACAGTGCTGACTGGTTATATATATATATATATATATATATATATATATATATATATATATATATATATATATATATATATATATATATATATTATTTTACGAAAATAAATAAATTTCATAAATATTCTTACATCTTTTTCAAGGGCTTCAAGCATGATTTTACGCAGCTGTCAGATGTCGTTTTCATCGCTCGCAGTGCCAATACGAAAAAAGTTTATATGAAATTGAAGTATTCTTTTTACGTGTTTTTTTTCACATCTGGGAGATTTTCCACAATTGCCCGAATACCCTGTAGACGTATATAAATAAAAATTACTCGTTTCATTTTAATTCAACCATCTTCGCATTAGCAGTATGGCCGATCCTGTCTCTTATGCAGAAAAGAACACCCCTGTGTCTTGCTTTTAACTTATTATCAAGTCTTCACTCACGGACGCGACATGTTGTTTATCCCTAAACGATTTTCCGAAATGATTTACGACTTAAGCCGGAGTCTCATGCATCCGATTTCCGACGATCCGATCATCCGAAAGTATTTTGATTGGTCAGAACATTGTGGCGCCACATGTTCTAACCAATCAAAATACTTTCGGATGATCGGATCGTCGGAAATCGGATGCATGAGACTCCAGCTTTATGGTTTAAATATTTAGGTACAGAAAATTATGTACAGGGTGGCCCGTTTATTAAGGGCCTAAACCTTCTCTCGAGAAACTGTAAGTTATTTAAGATTTTTTTTTATAAAACTTATTTGTTGTAAAAGTGTCTTAAATCCTATAATATTATCAGGTTTGCTGCGGGGACACAGAGCAACAGCAGATTCCTTAGGTCAAAATAATGCAATTAACGTAAACTTGCCTGATCACAAAGTTGATAATAACTTATTGTTAGATACAGGGTGTCAAACTTTTAATTTTGTTTTCGATTTTTCGTAATAATTTCTCAATTAAAAGACATAGCAGTACAAAATTGAGGATTTGGGGGTTCTCTGAGGCGAGAAATTTAAATTCGTCCATACTTTTGATGTTGCTAGTAGAGGGCGCCAGCTACGGCCTAACCCACTTGTTTTAGATGGCATAACCTATTTTAGACTTAATATATTGACCTATTTGTTAAAAAAGAAGTTACTATAATTCCCGTTGCGTCAAAAATGTATACCTACCTCACTTAGGTCTCGAGGAGCAACTGTTTTCGAGATAAACGAACTTTAAAGGATCACGCAATTTTCCTATGGATAATGGGTTTCTGTCAATTGTTTTTAAACCTTGCAAAGTAATAGTTTTTAACACGCTGATTAAAAGTCTCCACGGGCACAAAACCCAAAAACCCCTCTAACCCCCCTAAAATTCGCCTTAAAGGTTACTGGGGATTTGCAGACTTTTGAGAGCGATTTTGGGGGGGTTAGAGGGGTTTTCGGGTTTTGTGCCTATGGAGACTTTTAATCAGCGTGTTAAGAACTATTACTTTGCAAAGTTTAAAAACAATTGGCTAAAACCCATTTTCCGCAGGAAAATTGCGGGGTCCTTTAAAGTTCGTTTATCTCGAAAACAGTTGATCCTAGAGACTACATTTTTGACGCAGAAGAAATTACTGTAATTTTTTTTAATAAACAGGTCAATATAGTAAGCTCAAAAAAAGTTATGCCATCTAAAACAAGTGCGGTAGGCCGAAGCTGGCGCAATCTACTAGCAACATTAAAAGCATGGACCAATTTTAATTTCTCGGCTTAAGGAACTCCCAAATTCCCAATTTTGTACCGCTATGTCATTTGGTTTAGAAATTATTTCGAAAAAACGGAAACAAAATTTAAAGTTTGACACCCCGTATCTTAGTTATTAACTTTGGGATAAGGCAAGTTTACGTTAATTGCATTATTTTAACCTAAGGAATCTGCTGTTGCTCTGTGTCCATTAGTTCTGGGACACCCTGTATATTACTACCGGTCTGTAGTGCACCGTTTCAAACATATAAGATTACATATTAAGAGACATATTATCTTCAGATTGGAAAAATATGCGAACTTTTTTTAAACGGTAGTGCTTTTAATCATGTAATGGTCCAAATAAAACTTTGTAAAAAACTATGCAGTGTTGCCAAGGTTCGCAAACCGTTACTTTTCGCAATTTTTTGAAATTAAGCACCCCGTATATTATTGTATTTTTGAAAAGCCACTTTACTTACTTTAATAATTTAAAATAGTGCAGTGCTCTGACTTACCGTTTTTGCCTAATTGGCAGATACAATTATTGGTTATAAGATTTAAATGATCAGGATATAAAACCGTGAATTAGCACTAATGCCTATATGGTATTCTAAAAACATTCTTTGCTTACTACCACACACTAGAGCTGGGACGAATCTTTTAAAAAAGGAATCGATTTATGGATCCCGATCCTCGTAATGGAATCGAATGACCAATATGAATTACGATTGCTTTTTAAAAGAAAAAAGGAATTGAATCCATTTTTAGCTTTTATACTTACAAATGGTAACTACGATAAGAATGATACTACATAATCAAGATGATGAATCAAGCTTCAAAGAGTTTGGCACGAAGTTCAAGCCGCGAAATAAAATTTTAGCCTTATTTTAAAGTGGTGTAACTCTTAAACAAATTAGTTTTTAGTAAATATTCCTCAAATTTAAATGTTATTTTTAAGATCAACATGAAATCATCTATAAATGAAACTTTTTTTAACTGTATTCGAAAACTTCCGATGCTAGATTTTCGTAAGTTTTTTTAAATGTGATTCTTAAAATAACTCCAAGCAATTTATAAACGCGGTATCCTATTGTAACTTTACAGAAAGTTTCACAAATACCGTTTAATAATTTCTTTGCTTGCGAAATATAATAGTTATAATAAAATGTCCCATTTAAAAGTCCATTAGGGTTATCTAAAGGATAACATTAAAACATTATGAAGATCAAGCAATCAAAACTTTTATGATCAAATAAAAGTTAAATGTAGCCCGTTTTTGGGTACACACTCTATGATTAGGAAAAATTGTTTCATTTAAATGTTGTTAGGTGTGTTTTCTTATTTAAAGAGTCTAATATGCAGACGTTTTAAAACTCTTCATCTTTATTTTTGAAAATTAATGTGAAGCTGAGAAAGAATCTTTGGTAAAAATTTGGAATTTTAAAATGAGAGATTTAAAATGGGGGATTTTGACATTTATAAACCGATTTGTCTGAAATTCGAAATATAAGAAATCGATTCCTTTTGAAATTGAATCTTTCCAAAAAGAAATCGATTCCGGATCATTTTAAAATAACATAGCGAATCCGAATCACGGATTCTATTTTTAAAAGGTATTCGAATTCAGCCTTCAGATCCTTAAAAACGAATCGATTCCTGGATTCGATTCCAAAAGGATTCAATATTTACCTAGCTCTGTTAAACACAAACAAAAACGATCGCTGTTTCTTATTTTTTGAACAGCTATTTATACACGATATTGCACACTATAAAAACTTTACTAAGCATAAACAAAAAAATCGCATTGATAAAGGTATACCAGAAAAGGTTTCACGATCTCCAAGTGGTTGAACAACCAACACCAAAAGTTCCTTATTTGTGAAGTGTCACGATATGAACATCTCTCTTGATGCAGCAGCCCTGCTTGTGAAGCATTTTGTCCGTTTTCATCATAACATAAGAGCATACTCGTAAGCTCCATTGGATTTTGCTGCATTGAACATTAGTATAACTTAGTTCAAAAATCAAATAAAAAACACAAAAATGCCGCAATATAACAAGGGACTTCTATCGATATTAAAGCTTTCGGATTAACTGGTCTTATTGGTATATTAAATAGAAATCCGTTGCTTATTATTAAAACCATTTAATTTATTGTAAGGTAATAGACACACAAAATTATTCGACCAAAATATAATTTAAAGTGAAACATGATAAAAGAAATAATTCGATTTAAATTAGACATAAAAGCAACCCCTTAAATTTAAACTGATCCAATAAAGTAATTATGTCGAAAAATTTTAAGAGTTCTCCAGGGATTTTTGCGAATAACGGGTGTTCAACAAGCCTAACCAACAAATAAGAATTTAACGAAGCTTAACTAGAAAAGCATGAAACTATGCGGCAGATGCAATAATATAATTTAAAAAATTATTTTAAATAAGTGACAGTAATAAGATATTATCCTTAGATATGCTAAAACGTCAATCTGTTAAAAAAATTGCTGTTTTGTTTAGTACGAATAATTTTATTATCTGACTATAACAAAACAAAAAAAAATAGTTTAGTTTTCAGAGATCTTTACATCTTTGAAAAGATCTTACCCTCTTTTTTGTAAAAAAAAGGCATATAAAAAATAGTCATTTTTCCTTTTAGGATGAAAATTTCTAATTTATTTGTTATTTAATTGTTATCAAAATGTTTTTGGCAACGAGAAATAAAAAAAATTGGTAAACTTGTCCATTTTTTAAAAAGTTCATAACTTGGACCCATTTAAAGTTATAAAGCTGATCTTCGGGAATATGGTTATTTATAACAGTGTCTGACAAGTAGTTTTTTTTAAATCAGAGTTTAATTATTTTGCTGTGATATTTTAAATCACTGAGTGTGTTTACTGTTATTGTCCGATTTTGTACTGAGATTTGTTGTTTTGGGAATTGTGACTGTTTAATTAAATCTCATACGTACAGGATATAGCCCAAGAGTTAGCCAAACATTCGCAGAAGGTATTAATTTAGCATATTGCTTATAACTCAGCCACATAAACAATATATTATGAGTTGTTTTGTCATTTTATTATAATGGATATATTGTTTTAATATTAATGTTTTAATATATTATATTGTGGCTGTTTACTTAAATTTAATACATACATACAGGATCGAGCCCAAGACTTGGCGAAACATTTGGAAAAGGCAATAATTTTGCATGCATATTGCTTATAACTTGCCACACAAACAATATATTATGAGTTGCTTTGTCATTTTATTATAATGGATATTTTGTTTTTGTTTCCTGTTTAATAAAATCTCATACGTACAGGATATAGCCCAAGAGTTGGCGAAATATTTGCAGAAGGTACTTACTTGTAAATTGCTTATAACTCTATCTCTATAAAAAATCCTAAAACTTTTGTGTAAATAACTTCTGCGTATTCCTTTAAACAATATATTTAAAAGCATGTCAAATTATATGGAAAATCTCTGTACACAGTTTACAATTATTTTTGAGTATACAGGATATATATATATATATATATATATATATATATATATATATATATATATATATATATATATATATATATATATATATATATATATATATATATATATATATATATATATATATATATATATATATATATATATATATACAGGGTGTCCCAACGATAGAGTAAAGTAAGTTTTTGCTTACCTGATATTATTTGTGTCAATATCGTTTTCGCCATAGGATAGAGGTAGGAAAAGCGCATATTTTAAAAATATTGGAAGTTATACAGGGTGCGTCACAAAAGTGGGGTACGTAAAAGTAAGATTTATTTAAATGGAACACTCTGTATTTGATTTTATTTTTGAATTCTATGGATTAATACTTACATTTTTTGTCATATAAAGCATGAGCTGAAATTTGATAGTTTCTGAAATATTCGGATTTAAAGATGAAAATAGGCATTTTCATGGTGTTGATAAATGGGCAGTTTCTACGTTACTTCAGAAATGAAAGCTTCCATATTTGGCAGGAGAAAGGACTAATGTTATATTAATGTTCAGCCTGTAAAATATTTCTAATTTGTTTTACAGGGTGTTTATTATAACCGTCCAAATTCGCACAGTTTCAAATTAAAAAATCTCATTTTTTTTAAATGGCACACCCCTTATATTTTTATTTTGTTTTATTCAGGATTAAGAAACCTCTAATTTTTACCGAATATGTCCTATACCTATATTTAATAGTTATCGATAAATTTAGCTTTTTCCAAATAGCTACGTTGTATTCGGTACCATACCGGTAACATTGTATTGATCGCGTTAGCCATGAAAAACAATATCTAGGATTAATAAAAAATTCATGTATCAAAACAAAACGCATAATAATTGTCGTAAATTAAAATTTGACGTTACTTTTTTCGTCTTCATTTCGTTGTTATTGTATTGGGCATGGACTATCCTTTAAATGAGTTAATTGACATGATCTACGTGTTAGGCGAGGCTGAAAAAAACCCTCTGTTGGCCCAAAGAATTTACAGAATGAAATATCCTGAACGTCGGATACCTACTGCTACTGGCTTTCAAAATGTAATGGAAGATTTAATTCCACCGGCAGTGTTAAATACTCAAAACGTGAAGTTGTTAACAAAAACGCAGCCAATGAAGAAAAAGAATTAGAAATATTGTTAAATATTCAAGAAAATCCCCAGGTGAGTACTAGGAATCTAGCGACGTTATGCAACACTTCCAAATCAACTGTGAACCGAACAACAATCAAGTTTAAATATCATCCATATCACATTGAGCTTCATCAAGAATTGCGGGAAGATGATTTTGAAAGACGAATTCAATTTTGTAATATTATTTTCAACAATTACAGTTAAATAACAATTTTTTGTGCAACGTTATGTTTTCCGATGAGGCAACGTTCAGAAGCAATGGGGCTGTAAATCGGCATAATATGCACTATTATGCCACTGAAAATCCATTTTGGCTGCGAGAAGTTCAAAATCAAAATCATTGGTCAATAAATACGTGGAGTGGTATCCTTCATAACCAAATTATCGGTCCCTATTTTTTTGATGAGCCTTTATCGGGCCGCAGCTATTTATATTTCTTACGTGAAGAAATGCCTCAGTTACTTGAAAATATTAATTTAGATGAGCGGCTAAATATGTGGCTGCAACAGGATGGTGCACCTCCACATTTCCATCGTGAAGTTCGGAAATTCTTGAATCGGCAATACCCCGAAAAATGGATTGGGCGTGGAGGCTTTATTCCATGGCCACCAAGGTCATGCGATTTAACTCCGTTAGACTTTTTCTTATGGGGATACATAAAAGACCGGGTATATGTCAATAAACCAACGACCAAGGAGGATATGAAAAACATAATTCGAGAAGTTTGTCGTACGGTATCACCCCTTATGTTATCGGAAGTTTTGCACAACATACAAAAAAGGATAAATATGTGTATTCAACAAGAAGGCCGCCTATTTGAACATATTTTAAGACGTGGTATTGAATAAAAATTTATTTAATATTAAACATTTCTTATTTAACATTAAGATGTAATATTGAATAAAAACTTAATTACTATTGAATAAAAACTTAATTACTATTGAATAAAAACTTAAAATTCACGACTCTTAAGTGTTTTGTTTTGACACATGAATTTTTTATTAATCCTAGCTATTGTTTTTCATGGCTAACGCGATCAATACAATGTTACCGGTATGGTACCGAAACAACGTAGCTATTTGGAAAAAGCTAAATTTATCGATAACTATTAAATAAAGGTATAGGACATATTCGGTAAAAATTAGAGGTTTCTTAATCCTGAATAAAACAAAATAAAAATATAAGGGGTGTGCCATTTAAAAAAAATGAGATTTTTTAATTTGAAACTGTGCGAATTTGGACGGTTATAATAAACACCCTGTAAAACAAATTAGAAATATTTTACAGGCTGAACATTAATATAACATTGGTCCTTTCTCCTGCCAAATATGGAAGCTTTCATTTCTGAAGTAACGTAGAAACTGCCCATTTATCAACACCATGAAAATGATTATTTTCATCTTTAAATCCGAATATTTCAGAAACTATCAAATTTCAGCTCATGCTTTATATGACAAAAAATGTAAGTATTAATACATAGAATTCAAAAATAAAATCAAATACAGAGTGTTCCATTTAAATAAATCTTACTTTTACGTACCCCACTTTTGTGACGCACCCTGTATAACTTCCAATATTTTTAAAATATGCGCTTTTCCTACCTCTATCCTATGGCGGAAACGATATTGACACAAATAATATCAGGTAAGCAAAAACTTACTTTACTCTATCGTTGGGACACCCTGTACATATATATATATATATATATATATATATATATATATATATATATATATATATATATATATATATATATATATATATATATATATATATATATATATATATATATATATATATATATATATATATATATATATATATATATATATATATATATATATATACAGTAAAGCGCAGAGGACTGCGAACATAGGACAATCCTGGAGCATTTTGGATGTACCTAAAAACGCCGCACGCATTGCTTATCGATCAATAATTTTCGGTAAACAAATTCATAAGACGCGCGTCGGCCGGCAAAGCGATCAACTCAATACGTTTATTCCTGAAATAATTCTTTACTATCGAACGCTCGACAGCTAAAGTTTTACTGTGTCGATTATTTGCGACCAAAAAGTTTTTTTTTAATAAAATAATAATTATTAATAATGGATGTTTACCATATACTTATAAAGCAATATACTGCTTACATTGACATATAATTGAAGCCAAGAAAGAGAGAAAGGCATATTCGACGTCCGATGTAAAAACGAATATGTCCATCTCAAGATGAAATCAGCATATCTGCGCATGCTTTAAGGTCATTTTTTGGATTGGTGAAAGTTTAGACGATCGATAACCCTTGTGATGACCAGCCAATAGAATGTTAGAATTTTACTCATGCGCAGTTGAAAGCTCTTCATCGTGAGATAGATTTATGGAAAATTTATATTATGTTTAGTAGTGCTATCTCTCTTTGTTGGCTTCAAAATATCATCACACAGCTTATGAGACGTTATCAGTATATTGGTTTATAAGTATATGATGTTTACGAACTGGAAGAGAAAATTAAAATTATTAAATGGTATCACCGTGAAAATCCTGTTAGGGGAATTAGGGAATTATTTATTAATTTATTTCCAACCAGGCCGACTCCCACGATTTCCACTATTCACCGAGTCATTAAAAACCTTCTGACATTTTTTTGTTATCTCCAAAAAAACACAAACATGATAGTGTCCCAGAAGAAAACAACGAAAGGAAAATGAAGGAAATTATGGTAGTGGCAAGTGTTATTAAAAATCCTACAATTTTCATTAATACAATTGCAAAACAGGTTAATTTGAGCAGAAGATCAGTGGGTAGAGTGCTGAGAAAAAATGGATACCGATCCTACAAAGTAAGAAAAACCTATGAAATTTTCTCTGATGATCATTTTAGACGAATGCAATTTTGTGAAACTGTAATGAAAATGGAAAATAACATTGATTTTTTTTTCTTGGGTCACGTAAAATCACAAATTTATGGTTTCCAGGAGAATAGGGCTAATAATCTACAAGAATTGCAATTATAAATTGAAAATTCTTTTAGGATTATTACCCTCAGCATTCTAGCAAAAAATGTCAGAAGGCGTTTTATGACAATCTTGGTTATTGTTTGGCTCAAAAAGGTGGTTTATTTGAGCATCTTCGATAACTTCAAAGAGTTTTTCTTTTTTTATTCTGTGAATGCACATTAATTTATTTTTTAAGAATATCTTCTACGTTCCATTATTTATTTGAGAAAATTATTTTATTTTATTAGGAAAAACTGTTTGGTTCTTAAGACCATAGCAAACGTTGCGGTCCCGTAAGCAACTAATTTTAAATTTATGGCTGATAAGAAATCCGATCGAAGTCGGTTGACGCTAGCTAGCTCCTGCTACTTGCCTATAAACACTGCATCCTCTTACTAAAAATAAAAACGTAGTACAGAACTAAACTGGGCAGATAATTCTTCCGAATTTATCACCGCACTCCCACCAGTCCCAACCAAAAATGAACCACGTGAGGAAACGAGACGGAAATTGAAATACAAGCCACAAAATTATTATTGGTATTTTAGAATTGGGTACATCCAAAATCGCCCAGGAGCCTCCTATGTTCGCAGTACGGTGCGCTTTACTGTATATATATATATATATATATATATATATATATATATATATATATATATATATATATATATATATATATATATATATATATATATATATATATATATATATATATATATATATATATATATATATATATATATCAGGGTGCCACAGATTCAGTGAATGCATGGGGATCTCGGAAACCGTATGAGATACGAAGTCGGTTAAATTATGGCAAAGTTGCGCATTTAGGTTCCTAACAACATACCATTTAGAAAGTTGTAAAATTCCGAATACTTTCAGAGATATCCAGAAAAAAACAAAATTTGCCGATTTCGTTTTAATTTTTTTCTGACGTTATTTAAAGAGACATGGAAAAACAAAGGACACTTTCTCATGGCCACTTTTTAAGCTCTATAAAAGAGCGTTGAGAGATTTTCCGTACGAGGTTTTGTTTTCGTTAAACCATCATCAACTTTATTTTTTTAAATACGGTACTCAATTGTTTATTGCATTTTCTTGACGCAGTTATAATCCCAATTACAATGATGTATAACACTTAATATTTTTCTATTAAATAAACATATTTTCCATAAGAGACAATGAGTTAGACAAGGAACACACATTATTTTTTATAGGGGCGTTCCATATTTGTTAATAAATATTAAGTGTTATACATTTTTGTAATTGGAATAATAAGGGATTCAAAAAAATTTATTAAAAAACCCAGCTCCGTATTTAAAAAAATAAAGTTGATGATGGTTTAACGAAAACGAAACGTCGTGCGGAAAATTTTTTAACGCTGTTTTGTAGAGCTTAAAATGTGGCTATGAGAAAGTGTCTTTTGTTTATCCATATCTCTTTAAATAAGGTCAGAAAAAAATAAAAACGAAATCGGCAATGTCAGTTTTTTCCGGATATCTACGAAAGTACTCGAAATTTTGCAACTTTCTAAAGTGGACATGGTCAGTTACGCAAATACACAATTTTGCCATAATTTAACCGACTTCGTATCTCTTAGGTTCCGAGATCCCCATCTGCATGAATCTGTGGCACTTATATATATATATATATATATATATATATATATATATATATATATATATATATATATATATATATATATATATATATATATATATATATATATATATATATATATATATATATATATATATATATATATATATATATATATATATATATACATATTAATGGAATACCCTATTCTATAATTTTTTTGTTTATCGGGTGTTATATCTAAACCTAGTAGTTTTTCTAATATTTAATTTTTTTTTTAGAAAAATATTAGTTTTTACACCTATAAAAATTTCACGGTATACCTCCATTGTCTCCAAAGATGAAATACTCATATTTAATGGGGATGACAAAAAAATATAATATGTAACGAAATTGAAGTTATATTCTACAGGGCCATTCAAAATAAATTTATATTCATTTCGATTAATTAAACTTAAAAAAATTTGAATTTTTTTAGTGGCACGCCCTGTATATTTTTATTTTATCTGATAGTGTTTACAAAAACCTAAAACTTTTATGAAGTATGTTATATACCCATTTTTAATAGTTTGCGACTTCTATTGATTTTTTTTTTTCATTTTTACCCTTTCTTGCACTTACGCTATAAAATAATTTGGTTAGGACAAAACTCAAATGCAGGCATTGTCAAATTTTGACATGTCAATTAAGCAAATAAACAATATTCAATTTATTATCGTAAGTGATGTATAAAAATCAAACAGTTAACATAGCGTGGGTGTTATTTACTCAATTTCATTTATTTTTGATACTTATGTTATTTTCTTACGACTTCTTAAAAATTATTTTCCCCATAAATTTGTATATTATATTTACGTTAAATTTAAATCACAAATTGGAGCCTCTATTTAAATATTTACCAACGTAATAAAGCGAACATTCGAAAGGATTTTAAGAGTTCCCCATGGATTTATTCGGGTAACGGGTGTTCGACAAGCCTGACCGACAATGTTTCGTCGAACTGGTATTTAACGAAGCTCAACTAAACAGAGGGTTTTCCATAATGGATTTTCTACATCCGCAAAATTATTGTTCCAAATTAAATCGCATCATGCAAGTATATTTCGTATGAACTAGCAAACGTCTTTTATACAGGGTTGTACGTATTAGTATGTCGTTGTAAAATATTTTATATCCTGTATCTAGAGAGACAAAAGAAAAAGTTTATACAAAAGATATGACAGCAATGACGATCCATAGTTTAAAATATTTTTAACTATACAAACTAAAATGTAGTGCCCCATTGAGAAAATATTTGTTTTATGTCGTATCTCTTTTGTTTTAATTCAAATAATTTTCTTTACTATTTTAAATTCTACCGAAAAAATGCACAAGATGGTTTATTACATTTTATTTAAATACGAGAAAAACTACAAATATGTCCCTCCTTAAATAATCCTGTACAAAGTTGTCAAATATGTTCTAAAAATGTTTTTGTTTTTATATTTTATTTTCTAAAAACCTTAGTCGTTTTAAACAATATTTAATAACTAGCTTTTTGCCCGCGGCTTCATTGCGTGGATTACATGTTTATATACAATGTTTTTTTTTGTTTACACAAGATATTGCAAATTCTTTCCCCCTTTTGACCCCTTAGTAAATGAAGTTTCAAGAATACTCCCACTTTCTATTTTTCTGGGTAATCAGAAGCCTAATTACAAACTCCCATCTGATCTGATCTGAATGTTCAGAGGGTGATAATATACCACTGCACCTAGACCTCAGTAGGTCCTTTATTTTGAATGGCCCTGTAGTATATAACTTTAATTTCTTCACATATATCTTTGTGTCAACCCTAGAGAACGTTTGTACCAAAATATGAGTATTCCATCTTCAAAAACAATGGTGGAACCTTGAAATTTATAAGAGTAAAAACTGATATTTTTCTAATAAATCATATAACCTGATAAACAAAAAAAATATAGCATAAAGTATTCCAAAAAAAAAATTATTCGTTACGCTTTTTTAAACCATTCTGTATACTCAAAAATTATTTTAAACTATGTACAGAGTTTTTCCACAAAATTTGGCATGTTTTAAATGTATTATTTAAAGGAATACAAAAAAGTTGTTTATACAAAAGTTTTAGGATTTTTTATGAAGATTTTGTATATGACATTTAGAAAAATAACTGACGATCGGAGAATAGGAAAATTGGGAATAATATTTTTTTTTAATGAAACACCCTGTACTTTATTAAAAATATGAAATGTTTGCCTTTTTTATGAGATTATAAACCTTACTCTCTTTGTAAGTTCGTACGTGATGATGAGCTGTTAATAAACATGTATTTCAATACTGACTTACAAATCATGTAATTTTTTAATAATTATTTCTTGGTAATCTTTACAAATTTAATACCTAAATCTATTACAGTAACTTATTGAAACAATAAAGATTAATAAGAAAGCTATAATTAAGTGATTATAAGTGAAAAAACCGTTAAAAACAAGCCAAGATCTGGTAACACCGGTTACTGTGATGTGTCATAATACAGTAAAACTAAGTCAAATACAACATTCTATTCGTCTCCATCAAGTGTATATGCGTTGACAATAAATATACAGTGTGTTCATAATATATGAAACAAATACATTATTTGCATAAGACAAAGAAAATTGCTAATTTCCTCGAACAGGTAATATTTATTTTTAAATTGCGCATTTTTTGACCTAGAATATAACTATACAGAATGACTTATGTAGTAGATATGACATTATCAATGATTTTTAAACAGCAACCGCCACATTTTAGTGCAGATTTATAATCTCCAAGACGAGCCGATTTTAAAAACATAAAATACTTAAGGTGGAAATTTCGTTGTCACCTAAAACCTTAAAATGAGCAATTTAAAATTATAATTTACGTATTCACGGAAATGTATATCTTTTTTTTTGGTTAAGCAAATCATGAATTTGTTCCATACAGTATGTACACGCTGTTTATTTATTAGGATATCAATTTTACTATTTTTTTAGCCCAGATAGTACTCTAGTCCAGTAAATGAAAAGATAAAGCTGTAAATAAATCTTTACAGTTTTCCCTTGTGGCGCAATTCTTAGGTTTTCGGGGATGCTGTCGAGCGAAAAATAGTTTATCAACATTAACAAGTGGAAAAGGGCTAAAAATGGCCCCTCAAGGCCCGAAAAATGGGTTTTCCGCCAATATCTGACAAAATATGCGAATTTAAGAATTTTTGTTTTGACAAAAAGTGAAGATCACCTTGTAATCTACAAAAATGGTTCCCATAATTTTTTTTTAAATCAATAACTTTCGAGATAACGGTAGCCAAAAGTCCCCTCATTTCAGCTGCCGCTATTTTCATGGATTCACTTATAAGCGGGCGGACGAATTGTTCCATTACTACGGCAATAATGTACATTTTTTAAGCATTCAAAGTTCATAAAAATGGGAAAACCCGTACCTATCAATGCATATGAGTTGGGGTCCATTCTGATTTTCCTAGAATATTAAAAAAAGCGATTAAAGTTTTTTTTCACAATATTTTGAGTGTATCTCATTAATTTATTGATACTTTTTGAAAAAATGGTTTGTTATTATTTTATAATAAGACCTTAACAAGTGTTCAATGATCCCAGAAAATTTCCTTCACTATATTTTTTGCATTTTGATAAAAAATTGTTTTGCCCATCTGCATTTTTAGCTGTTTCCGGAGTTCTAGAAAATCTGTAGAAGAAACGCGATTATGGATTTTTCGACGGCCGTTTTTGCGAAAAATGTAGGTGCTGCAAAAAAATGGTAAAAACCATTTTTGTAGATTTTGAGGTAATCTTCATTTTTTATCTTAACAAAAATTTTCTAATTCGCTTATTTTGGCAGATATTCGCGGGAAACTCATTTTTGGGACTTAGGGGGCCATTTTCAGCGGGTTCCCACGTCGGAATCGTGATAAACTTTTTTTCGCTCGAAAGCATCCGCGAAGACCTAAGAATTGCGCCACAAATGAAAACTGTACAGATTTATTTACAGCTACATACAGGTCTTCAGTTACTGGACTACTCGTAAATCCGGGGCATTTATTTTTTGAAACCCACTCTTCATAATTACAATGTTTGACAATTTTTATTTTAATAATTAATTTATAATTACTATAGTAATGTATAAAATTCAATTTGTCTCACAATATAAATGCTAAATTTTGTGACCATTAGCGCTAGTGTATAATCGGCAAGGTTACGCAGGTAATCTATAGTTCGAGTCGATTTTGTAAATATTTTAATTATTAATAAATAAACCGCAAAAAATCGCAATCTTTAAACAGCATATCTAAAAAGAAATGTAGAATTAAAAATAATTACAAAAGTAAATACAGTTAGCAGATAAAAAAATTAACGTTCCTTAAAAAATCCCATCTTTTAAAAGAAAGTTAACAACTTATTTTCAAATTCGTTAACGAAAGAATGGTTGGTGGTTGTCAAGCTATGCCCTTGGAACTTTGCGGTCTACTAAATAATTGCAAAAATTTAAATAAAATCGAACAAGACCTGTCAAAAGAGTTTTGAAATGCCCCGTGGGTTTATTGGGGTAACAAGTGTTCAACAAGCCTGACAAACAATGTTTAGTTGAATTGAAGTTTAACGAAGCTCGACTAAACAGAGGGTTTTCAATTAGGGATTTTATCCATCAGTTTTTGTCGAGGAATAATTATTTTAGAACATAAGGTAAATTATTAGGCTTGATATTTTATCTAGTTATAATGTGAGAGGAAAAGTTTAAATACAGGATATACCCCAAAAAAAAACTTTTTAAAACCCTTTCTGTAATTTAAAAATAATCAAAATGAACACAATGAATATTTGAGAAAATTTCAAAGATTTTAAAGCTTTACAAAACAGGGTACTAAACAAAAAATCACACGTGTTTTCTATATTCGTGGGAATAAAAAAAGCTAAATATCGTGTTTTACCATTTTTTGTAAAATAGGAATTAAAATCCACAGAAATTCAGGATTTCTAAAGGTTAACGAAGATTCTTTCGCTTCATTTTATACTATTATTAAAAGGGCTCTGCTGATATACTAATAACGTTAAAAGTTATATTAGAAATTTTAAACTTAAATTAGAAAATTAAAAGGGAAAAAATACAAATATGGTACTTATATCTTCCAAAGTTTTAAAGATATTTAAACCAAATTTAGGATGTTGGCATGACTAACAAAATGATGACAATCTACCTAAAATGACAGCTGTAAGTGTCACAGCAACGACGTGACCACATCAAAGTATTTTTTTATGTAAAAGAAGGTCCTGTGATACCTCTTTATCAAGGTTTTTACATGCTAAATATAGCCACAATTTTTTAGATCATTGCGTCAAATCACTTTTGTAATAGCATCAATATTATTTTTGCCAGTTTAGTATGATATACCTCGATTTTTATTATTTGTGGTCAATTTTTTCAGGTGCAATAATTAGTTACTATGACTGTATCCTTCCTTGGCATGTTTATCAAAAATATAGGTTTGCGGTCTGAAGTACAGTGACGGCCCTTAAATATTTGGAAAAAAATTCGTCAAATTTTGACTTTTCTGCAAATTTTTGTAAATCGTTTTTTTTACCTTGTTTTACTTTTTATTATTATAAATATAGCAAAGGGTAGATTTGATTAGATTAGATTATTTGAGCGGAGATGGCAAAAATGACCTCCACCACTGCAACCTTGCCAGATTTATTGTGGTTTCTCCTATCGTTCTTTAGAGTACCTTGTCCAGGCCCGTCTTCTTAACTAATAGACTCCAGAGTCTTGACACTGACCACTCCATATATTTTGCCGGTTTTGGCTTTTCCTCAAGCCTAGTAAACCTAATCCTACATAGTGCTTCACAGTGGCACCACACATGTACCGCTGTTTCTTCAGCCTCCTGGCAGAACCTACACAGGCTATCCTTCACCAGGCCTATTCTTTAGCAAAAGGTAAAAGAAAATACTTATATTTTATAAAAAAATATAAAATAAATAAATTAATTAACAATTTAATAAATTCAAACAAACTTAAATATCATTCCAAACAAATTAAATATTTTATTGCGGCCCCGTTTTTTTTATTCTAAGACAAAGTTTAGCCTTCCAGGCATCGAATGGACCAAAGCCCGGGCGTAGTCCGGATTTTCCCGTAACTCATTCCACACTTCTAAAATTTTATCCTTAAGTTCGTTTACATTTGGCGGCCTAAACTCAGTTTCTCTATTTATTTTTTTAACTAATAAGCCCCAAACATTTTCCATAACATTTAAATCCGGACTATGTGCGGGCCACGGTAAAACCTTGATACGCCGCTCTTCCATCCATTCATCGACTTGCCGGGCCGTATGAACGGGACACTTCTTGCTGCAAGATAAAATTTCTGTCCGAAAATCGATCCAGTACCGAAGGAAGCATGATATTCTGTAGTAGATCTATATATACCTCCGCATCGAACCTTTTGGGTATATTTTTCATCAAATCGTGATCCTTGAGGTCTGTATACCTTAAGTATCTCATTGTAGCACGACTGAAACACTTTTTCATCGGTGAATATTACATTTTCCCAAAAAATCGGAGGTTCCTAGTAAAATTGTACAGCAAGTCCAATGCGTTGTTCTTTATTTGCATTTATTAAAAACTGTTTTAAGGCTGCCGGGTGGCAGTGCAATTCCGATATTTGCCTTATTCTTCGCCGTACCGTTCTAACCGACGCGACGCTGGGAAATTGCTTTCCGTTTTTGCTGTAACTACAGATTTAAATGGTTGGTTTCTCACAAAATAAACATAATTATTGTCTTGTTCTTGATTCAAAAGTTTGGGGCGACCACTTCCAGCTCTTTTCTTAAATAAGTGTGTTTCATGCCATTTTTTTTAAACAAATTCGATAGTACTCTTTGGGATGTTAAGCTCTTCCGCCACATCCCTTTCTGGCCAACCTCTCTGCTCAATATAACGAATAATTAATACTTTTTGATCCAAAGTTAAGTTTGGCATTTCAAAAAATATGTTTAGAAACTGACAACGGACACCTGTTTCTTTATTAGGTTTTTCAACAGGTATTTATATTCAGCACAAGGTGGCATAAGCCCATTTTACGAAAGGGAAAAAGAATTGCCCAAGATTTAATGACCGTTACTGTCCTTTTATTTTTGTAAAATAGAAGTTATTCTTTTCTGATTTAAAATTACTTGATCTTTAGAAGAAAAAGTCCAAGCTATTTTTGCCAGCTCAGTCACTTGACCTAACTCTTTCATATTTTTTTGGGGCTATGTAAAATTAAAAGTTTTTAAAACGCTTTCTTGAAACCTGTAAAAACTTTACCGACGCATGCGTGTAAAGAAATAACCTCGAAAATGCTTCATAGAATTTACAAAAAGAATATTTATATACAATTTTAACACCTTTTAAAATAAATTTGCATTTTTGTGAATTTTTCCTCTATTAAGCCATGTAAATCTGTTGTGTATTGTAGGTTTGCCAATAGATTTAATGATTTTCTGGGTATTGTTTATTATTGAATTGACTATAGTCCAATTATTATATATATATTTTTTGTTATTAATGTTAACAGATATCTGACTGCGTCATCACTTTCAGAATATCCTGTAGATTACTAAAATCAAAAATCCAACCAATAAAAGCCGGAAAAACGCTTAAAACAGACCTTTTTTCAAAAATTTGCATCTCCGCTCATTTTCAATATAAAGGGCTGATTTTTGGGAAAAAGATAGTTAATAACATATACTTTAAGCTACCAGGAGATGAAAATTGTCGCATTAATAGTTTTTATTCAATCGCACTATAAACAAATTAGGCCCTTACCTTCCAAGTTCCGTGAATATTAGGCATTTTTTTTTTATCTTGGGACAGTCCACGAAGGCTGATGCCTAAGTACTAACGTACCGTGGGTGTCTTCAGTGTGGTGAGAGGGAGTTTGTTCACATGGGACTTAAATTTTTGGAGATTGGGAGGAGAAGAAAAAACTTCTGCGAGCAGCAGGTTCCATAGTCTTGACACTCCAGGGATGAAGTAACGAAGAAAGCGGGAAGTTCGGGGCCACTCTAACTGAACTGTAAAAGAATGCATAAAAGTTGCACTACGTGTTGCTCTGTTGGGAGCTGCCAGAGAAGGAATTATACTGGCCAACTCCTCCGAGCAGAAGCCGTGAAAATACCTATAGAAGAGCGACAGATCCCCTACAGCTCGACGGTGGGCAAGAAGAGGAAGCCTTTCTGTGAGCGTTGGATCATTAATAAGACGAACAGCTCTTCTTTGAATGGAGTCCAGAATGCTAAGTGTTGTAGGGGACGCCATTCCCCAGACATGAGAACAATATTCTAAAGATGGTCTGATTTGGGATACATACAGAGTGTACAAATTGGAAGAAGAGAAATATTTTCTGGCTCGGAAGAGAAATCCAATCTTTTTTGAAGCTGCCGAAGCTATGGATAAAATGTGTTTGTGCCAGTTGAGGTTACTCTCAAAAGTAACGCCGACAAGATTAAACGACTCTTTGTTCTGCAGAACTTGGCCGCTCATATGTAAGGGATGAGCATTTGCAGACTTTTTTCGCGACAGGGAACATGACTGTGTTTTCGAGGCATTAAACTAAACAAGATTTTTGGCGCCCCAATCCAAGATAAGTTTGAGGTCTTCTGAAAGAGATATCTGCATTGACCTGCGCTTGTTTTCGAAATCAGGATTACACGGTGGCTTAAGAAATTGAATACTAGAGTGGAGGGTACTATCGTCAGCAAAACTATGAATGGGATTGATTGTGGAAGAGAGAAGATCGTTAATGTGTAGAAGAAACAGCGTAGGTGCCAGCACTGAGCCCTGGGGCACCCCAGCATTAATTTGGTAGAAGCTGGAGGAATGACCATCTACACTAACTGATATACGTCGATTAGAAAGGAAACTGGAAAGCCAAGAGCAAAGCTTAGGTGGAAGACCGTAAGAAGGAAGTTTGTTAAGAAGCCCATCATGCCAGACCTGATCGAAAGCTTTGGATATGTCAAGAGCAACGATCTGGGATTCACCAAGAAACTCAAGGGACTTGTTCCAGTTGTGTGAGACAAAGGAAAGAAGATCAGCTGTGGATCTACTGTGACGGAATCCATATTGTCTATCATGTAAGATCTTATGTTTTTCCAGATACTTTAAGATTTGGGAATTAATGAATTTTTCCATTACTTTGCAAACAACTGAAAGAAGAGATATAGGTCTATAGTTGAAAGGGAGACTTTTGGATCCTTTTTTGGGGACAGGTTGCACACGTGCAGCTTTCCAACTCTCCGGGAAAATGCCCGTGTCGTAAGAGATTTGAAAGAGGCGAGTTAAGATGGGTGTAAGCTTGGGAGCACATTTTTTTAAGACGATTGCCATCCAGCCCAGACGATTTTTTAAGAGAAGAAAGAATACGCTTGATCTGTTTAACTTTAAAAATTATATCGGACATGTTATGAGAAAAATGGATATGAGAAAATGGTCCGACTTGAATTTTCAAAACGGCTTTTTAAAATTAAGATTAAAAGCTTCTAATTGTATATCTCACATGTTCATATAAGTTTGGAAAACATTGTTAAAAAAGCGAACCTAGCGCGTCGAGCGAAAATTCGCGACCGAAACGTAATGAGTCGACCGTGGAAGGGGCACCCAGCAGCGAATATTGAAATTTACCGGAGATACAAATTTAAAAAAAAAAAAAAGGTCTGTTTTAAGCGTTTTTCCGGCTTTTCTCGGTGAAAAATG
Organism: Listronotus oregonensis; assembly: GCA_019359885.1. NCBI lineage: Eukaryota > Metazoa > Arthropoda > Insecta > Coleoptera > Curculionidae > Listronotus > Listronotus oregonensis. Next base: position 114,356 of record JAHBCN010000040.1, read on the forward strand.
GTCGGATTGGAATTTTTTAAAACCCATTTTGTAGGCTTTTGAATTCTCTACAAACGGTCTTTTCTGAGTAAAGTGATATAACCTTTACTTTTTGTTATATTAAAAAAAAACCAAAAAAATGCCTTTCTTTAAATAACTGTCGTTTAAAAAAACAACCTGAAAAAAAAATGGGTCGATTTTTGATTTTAGTAATCTACAGGTTATTCCGGAAGTCATGGTGCAGTCAGATATCTGTTAACATTAATTACAAAAATTACCTTTTTTTTTGCTATAATGATTGTACTACTATTACTAGACAAACATTTTATAATTTGTCAAAAATGTCGAAAATAAATCGTCGTTAATTGTTACAGTTAACAAATATCAAGAGAAGTTAATTGAAAATTGGAATATTAAAACAATACTGGGAGAAATAAAATTTGATGCTACTACAATAGCGGTTTGACGCGAGGATCTAAAAATTTGTGGTTGTAATCAGTATATTAAAATGACTCCGCTTTGCATTAAGAAAAGAGTATTACATTAATGACATCACGTCGTTGCTGCGACACTTACAGCTGTCATTTTTACGTAGGTTGTCATCATTTTGTTAGTCACGCTAAAATCCCAAATTTGGTTTTAATATCTTCAGTACTTCGGGAGATATAAGGGGGAGGGCGGACTTTATGTCCTCACTGTATACCTGAAAAAGTCAATATAGATGTTGGTAAAAGTAAAACATATAATTAAGTTAACTCTATTGTTGCTAAAAATACTTACAAAATCCTTTCTAAGTATTTTTAGCTAAATGAAACATTTTCAAAAACGAACCAATAAATAAGGTGCACCGTTGAGAAAATTGTAATTTTATGTTGCATCCTTTTTATTTCAATTCAAGTAATAAAGTGATTGATTTTCGGAGACAAACGCATTTCAACGAATGAAATTTTTAATGGGGAAAAAGTCATTTTTAAGAAATACGGAGCGAATACAATTAACCCATCTTTGATCAGCTCTCTTTATAATTAGTCTGAAAGACAGTATCACAGACACGTTCGTAATTTGTATATTCAGTTACTTGATCCCTTTAGTTAATTTACCAATCTATTACAAAAAAAACTATTAAACATGTAATTATAATCGCGAAAATGTGATTTTTATGCGGACGTGCATGTTTTTTAGATTTTATTTAATTATTGTAGAGTTAAATGCTATTTAAAGTGGCAAACCAACATGTACCAAGGCAATTTAAAGGGCAAAGAAAAAACACAGCAATGCTGCCCTCCTAAGAATAAATTTCGTATCTTCATAAAGTCAGAATTGGAGATATCGGCGTTTAAAATTTTTGTGATAGGTTTTTTATTTCCTAACTTCTTAAATATTTTTTAGATTCATAGGCCACATGGCTTGGGAATTTTGACACAATAGCTTTTTTAGTTGTAACTACAACAGTTTTTTAAAAAAGGAACATATGGCATTTTAAAATAATTTTATTAGCATATATTCTCAGAAAGAAAGCGGTATGTAATAGAATTTATCGATACCGCTTTCTTTTTTAGTTATGCATTTGAAAAAATTGCCGTATATTAGTTACAGATAATTTGACTTTTATCAATTTTACAATTAAAAATGAGAAAAACCTTTTTTTTTAGCGAAATGTATTTTTAGGGGTGTAGGGTGTAAAAAAAGGGGTAAAAAACACTTCCTTTCGTAGTATCCAATATCCCTTTCCGACACTTTGTAGTTAATCTGTTTCTAAAGAAAATGCAAAAGGTTTCATCTCGATTCATGTACTTCCAAAATAATTTAAAGGTGAATTACTGATTTACCCGGACTAACTAAAAATAGCTAATTTTACAAGTAACAAAAATGTTAAATAGTTGTGCAGTTTCTAAAATAATAAAAAAAATAAATAAAAAGCGTATAATTGCCCATTTAACAAAACACAAGCAGCTTAGTCTCTTTCAGTTTGTTTTCCAGGATTTAAAGGATACAGGGGATGCGATATTTTCTTTCTTTAAAAACGTTTATTTTAGTTTAAATGACAATGACATTGGAGGAACTGTATTTCGTGTCTACTCTTAGGCCTTTGACTGCGTAAATCATAATATTATTTTAAAACAGCTAAACAATGTTATGACTTTGTTGAAAGGTCCTATACCAGATATCACAATATCTTTCCAATCGTTTCCAATTGGTTAATATTAAGGAGGAATGTCTCACCCATCACCGATTTCGTGTGGACTTTCTTGTTTATTTTATATATAAAACCAATCTTCATATTACTATTACATTATTTGCGAACGACACTACTATTGTATGAAAAAATAAAGATGAGGAAGAATTAAAAGAAACAATTCCTAGAGATTTGGTAAAGATTAAAAAATGGTGTGATTCTAATCTTCTTGCTTTTAATATATCAAAAACAAACATGATAACTTTTAAATTAAAATTTAACAATCTTTTTATTTTAGAAACTCACATCAAAAATAAAAAAGATACTAAGTTTTTAGAAGTGTATGTGGACAGCAACCTGTAAGCCATGTAACTAATCTAAATAAAAAAAATGCTAGTGGTTGCTTTGCTGTTCGAATTGTTTTAAATGAGCTGGATGTTGCTGCAGCACTAGCAGCTTACTTTTTAATTGTAGAATCGCACTTACCTTATGAAATAGCTTTTTGAGAATACTGCAGTCATCTCTTAAATTCTGCTTTTATTTTCTAAAAAAAAACTATCCGACATAAGGGAAAATTTCGAGATAACTGTAAATTTTTTTTTATCAGAAATAAAATCCTAACATCACCATGCCTCTTTATTGTTTAACTCTAGTTCTCGTACATAAAAAATATTCCAGTAAGCATATTAGGGCAATATCCCTAGGCAAAATTATAACCTATCACCACCCGTACCGAAAACAACTCTTAAAAAAATTCTATATTTTATGAAAGTAAAAAGATTTGTAATCATCTCCCTCAGGCTAAGAACGACCATATCTTTAAGAATATATGAAAATAAAGTAAAACGCTTAGTGGTTGACAAAGCGTACTACAACCTGCAGGAGTACTTACTACACTGATACCTTTAGACAGTTTTTAACTGACATAGTATGTTTTTTAAATTAATGTGTTTTTTCTGTTTTTTTCTTTAAAATTTAATCTAACTCCAATATTTTTGTTTCTTGTTAGTAAGCTTTTGTTATATTTTACAACAACAAAAAATTATATATTTTTTAAAGGTAAAAAGATTTGCAATCATCTCCCTCAGTCTGAGAACGACTATATCTTTGAATATATAAAAATAAAGTAAAAAGCTTACTGGTCGACAAAGCGTATTACAACCTGCAGGAGTACCTACTACACTGATACCTTTAGACTGTTTTTAACTGACATAGTATGTTTTTCTGTTTTTTTTTTTTAATTTAATCTCAGGCCAATATCTTTGTTTCTTGTTAGTGAGCTATTTTTATATTTTATAAGATTACTAACATTAACTTGGAGTTTTAATTTATACAGGGTGTTTCCTAACTACGGTACGAAACTTCAGAGGGTGATTGGCTAGGTCGTTTTAAGAAAAAAAGTTCCTATGAACTTATGTCCGGGGTTGCTTCGTTTCTGAGATACAGGGCGTTGAAGTTTAAAAAAAAAAACGGTATTTATAAAATATCATAAATATCCTAAAACCGATTTGTTCGAAATTTGGTGCAGTTATTTGAAGTAATAAGGTGCTTATTTGGCTCAAACTAGATTGAAATTATTAGCTCCAGTGGCGTTTCAGTGGGCATCACAGCCATATTATTGACGAAAAAAAGTACACCAATGACTTATTTTTTTAGTTTTTATATTTTTTAAGATTAAGCAACTAAAAATACAACTTTTTACTTTCCTGTGTTTTCTTCATATCTAGCTTCGTTTTCGAGAAAAAAAAAATAAAAACCACATTAACTCATTCTAAAAGCTATCCATGGACAACATAAAATAAAGACCAAAAATAAAAAATAAACACTTTCGACCTTAAAGTAAATGAGCAAAATGTCCACCTGTTGATAAAATACAGGACTGCAGCCGATTTGTCATTGAGTGTCTGACACGTGCAAAAATTCCTGGAGTATTCCTTATGACATTGCAATTGTCAATTATCCGATTCCTCAAGTCATTCACATCTAGTACAGGAGTTTTATAAACAAGAGCTTTCAAATGGCCCCATAAATAGAAATCTAGAGGATTCATATCGGGACTGCGAGATGGCCAATTTTGAGGTCCTGCACGTCCAATCCAGCGATTAGGGTAGGTGATGTCGAGATGCTGACGAGCAAGAGCACTAAAATGAGCTGGAACCCCGTCGTGCATAAACCACATGTTGACTCTTACTTGTACGGGTACTTCTTCTAAAAAGTCCTGCAAAAAGTCCGTGTAGGATTCACCTGTTAATCTTGCTGGTAAAAAAAATGGGCCAATTAGGTAGTCACCAATAATTCCTACCCAAACGTTCAGCGACAATTGTTGCTGTAAATGACTTTCTCTAATAACGTGGGGATTTTCGTCGGCCCAAAAATGGTCATTGTGAAAGTTCATATTAGCATCTCGTGAAAAATTTGCCTCATCCGTAAATAAAACATTTGGTAAAAAATTATTATTGTATGCCATGGTATGAATCAACCATCTGCAAAACATTAATCTTGTTTGAAAATCCCGAGGTAGCAGAGCTTGGACCCGCTGTCTGTGATATGGGTACAGGAGGTTTCTTTTTAGAACTTTCCAAACGGTTTTTGGGCTGACTTCAAGCTGCTGTGCAATCTTCCTGGTACTATTTGAAGGATCTTCTTCTATCGCATTAAGTATATCTTCTTCTAATTCAGGCGTTGTTACAGTTTCTGGTCTTCCACCACCTGTATTTTTATTAAAACTTCCAGTTTTACATAACCTTGCGTGTAGCGTTCTAAATGTTTTGGCACATGGAATTACTCTGTTAGGATATTTGTCCTGGTAAATTCTTCGTGCTTCTTCCGCATTTCCATTTGCTAATCCATAAATAAAGTGCATGTCAGCCATTTCAGCGTTAGTAAAATTATTCATGATGGATCACTGCTAATTGACAACTCTGAATTTTACTGATATGACAATACTATCACTGTGAGCTGGTCTCCAAAGCGGGTAAGTAGGTACTAGATTGGACTTCGCAATAATGTGTTATAAAAAGCAGATGTGGTATGCCAAAAATGTGATAATAAAAGTCGTACAAGTAAAACGTTTATTTTCATAGTAAACAAGATATGAGGTTGCTCTAAAAAAAAACTACAAAAAAAAGGCATTGGTTCACCAAATCGTTGAAGGATATTTATGATATTTAAATATCGTTTTTTTTTTTAAGTGTCAGACACTCAATGACAAATCGATTGCAGTCCCGTATTTTATGAGAAGGTGGACATTTTGCTCATTTACTTTAAGGTCGAAATTGTTTATTTTTTATTTTTGGTTTTTATTTTATGTTGTCCATGGATAGCTTTTAGAATGAGTTAATGTGGTTTTTATTTTTTTTTTCTCGAAAACGAAGCTAGATATGAAGAAAACACAGGAAAGTAAAAAGTTGTATTTTTAGTTGCTTAATCTTAAAAAATATAAAAACTATAAGAAAAAGTCATTGGTGTACTTTTTTTCGTCAATAATATGGTTGTGGTGTCCACTGAGACGCCACTGGAGCTAATAATTTCAATCTAGTTAGAGCTAAATAAGCACCTTATTACTTCAAATAACTACAGCAAATTTCGACCAAATCGGTTTTAGGATATTTATGATATTTTATAAATACCGTTTTTTTCTTTAAACTTCAACGCCCTGTATCTCAGAAACGAAGCAACTCCGGACATATGTTCATAGGAACTTTTTTTCTTAAAACGACCTAGCCAATCACCCTCTGAAGTTTCGTACCGTAGTTAGGAAACACCCTGTACATGTTGTTTCCCTATTTATATAGTTTTTCATTAGCTTTGGACTAAATAAAATAGAGCTATTAGATTCTTTATTGATGATAATAAATGCTACTAAGTAAGTATACTTAATTATGGCAGTTGGCCTGCTGGAAGTTTAAAAGGGCATACTCATGTGCAAACAACACAAACAATATAAATAGGTTACCAATCCATGGAAAATTTAAGTGTTTAAATAAATACAGTTTGTATATAAAAATAATTTTAAATTTGTCTTGGATGTAATTTCATTTAATATCATCGTCAACTTATTGGATTGGTCTTTTAGCATAATTTTTTATAATCTTTGTTAACGACAATTTCTTTTTTTATAATAATAAAAAATATTTGACTTTGAATTGAAAAAGGAAACTTAAAAAAAAACGTAAAATAAAAGAAAATGTTTCTACATTAATAAACTAGGATAAGGATCTTTTTGGTAGAACTGCAAGGGTTAATTTGCTATACGTTTACCACTTCCAAAAATCGACCAAAATGGTGGTAGCATCAGGTTTTTTAGAGTGTAATAAACTCACATTAACTTCTTCAATCAGCTGCTGGGTGGAGAAATTCGAAAGCCAAAATCTCGTTAACTAAAGAAAAAAAAAAATCTTCAAGACAAAATTTAATTTAATTTAAAATTTTATTTTTATTACATCTTGTCATAGGTCAACAGATTAATAATTATTATTCATTGACATTCTTTACCTAAGCCTACCTTATCTGTATAGGAAGAACGTACATGTCCAATTGTCCATAACAATTCATTAAAATTAAAGTAACTCTTCACTTGCACCTTCAACGTACTATAGAACACCACTTAACAGGTCAAAGTCAATTTTTGAAGCAGTGTTTGAATATTAATTCCTTCTAGATAGACTGGGCAAATTAAAAATTATTTTTAAATTTATTAAAATACTTATAACGAAAGGCGATATCTACTAGATAATTAAAGTATTAGTTTAATTTTGTATGTGATGTGATCAAAGTAAGACGTCGTTTTATTAAACTACTGAAATATTTATCAAAATAGCCCGACAGCTGTAAGAAAAATAGCGTCTGCCGTATATTTTTTTTGGTTAAGCTGTTTTTACAGTTTACAGTTTGCGGAAAATATTTCTTGCTGCAATTTTTTATCTGTACTTACAGGGAGTCCAAAATATGTGGGAAATCTCCCGGATATGAAAAAAACACGTGAAAAGAATTCCACAAGTTCGTATAATTTTTTTTCGTATAGGCCTTCTCTTCTGATATATTGGCTTCCAAAGAATTCCGATAGAATCAAGTTTTTTAGACCAAATTATTGAATTACCAGGTATATTCCAATTTTATTTTAATAAGATATAATGCCAAGTAACATTTTTAAATTACTATTAAAAGGAGTATTGTCAATTACTCACACCTGCAGGGACGGACTAGCTGTGACACTCATGATCCCCTTTTTTACGCCCTGTTTTGGTAAGTATTTTGGACTACGTTTTTTACAAATCTTTAACTATTGACTAGAAATGAAGTACTCTTTATTCACGTCGCTTATCCCAACCGTTTTCGAAAAAAGTCACCTTATTACATGTACTTGGCGAATTTCGATAAAAGATATATTATCTTTCTTCCTATCAAATGTGCTCAGAAGTGTATCAGACTTCACGGAGCCCATCTTGAACCCTCATATGAAGTTTTTAACTGAAAGTTTAACTTTTTATTAAAACTAATATGTTGATGACCGGAGAAAATTCCTCTTTTTCGTATTCAACCCTACAGAACTTAGGAGACTAACAGTGTAAATAAAGTGACGTTTTTTCAAAAACGGTTAGGATTAGCGACATAAATAATATTAGAAATTTATAAATAAGTTGTTTACAAATTTCAGTAAGTTGATAAACCTTAATTTTAAAACAAGCTGGAATAATAATTTTAAATTGTAAAAATTATAAATAGAATTAAATGCAAGAAAAGTTAGAGCAAGGAAAATGCAGTGGCGGCTCGTGGGTTAAAAAGTAAGGGGTTGCAATCCTAAGGTTTCTTTAAAAAGAAATAAATTAATGAAAATAAATAGAAAGACTTAAAGATGGCTGTGTGGCACACATCCACATATGTTTTTTATAGAGCTTAGCATTAAATGTTCTGGTAAAACTCCTTTTTTTGCTTGCCACGAATTGTTTTATTTTTAAAAATAGAAAATTGCCTTTTTTATTTCCGCTTTATTAGCTAAAGATCAGCCACCAAACGGCTCTATTAATGAAACTTTACACCAGGTGCATTTTAAACACACAAAAGATTTCTAAAAAATGCAATTAAATACTGCGCGATTACCAAAATAACAAATTATACTTCAATAAATCAATAAATCAGCCCGCGAGATAAGCAAACGTTTTGCACTCTAACTGCAAACCTCATGCCGCATATGAGCGCCAAATGCCAAAATAAACAGCTCCATATACTTACGCGTACTCGTAATGAATCCAAGTGGGTTTGCATTTTGATTGCAACCATCGCATCGGCATCGGCTTCGAGGATGCGACGCGCGATTAAATTAATGATATTTTAGCGAAAGCAGTCAAGTTATTTTAATAATTTGGCTGTTATTTCTAGATAATATAAATACAGATTTTTGAATTTAAAAAAAATATATGTAACTATGTAATGATTAAAATATATATTTTTGAAATTTTATTTTAAACCTTTTTTGGTGGTTGTGCAAACCTGCAAACCTAAGGAAGAGCCGCCACTGGGAAAATGCCAGGTAAGTAATAAGAAAGAAAAATTGGGTAATTGTCTCGAAATTTGCGGCAATACCAATTTTAAACTAATTTTTCTAAACAGATTCTTGGGGGTGCTAATCACGAATCTAAAAGAATTATCAGCGAAAACGTTTCATTTTTGAGATATCCATCATCAAACTTGAAAATCATACTAAGCTCATTTTCAATATATTCCCTCTTCTTTTTTCACAGAGTTCTAGATTTTAACAGTAAACTAACTCATAATATTTTACAAACATCTTTTAAAAACTTGTTTTTTATTTATTCGACACCTTTTCCCCAATAAATTGTAAAGCTTTACTTTCAGACGTCGCATCCATGTTTGCTGAAAAAAATCTTCGGTGTAAACATGGCCGAGGCGTTTGAAAGTAAAGCTTTATTTAATGAAAAAAAGTGTAAAATAAATAGAAAACAAGTTTTTAAAAAGTAATGATAAAATATTGCGTGCCAATTTAGTGTAAAAATCAAAAATTATGTGCAAAAGAAGGGATAATAGTGAAAACAAGGTTAGTTTGATTTTTAGGTTTAATGATGTGGATATCCATCATAATCTAATTTTTTTTTCATATTCGTAATCGTAATCAACGCTCCAAAAAATCCTCGCATACCGAAATTGGTCAAATTCGGCATTGCTGCAACTTTCAAACCAATTACGAAAAATTGCAGCAAAGTTTAAAAATCAAAAGATATAAAAGTTGAAATTTAATATACAGGGTATAAAATTTATGATGCTCACGATTTTAATGGGCAATAGTGCAGCTCAAAACAAGTAAATAAAGCCAAGAACACATGGGTCAAAAGTTAATTGTTTTCGAAATATGGCTTTTCAAAGATTAAAAAAATTGGCAACCCCGAGCCAGTTTCATCGCAGCAAGTTAAACGTCGAACGTTTTTTGCGAGGTTTTACATATTTACACTTTTTTTAAAGACGTGTTTATTAATATACAAATAATAAAAATTACTTCTTGCAATTTATTTTGATATTTAATTTGGATTTCAATTTAAGTAAAAGCAATAATTTATTGTTTGGTTTTTATTTGTTATTAAAAATAATTGTTTTTTTTTACAAAATTAGGCTAAACATTCATTTTAAGAACACAAATTATCATGTTTTAAAACAGAAATTTTAATTTGGCTTAAAAAAGAAGAAGATTTCTCGGTTGCACAAATCCCTTTTTCAAAGCTCTTTGGTACACCTGCACTACGGTTGTCGTAAATTTATAACATATCGGCATATTTTTCCAATTTAAAAACAGACAAAAATATTGCGACAGTATACACAATGTACAACTGACGAGTCAACGCACAAGGCTTTCCGGTAGCTCTGTTGCCAATTGTTTTTTAAATTTTTAACTGAAAGAAAGGTTAGTAATTTTTTTTATTATTATTTTTACTTTATTTTATTAGCAAAGAAATTTAGTGATAAGCAAGTAAGACAAAAGTTTTCAATTGTTAAGCTGTTCAGAGGTAATTAATTGCATCCAAAGTTTGTAACTTTGATATCGATTAGACAAAAATCTGTCAAGTTTTGACACATATTTTATGTCATATGAACTTTTGGACTTGTTTTGAGCTCCATTATCACTCATTAAAATCGTGAGCATCATACATTACACCCTGTATATTGAATCCCTAAAAAACTGTAAAAACACCTTAAGCTTTTTAGTTGCAATATACCTTTTTGTTCGTAAGCCCATAGTTATTCAACCATTGGCCCGGTCTATCGCCGGTTCTTTTATAATTATAAAATACCTTCGTATAAATTAAGTCACTTAAGGCAAATCACGTCTTCTTAGGTTAAATTTTAAAATATAAATACCCTATGAAACATCGATCGTTATCAGTTTTCGGTTTGATATCGACCAGTTTCTATAAGACCCAAACAACCATCGAATAAAAAAATGAAGGTATGTACCGACCTTTTATGGCGGGTTTAATGTAAATTAAAAGTGATCGGGTGCAACACACTAGAAATATTTTGTGACAATGTCGAAAAGACACGCACCGCTTGACGCTGATAAATGGGATTTCTTTAGCGTAATTGACGTACGTAAGGTGTATTCAAAAGTGTTGATGATTTCTATTTTTTTCCTTTTTTTTGGTTTTAAATTTAAAATTATACGTTTAAATTGTTTACTTTAGTTTTTAATATACTTATAATTTAAAAAAATGTTGTTATATATATATATATATATATATATATATATATATATATATATATATATATATATATATATATATATATATATATATATATATATATATATATATATATATATATATATATATATATATATATATATATATATATATATATATATATATATATATATATATATATATATATATATATATATATATATATATATATATATATATATATATATATATATATATATATATATATATATATATATATATATATATATATATATATATATATATATATATATATATATATATATATATATATATATATATATATATATATATATATATATATATATATATATATATATATATATATATATATATATATATATATATATATATATATATATATATATATATATATATATATATATATATATATATATATATATATATATATATATATATATATATATATATATATATATATATATATATATATATATATATATATATATATATATATATATATATATATATATATATATATATATATATATATATATATATATATATATATATATATATATATATATATATATATATATATATATATATATATATATATATATATATATATATATATATATATATATATATATATATATATATATATATATATATATATATATATATATATATATATATATATATATATATATATATATATATATATATATATATATATATATATATATATATATATATATATATATATATATATATATATATATATATATATATATATATATATATATATATATATATATATATATATATATATATATATATATATATATATATATATATATATATATATATATATATATATATATATATATATATATATATATATATATATATATATATATATATATATATATATATATATATATATATATATATATATATATATATATATATATATATATATATATATATATATATATATATATATATATATATATATATATATATATATATATATATATATATATATATATATATATATATATATATATATATATATATATATATATATATATATATATATATATATATATATATATATATATATATATATATATATATATATATATATATATATATATATATATATATATATATATATATATATATATATATATATATATATATATATATATATATATATATATATATATATATATATATATATATATATATATATATATATATATATATATATATATATATATATATATATATATATATATATATATATATATATATATATATATATATATATATATATATATATATATATATATATATATATATATATATATATATATATATATATATATATATATATATATATATATATATATATATATATATATATATATATATATATATATATATATATATATATATATATATATATATATATATATATATATATATATATATATATATATATATATATATATATATATATATATATATATATATATATATATATATATATATATATATATATATATATATATATATATATATATATATATATATATATATATATATATATATATATATATATATATATATATATATATATATATATATATATATATATATATATATATATATATATATATATATATATATATATATATATATATATATATATATATATATATATATATATATATATATATATATATATATATATATATATATATATATATATATATATATATATATATATATATATATATATATATATATATATATATATATATATATATATATATATATATATATATATATATATATATATATATATATATATATATATATATATATATATATATATATATATATATATATATATATATATATATATATATATATATATATATATATATATATATATATATATATATATATATATATATATATATATATATATATATATATATATATATATATATATATATATATATATATATATATATATATATATATATATATATATATATATATATATATATATATATATATATATATATATATATATATATATATATATATATATATATATATATATATATATATATATATATATATATATATATATATATATATATATATATATATATATATAATATATATATATATATATATATATATATATATATATATATATATATATATATATATATATATATATATATATATATATATATATATATATATATATATATATATATATATATATATATATATATATATATATATATATATATATATATATATATATATATATATATATATATATATATATATATATATATATATATATATATATATATATATATATATATATATATATATATATATATATATATATATATATATATATATATATATATATATATATATATATATATATATATATATATATATATATATATATATATATATATATATATATATATATATATATATATATATATATATATATATATATATATATATATATATATATATATATATATATATATATATATATATATATATATATATATATATATATATATATATATATATATATATATATATATATATATATATATATATATATATATATATATATATATATATATATATATATATATATATATATATATATATATATATATATATATATATATATATATATATATATATATATATATATATATATATATATATATATATATATATATATATATATATATATATATATATATATATATATATATATATATATATATATATATATATATATATATATATATATATATATATATATATATATATATATATATATATATATATATATATATATATATATATATATATATATATATATATATATATATATATATATATATATATATATATATATATATATATATATATATATATATATATATATATATATATATATATATATATATATATATATATATATATATATATATATATATATATATATATATATATATATATATATATATATATATATGAAATTAACCATAAAAGAATATTTATAACATTTTTTTTAGTCATAATTAATTATAAAAAATTGCTTCCTTTACCTTATATTTTCTATTGTATCTAGTAGAATGTGTTCCGATCGTGGATTTTTTTTTTTAATTAAAATTGGGCTGGCGCTTACTAATGCACAATTACCGTGGGCTTTATCAAAAGATTACTTTATTTAGGAATAACCCAAAAATAATTAAAAAGTTTATAAAATAAAGAAACGAGATAAAATATGCTTTATACATTCATAGGGGTAAATGTTGAAAAACAATACAGTTAAGCAAAACATTTGACATACATTTATCTATTTTTAAAATATTACAAATATTTTAATAGTTTTACGGCCGAGTGATGATCGCATTGTTAAATTTAGCAATGGACTTAGCAATTGTTAAAAGTTAACAACGGTTCAGAATGTTTAACAAAATGTCAGATTTTGACAGGTTGCCTACTAAAATCATTGACTAACACTGACAATGACGTTTTGTTAAACATTCTAAACCGTTGTTAACTTTTAACAATTGCTAAGTCCATTGCTAAGGCCTGGTACTTTCATTAACGGATAAAATTATTTTCCGAATAATTTGCATAGTAACAATTGTTGTGACAATTGTAACCATGGAAATTATCCGGGCAATTTGGTTATCCGTTAATGAAAGTACCAGGCCTTAATGTAACAACGCGATCAACACTCGGCCGTTTAAGTATGAATTTTTTTCTGAACGTACCTAGAAAACGGATATAACATATTTAATAAAGTGTAACGTAGAAGATTTAGTTATTGTTATATTATTGGTTATTAACTACATTTTTTTTTACTTTACACTTTATAAAATATGTAATATTCGTTCTGAAGGTATGTACAGAAAATATTCCAAACTTTATATCCCTTAAAATTTTTGTAATTTTTTAAAAATAGATAAATGTATGTGAAATATTGTCCTTACCTGTATTGTTTTTATAATTTTTAACCTTATTATTGTATAATGCCATATTTTATCTGGTTTATTTATTTTATAAACTTTTAAATTATTTTTTTTAAGATATAACAAAATAAAGTAATCTTTATTTTAATTACTACACGTAGCTATACTCAAGAAATTACAAGATATTTTATAAATTATAAGCTTTTAAAAAACAAAAAACCAGAAAAATTATATATATATATATATATATATATATATATATATATATATATATATATATATATATATATATATATATATATATATATATATATATATATATATATATATATATATATATATATATATATATATATATATATATATATTTCCCTCATAGGACACGTTATTTAATCGTTTGTTTTTTAAAGCGACTAATTTCTTTTAATACGTTTCAATGGAAAGAATTTAATATCGATTTTTTTTTAACAACAGAACTAATTAGTCTAGGTGCGAGGGCTGTTTCGTGACCAATCAAAGTCCACAGAGTTTCACTAAGTATTCTTATGTATTTTGATACGCTTAATTCGAATTTCGAACTTGCCCATGAATCAGAAGTGACAGAAATTTGTTGTAAATAATTTGATTTGAATAACTTAAACCGAAGATATTGCAAATTTATTGCAAAAATATTGCAAAATTATAATATTTCAAAGATTTTTCACTTATAACTGAACTTCATTTCAAATAAAAAACTGAGCTAAAATAAAAGAAAAGGTACTAGCTCTAAAACAAAATCTTAGCCGTAATCAAAATGTTGACAAATGAGATGACAAATGTGGTAGCACCCTTAAAAAAAAATCAAGTATTATTTCCGCATTTTATAAGGCGTAATATAAGAATAATTTAGGTTATGTTTTTGGAATATTGTGGAACATTAGGAACAGTATATATAGGGACTGCGGCAACCGTAGTTAGTTACATAGTAGTAGTGATAGAGTTAAGATCGCAAAGAGTTGTGGCATTGTAAAGTTGTGAATAAAGTGTTGTTAAGTTGTAGAGAATGTTTCAGTTGTTCGGCTCACGTACGAAAAGTCAGCAAATCGTAACAATAATATTTATAACAAAGTTATAACAATTTAAAGTTGATTTTAGAGCGTTGCGAATTATTAAAAAAAATATATATTTTTAGTACTCCGTAGCTATCATCTTAGTAGTAGTAACACTTGCTTCGGCTGAACCACCACGTAGTAGGAGTGTCCTGGCACGTCAACAAGCCCAAGAACCACCCTATCCCGCAAGTGGATTAAGACCTTCAGGACCAGCATTTAACCTACCCTTAAGGTACTGTGTTTATCCCCAATAATAGTGATAATAATAATACCAATAATAGTGTCATATAAGGTCATAAATCGTTAATATCTCACAAATTAAAAAAGCTAAAAAAATTATTAAACAAAAATACCGTAGTTTCATTAGACCATTAATTTTGATTATATATGCCTGTTTTTCCTAAATCCAATAGATTTTGAGTTATATTGAAAAAAACCGATATTTCACGATTTTTTCTAGGTATAAAAATGCAATTTGAACCCGCTGAGCGAAGGCACTTTAAATGGGCTATGATTCATAGTAATTCAAAGATTTTCAATTTTTAATAATAATTGTTTATAGGAATATCCTGCTATTATAACTGTATGGCATTTCAATTAGAACTTATTTTAGATCCCAAAGACAGCAACAGCAACCACCGATTCCAGCCGCTTCATATGGCCCACCACCACAAGAATACGGACCACCAGCTGAAGCTACTACGACCGAAACCCCAACCACAACTGAAACCGTTGAAGCCACAACTCTACAACCACAAGTAAGAAATATATTGTAATGACAAATCCTGTTTTTTACTGATCTATTGATATAGATAAATGTTCTATTTTTAATAATGCCAGACAGTTTTTTTTTTCATTAATAAAGACAGATCACTAAAAAACTTGGAACAAAATTGTTGACAGAACTTGATCTAATTTTAGATCTTAGTACTTTAGGACGCCGAGATTTTTTATAAATTCGGTCGCAACAAAACTACAAAACATATCTATATTACTTAAATTGCTTTTTATTTATCTTTAGGTTGAAAATTTCCGAGTGGCACCAACCAACCAAAAACTTACCAACGAGCCACAGAATAAACAAATTAATCCAGCCTCAATATACGTGGTCGTACCGCAAAGTCGAAACTTGGTGTATGCTCCTGCACCACTGACTTCTGCTAAGTTGGTGGCAGAACCGCAACAACCCAAATTGCTCCCTGTTCAAGCAGTACCAGCTTTCGCTAAAATTCAGGAAGTTCCTCAAGTTGCTCAGTACCAAGTTTTAGCTCCCTATGCTGCGGTACCTGCTGTATCATCTGCGTATACGTCCGTCGTTAACACTCCGTTCAGCTATTCTTTTGTACAAAGTTTCCAATAGTTTTTCACTACGTAACTTATAATGTATTTATTGCTTTTATTTATTTATCTTGTAAATAAATTATTTAACGCAAAACTTGTTCTTTTTTTAAACATTATTATCGGTTGAGAAAAACGACGGGTAGCGTATTGGCATTGTCTCCTATCGCACGACGTAACCTTAGAAAAATGTATGTCGAATCACGGAAGAAAATGTTCCATCAATTTGCCCATAAAAAGGATCGACATTCTCTCCTGCATTAGAAAACCACGTGCTGAAGATTGAAGGGTGTAAATGCAGTAGCTTTTATCGCCAGAAACACTGACCTCAAAAACAGCATATTTTTTAGCCTATTTTCTCACTCTTCCAGAGACCTTAAAAAAATCCTAATAATGTTCTGCACATGTTAAATAATCGGTAATTAAAAATTAAGATCAGCATATTTTATGGTTTTTTGAAAAATGTCCGAAATAACTCCTGTTGATATAATGACGCAAAACTGAAATATATAAACAATATAAACACGAATAAAAGTATTTTTTTATAAAATAAAATATTAAAAATAAAATATAATTTATTTTTATATTAATGAGGGCGTTATATAGCTTAAACTCGCTAAGGGTATAATCCCCTAAATATGAAAAAATTCAAAAATTACATTAAAAAATTTAGAAAAAACTACTAAGATATTCTAAATTATAAAAAATTTTAATCTTGTATCTCCCACCAGTATCTATTTAAGGAAACCACCCCTGTAACGAGGGGGTGAACTACCTTCGAACGTGATAACATACGAAAATATCATAGTAGTATAAAAAAACTATCGAATACATTATAATAGATTTTACTTTTCTGATTAGAAAGATTAAGCTGACTTTATTTTATTATTTAAAAAAAAAATTAAACCAACTCTCTTAGGTGGTGAAATCATCCGCTAAATATGAAAGAAATCAAAAATCGCTTGAAAAATCTAGGAAAAACTACTAAGATATTCTAAATTATTAGAAATTCATATCAAGTACTTCTCACCAGTATCTATAGAAAAACCACACCTATAACTAAGGGGTGAAGTATCCCCGAACGTAACAACATACGAAAATATCATGGCTATATTAGAAAACTTGAATATTTTATAATATATTTTAGCTTTCTGTTCAGATAAATTAAGCTGACTAATTATTTCAAACTTTTTTTCTAAAAACCAACCACCTTAGGGAGTAAAATCATCCCCTAAACATAAAAAAATAAAACAATATTTGAATAATACAGGAATAAGCCTAGGTATTTTAATTATAAATAATATAAATCGAGTTTTTGTTACTGATATCTACGAAAAACAACAGTGAAGGGTGAAATTCCAGGAAAGGCAAAATCTTTTAAATAATATGCAAAACAAAATTATTTTGTCCCAAAGCATTCCACCTATAACGTAATGCCAGTAATCTTACTAGGTCCTATATTTCATATTTCGGGGATGATTTCACCACCTATGAGGGTTGATTTTTATTTAAAAGAAGGTTTAAATAATTTAGACAAGTAAGCGTAATCTTTCTGATTAAAAAAAGTAAAAACTTTTATAAAATATTCGACAGTTTTTTTATATCGCTATATTTTCGTATGTTATCACGTTTGTCAGAATATTTTTTAAATTTTTTAAGGTCTCTGACAATATTCTGTTTCCGTACTTATTATTTTATTTTAATATATAAAACACAGTAGAATTCCATTAGGTGTATTTTTATTTACGTTGGTCAATAAGTGCCTCTTCTTTTTGGTTAGTTTCGGTTACTACTAACCAGAGGAAGTTCTAAGTTCTAGTTCTGTTAGTTTTGGTTAGTAATAAGCCGAACTAACTGACTACTACTCAGTGGCTGCTTTAGGATTAATATATATATATATATATATATATATATATATATATATATATATATATATATATATATATATATATATATATATATATATATATATATATATATATATATATATATATATATATATATATATATATATATATATATATATATATATATATATATATATATATATATATATATGTATATGTATACGCTAGAGTATACAGTACAGTCGGTCAGCCGTCGCTCAGTGGGACAAAGCGTCACTGTGCCACCCAACTTACTCTACAGCTCATATAGTTCACCCGTTTAAGGGGTTACATGTGAAACCCATTGCTTAAAAAAAATCAAATTTTTCATGGTCTTATTAATTTTTACATCTCTAGGTTATTATTCTAAATTTGCAAGTCGATCCGAGTAATAGTTTCGGAGATACAGCCTTGGGAAGTTGCGCGCACAAGGCCAGGTAGGCTCAGCGCACCGCATCACGAGGTTTATTTGAGGGTTCGCAGTGAATTTTACCTAAAAATGCCGAAAGTTTCTAGAACTTAATTAGCGGACTGCACTCGTAGAACTTTTCCAGTTTTATTGTCACTTAAAACTTTAAACACGTTTTTCTCGAATCTGTGTTTTTAAACTCGGTTGCCATAATTTCTCGAGAACTACTCAATCGATTTTAATGAAATTTTATACAGGGATTTGCTTTTTTTCTTCAATTACAACTATTTAAAAAAAATGTAGAGCATATTTCACCGAAATTTGCATTTTTTTGTAAAAAGGTTTACCAAAAATCCAATTTTCAGTCTTTTTTCCTTCGTCCAAGTTCTAGTTTATGGTCTAAACTAAAACACGTATTTTTTCACTTTATATGATCCTGTCATGAGTTCGCTGTCAACGCGGACCCACCCTTTTTCCGAAGGGTCACCGGAAATGACGTCACAATGGCGGAGTTTTGAATATTTTTCTACGTAAATTTCAGAAATTCATTATTAAATGTGTATATTTAAGAGAATAAAAAGTTTGAATACAATATTTTATTTTTTATTAAAAAAAAAAATTTGAAAATAGGCCGCTTTCCCCGATTAAACCCATGTAACCCCTATGCTCGTCTTGAATTTCCCTACCGATTTCCCTTCTTGGATTTTCGATTTGGGTTTTTATTTTCCGGAAACTTGTCTCCAAACCTAGATTTTTATGAAAAAAAAAACGATTTCTGGCGCATAAATAATCAAGATTAGTTTTTGGCATACAATTTTTTGCTCAAAATATTCCTCTTGATAAGTCCCAAAAAACTGCCTTAAAATAAGGAGCAACAAGCAAATTATTCCCACAAATGGCCATAATTTTTCACGCAAAAGGGACTTTTACTTATAAAACGTGCAGAAAAAAATTGTTTTTACGAAAATTGATTAGAATCATTTGAGAAATATGGATAATCTTTTCAAAAATGTTTAATAAACACATTTTTGGATCTCTGGAAAAATGGCCAAATAGAAAATTTTGAGACCTATGCAAAAAATTGTATAACTTTTTTCTAGAATTCGGTAGACATGGCCTTTTAGCCTATTAAAGTGAAGATCCCAAAGACTTTCTAATTTATAAATTATTTTCCAAAGCTGACACATTTCCAATATTTCTCTGGGGGGGAGGCGCCCAAAAATTTTAAAATCATGGGTACATTGTACAACAGTATTTTTTTTCTAAGTAAAATAAGCAATAAGAATAAATTATTAAAATTATAAAAAATCCATTGGCGTAGAAATCGTACTATTTTATTCTTTAATGTATTATATAATTACGTCATTGGTTGAGATAATTTAAGATTTTTTTCTTTTCATAATCGGTACCACCTAGCTAGCTAAACGAGACGACAAAGTTTTAAAATTTTTAAAAAATGCTTTTCTGTATTATAATAAAAAAAAAATATTTTTTTGACGTTTTTTTAACAGTCTGTATCGCGGAATGATTACCTATTTTTTAAAGTTCTACGTGTGGTTAAAGTTTTGTTAGATGTTTAAATATTATTTAGATTCATAAACTCATAAAGCTGAGTCGCATTTATGGCATTTAGTTGAGTTACAAGCCAAAAACCTTAGTCTATTCGTATTTTGTAATAATTTAATATTACTTGAAGTTTAGGTGTGTTTTTTATAATTTTTGTTTTTAATTTTAAGCTTTTTATAAAAATATTTTGCTCTGTGCATTAAAAATAAATGCTACATTAAATTAAAAAAGCCTTTCTTAACACACAAAGTCCGATTTTTTGTCAGAAACAAAGTAATATCTTATATTAAAAAAAATCCAAAATTTGATCATATTTTAAGCCGGCCGTTTTACATATAATAACAATAATAAAAGTATTGCTTTATTGTCGACAAAGAAGAATAAAAATAAAACTATAATATTAAAAAAGAATAATAATAAATTATATATTATAAGGAAAAAAATATATAATGGTTCTATGCAATAAATATATTGAAAATTATTTAGACAATTCATAATAAGCCCTTTTCAACAACAAGTTTTTGACTAAAAATTTAAATTTATGAAAATAACCTATATTTTTATTACTAGCAGTAAATGTTTTAACGTATTTCTGACTCATAAATTAAAGATTTTTTTAAAATTAAAGTTGAACATGGATTTGGAAGACAGAGTTAAGTATTGTTTCTAGTATTGTGCGGAGAACTCTTAGTATTATTAAACCATTATTTTTTGTATATTAAAGATACTTTTTCTAAAAAATAGATAGAAGTGTTTTTTATATATAAATAATGGTTTACATGAGTCTTTGGACTTAGCTTTACAAATATAACTGCTTTTTGCACGAACACGAAATACCATAGACACTGATAAGAATTTTCCCAAAAACAAATGCGATATCTTATAATCGATTCAATTAAAGCAAAATAAATACATTTTAAAATGAGAGAGTACTCCGATAGCATACCAATTAGATGCAAGTTTACTACAAAATGTTTCTATATGTTTTTTGAAGTTTAGTTAAATTCCTAAATATTTAGTACATGGAAAGGATTTTGTAATTTTATAATTTAAAAATATGGTACTGAGTACACATTTAAATGGTAGGATATTAGTTTTGGGAGTATTAAAAAAAGCAGGTTACATCATGATTTCATGTTTAAAATATCAATTTCAATTACATCATATAAAGAATTTGTATTATTATTATCCCATAAAAAAGTTTTATCATTCGCAAATATTGTAAACTTCTCTTTTATAGCAAGTAAAATTAAATCATTTATATTTAATAAAAAAAAATAAAGGTCCAGGAACAGAACCCTATGGAACACCACAATTTATATTTTTATATTTGACATAACATTATTTAAACGTACAATTTGTAATCTTCCTAAAATATATATGACCTAAACCAATTTAAAGAAACCATGAAATTTATATAAATAAATAAATAAATCCATTTTTTTAAGTACGAGAAAAGACACCAATATGGACCTGTTCAGTCCGCCTTGGACAACCCTGCACCTAAAAAAGGGTAATTGTTTAGATGTGTGTCTCCACCTATTTTTAATCATAAAAAATTAATCAATCAGTGATATTGACATGTTTTTTTTTTTCATTTTATTCTATTTTACAGCGGGTTTACAAATCTTTTGAGTGTAATCCAAAAAACAAAATTTCGGGGTTAATTTTTTTTTTAATTAAAAAAATGGGCGTTTTTCAAGTTTTTTGATATATATTGCATCCATTTAGGTTTACCAATTTCTAGAGATTTATTTCATATCCTACGTGTAAAGGCAAATAATTTCAAAAAAAATATTAACATCAATTTTTGGAAATATTTTCTATAGCTTTGTGGCGGATTCATGTTTTGATTAAGTATTTTACAATTCCCAATTCTTTGGAAGTACTCGCCTTAAAATTTTCTAGAAAATGGGACCATCTCGGTCCAGGTTCCGGGGTATAGCGAGCTGAGCCTACTCAGTAATATTGACCCCTATGAACTTGCATATCGCCTGCAACAAAACAGAATAAAAACCCCCCAAAAAACCCAGAAATCAAAAGTACTTATCTACGTTTCGGTGACAAGTCGGCCACTGCTGTCAACATGAAATTTTAAAAAAAATTAACTAAATTTTAGAAAATTTTGCTTTAAAAATTTTTGAAAATGAAATTCTAAAAGCTTTTTACTTTTTATAACGTTTTGTCATAAAGGTAATTGTCTCGAAAGTTGCCTTTACTCCGATTTTGACCAAATTTGGTATATTAGGGTTTTTTGGGGCGCTGATAACAAATCTGAAAATACTTTTTTTCGGCAACGTTTTGTTTTCGAGATATTCATCATTAAAGTTGAAAATCAAACTAACCTTATTTTCACTATATTCCCCCCTTTTTTGCACACAATTTATCATTTTTACACTAAATTGGCAGACAAAATTTTATAAACACCTGTAAAATGTGTATTTTTTATTTATTTTAACCTTTTTTGCATTAAATTGTAAAGTTTTGAGGTGAAAGGCCGCCTCCATATTTGCTGACAAAATCCCTAATGTAAACATAGTAAGCGGCGTTTGAAAGTGGAGGTAAGTGCAAACCTGGATAGAAAAAAGATTTAAAATAAATATAAAAACAAGTTTTTAAAAGATTTTTATAAAATACTGTATGCCAATTTAGTGTATAAATTAAAAATTCTGTGCAAAAAGAAGAAGGAATTGTCAAAATAAGGTTAGTTTGATTTTTAACCTTAATAATGAATATCTCAAAAACAAAACGTTGCCGAAAAAAATTGATCGTGATCAGCCCCCAAAAAAACCCCTGTATACCAAATTTGCTCAAAATCAGAGTGGAGGCAGCTTTCGAGGCAATTACCATATGACAAAACGTCATAAAAAGTAAAAAAGCATTCAGAATTTCCTAAGTTTTTAAAGCAAAATTTCTTAAAATTTAGTTTAATTTTTGTTTCAATTTTATCTTAACAACGGTGGCCGATTAGACACCGAAAAGTAGATAACTATTTTTGATTTTCGGGTTTTTTGGAGGGTTTTTCTTTTTTCTTGTTGCAGGCGATCTGTTCATAGGGGTCAACTGGGCTGAGCAGGCTCAGCTCGCTATACCCCGGGACCTGGACCGAAATGGTTCCATTTTCTAGAAAATTTTAAGGAGAGTACTTCCAAAGAAAACATATTAAATCAATTTTTAAATTAAAGAAAAAATATCTTAAAATTAACATTTTTGATTTTTTTTTAATTATTGCATTTTTAATGAACTTTAGAAATAAAAATATTTGACGACTCAAAAAAATTTAATCATGTTAGTTTTACATCTCAAAAAAGTGGAGCCACACATCTAAACAAATACCTAAAAAAGTAATTAAAAAGTCATGCGAGAGCAAAAGCGGTTATTATTTTTATCCCGCTTTCGTTTATAAATTAAAATCAAAAACCGCGTGTAATTTCTAAAAAATCATTTTAAACGATATAATTGTTGCACAAAGCATAACTGAACAAATGGAATAAATTTTAATTAATGCGTAATAATTTCATTAAAGGCAGCGTTTGTGCGGAGCCCGTTTCAAACGAAATTGCAGCAAAGTTATTGTTAAACGTTTGGTGCGCCACCGGTCGGTTTGAAATTTCAATTAGCGTGTCTCCTGCGGGCAGCAGCACGTTGCCGTTTGAATTTTTAACAAATGTGTCACTTGCAGGAGCATCACTTGAAATTGATACTGTAACTGGCTGCGTGCCCGGGGCAGCGTTGGGGTAACGCAGCACAGCACATTCAGCGCGGGGGATAAAAATCTAAACTTGTTTAAGACTGTGAAATGTTTTAATTTTATAAAAATAGGGACAGGTTAAAGATAATTCAAACAAAACAGTCTAGTCGAGAAGTGTGTTTCCTGCGAAAAACAGTTAAAAGGCTTCGAAAAATATGAACGATAGCTCATGTGATGCGGAATGCAAATCTGAAAAAGGCGTTTTGAGGATTTTTTCGGCCAAGAAAAATTGCAATTGTTATTAACAAAAAAGACAAAAACAGGACATTTGGATTTTTAATGATAACTCAAAAACCATAAGAGATAACGAAAATTGCAAAAAAGATCCTGAAGAGGAGGAAAATTCCCATAAAACTGTCTCAACTCCCATAGTTCTATCTCCATTATTTATAATTTTAATTTCTCGCATTATTTGAACTTTTTTTGTTTGACAATTTTTCCTGTATTTCTAAAAATGAAGAGGTGGGGGGTATTTAAAGGTTTCCGTAAAAAACACTCTGTATCTTCAAAACGTCTATGCCGATTTTAACAAGCTTAGGCTAGTTGACAAGAGCTTATCTTGGGCTATAAATATTATAATATTTGAGGTTTTGTTAGTTTCTCATGTCGCCACTAGAGTGCTTTTTTCGATATTCCGACAGAAATGGTTAATTTTCTCAAAAAAATTAAATGCATTGGTATAATTTTTTTTTAATGAAAAAAAGACAAATAATGCCTAAACAAGCTCTTGAAAACCGTATCTCAATATCTTGTTCCTTACCTAAAATTTAGGCCTAAAAAAATTTTATACGTCAATATCTCCAAAACTACAAAACCTACAAGAAATTTTGTTTAACATTAATTATGTATTTTTACAGAACCTTTAATTTAGGTTATATAATCTTTTCGTATAAATGCAATACTTTATCAGGTATACTAAAAAAAAAATCGAATTCCAGGGGTATACCTTAAAAAAATCCTGAAAATTCGATTTATTGATTATAACTCGTAAAGTATTGCATTTAGGTGAAAAGATTATATAACCTTAATTAAAGGTTCCGTAAAAATACATAATCTTTGTCATATAAAATTTCCTGTAGCTTAATACTTTTGAAATATTGATGTATAAAATTTTCTTCGGCCTAAATTTATGGTAAGCAACAAGATATCGAGATATGGTTTTCGCGAGCTTGTTTAAGCATCATTTTGTTATTTAGAATAACTCTTTTTAACTATTCTTAGCTTGTTAAAATCGGCTTAGCCATTTTCAATACAGAGTGTTTTTACGAAAACCTTTAAATACCCCCCCCCACCCACTTTATTTTTAGAGATACCACAAAAATTGTCAAACAAAAAACGTTCAAATAATGCTCGACTTTAAAGATCAGGTAGTTTCTGTTAGGTTAATATAGCAAAATTCACAGGAACATCACTTTTTTAGATTCAAGATTGCATTTATGCCCCCTAGCGGCCATTTCAGAAACTTGAAAATAATTTTTAGCTATTTCTCTCAAGGAAGTTTAAAGGTGTATGGAAGCCCAATGCTATGGCCCATTCGATCAAAAAATCTCCAGCCCATTATGAAAATAACTGTCAGAGTTGGCCCCGCCGATTTTGCGCAATAACAAAATTCCACGAAATAATTTAATGTGTTGCCTACTTACACACTGATAAATCAGTGTGTAGTTAGGCAACACATAATACTTTTATGAGAGCCGTATAAGTTTCGATTGTTTTGCTTTGTGTGATTTTATTTTGTGGTTGCAGAAATTTTTTGGATTGATAAAAACCTTCTTATTTTAGTGATTAGTGTTTATTAAATGGTGACTATAATTTTGTGTTTATTGTTTGTTACTTATAATATCGTAACAAAATGACTAGAGGTTGTATGGTTTTGTCTTGCAAATCTAAGGGTAACATACCCGGCATTTTTTACTTTAGGTAAGTATTTCTTATATTTAAATTAGGTGCTTCTTATGAGACGTAACGTTAGGTAACCGAATAAATAATAATATATCAATTATGAATAATAAAAAATAAAAATTTCATAGGAAATAGCAGTGAGAAAAGTAAGGCAATCCTAACTATCTTTTAGATGATTTCCACAATGTATGTGTATTTCTGTGGATTATTAAAAAGAAATAAGGTTTACATTTAGGTACTTTTATTTCATTTAATAATTTAGTACATTCTTTAAAGGATCAAAATTATTAATTACTGGGCAGACCAGGCAAATTTTAATATATGCAGGTCCCTCTAATTGAATAAAAAGAAGTACAATTTTATGTTAAAGTTCATTTTTGCTTTTTCTGTATTTGTTTAAAAAAAAATAGATTTTTGATTTCTTAAACTTACATTATCAACTTTTTAAGCTCGACATACTGTAGACACATAATATTTAACGGTTACTGTTACAATGGATACCTAGGTACCAAAGGTTACTAAACATTTTTAACCACTGTTATTCTGTCTCATAAATGTTTGTTATGGGTGAAAAGTATATGCCTAAAAAGCAGTTATAAAAATTTTCACTTTTTAATGTACAACCACAATCTTAGGATTAGATTAAACTCATTTACACTATCTTGCCCTTCTTTTATCACAAAATTGGTGATAAGTATACGAAACTGTCATACAATGTTTGAAATGTTGTGTCTTTTTATTTATTTACAAAGATTTTTGGTAAAAATACAAAAGTCCCAAAAATATCGACCATTTAAATAGAAGGCTGTAAAGTGGCGCCATCTATTCTTTTCATATTATATCAGATGATATAAAATCCAATATTACACAATAATTTTAAATATTCTATGGTAGTATCGTTTAATAACCAACAATTTTGTGCAAAAAATAAAAAAAAAAACAGTGAATGCTCGAATTTGACATTTGATGATGTCAACTTTATAGATAGTAACAAAGAATTATGGAAGTCCGGCTCTGACCTACTATTCATTGCGCCAACTCCGCGGGGCCAAACCCCCGATTCCCGCTGCCCTGCACGCCTGGACAATTTTGTTCTACAGTATTGGGCTTCCATACACCTTTAAACTTCCTTGATTTCTCTTGACCATTTTTACTAAAAATATTTTTTCCCCAACGCTGTGCGATAAACATTTTTTGAGATACAGCCGGCGTCCTTTCTTATTTGGACACCCGGAATAGTAAACATTTTTTAAATAATTGTCATATAATTTTTTTGCATCGTCGGGCCCTTCTTATATACATACCTAACAAGATCGTGCAATAAAAGTTTTAAAAAAATATAATTCTTTGTTTATAATAATTTTATAACTTGACAAAAAATGAAATATTAGAGTCATATTGTCAAACTTATAAAATTACTATAAACAAGGCATGATTTTGTTGGGTATGTATATAAAAAGGGCCAATTATTTAATCATTTATTTTAATGTACAACGAAGACAAAAGTTTGAATTATCAACTTGTTGTTGAAAAATTAACGTTAAGTTAAATTTTTAATGGGAATACATTTTTTAAAGTGTTCTAAATACATCATAATGTTTTTTTAAATTTAAAATAATATTTAATATACTAAAAAATATATTCAGTGTGACGTAATCGGTTTTTACGCCGAGCGCGCAACTAAAAATTCCGCGCAGAAGCCCATTTTCAGCGTTAAATTAAAATTATAAATATATAATATAAAAAACCCTCAAAACGTCTTTCTCAAATTTGCACTCCGCGTCGGATGAGCTATCGCTCATATTTTTCGAAGCCTTCCAATTTTTTTTACTTAAAACACACTTCTCGACTAGACTAAATCATATGATAATTACTTTGAATAAACATAATAGATGATTTTATTATTATTATTTTTTTATTTTATAAGTAAAAATATTATGACCATCACTTGAAAGAGAAATACATATACATCATTCAACGCAAAATATATTTCCTAAGTGAAACAAACCATTGCGACACCATAAAAAATATCGATTGAATATATCAAAAAGTTGATTTTCTAAAACTCACTTTAGGGCAAGGGATGGATGGCTAATGTCGTTTGTTTTTCGACACTGATTTTCTGCATAAAAGACGAAGGGCTGAGAGATTTCTTTTGTGGAGCGCCGAATATCCGTTATGCCATTTTCGCTCATATATCCTAAGAGAGTATTTTCGTAAAAAGAAATGTGCGTTTGTTTTTTATTTTATTTTTAAACTCCAATCTGGACATTTTCGACTGGAAATGACAAAAGCAAAAACAAAGAAACAGAAATAAACCTTATTGGTCAAATAAAAGAGCTAGTTACACTGGCAAAAAATTTGTCAAAATTGACGGTAAGAAGTTTCGGGAAGTTAAAAATACATGGCGGGTTGTAAAACTTTAAAAAATTCGTATTCGTTTAGTCGGATTTAAGTAGACTATCCTAAGTTAACAAACATGTTTAATTCATTTGATGCAATCTATTAATTACCCTTATTTCACTTAAATAAAATAATTTACACATTCTCTTAATATAAATTATTAAGGAGCTTTTGTCACAGTGAAAATACGCCGAGAGCAATTAAATAAGTTCTGGAGCAAAAATATTTACCAACCGATTATCTTAATAGGAGTCACGTAAAATCACTCTTCTAACGAGGTCCGTATACTATTTTTCCGCATCCTATAGATAATTGCCTATTTTGCATTTTGCATTAAAATCAGTTTATAATAATAGTTACTGAGAAAGCTAAAAAAAAGTAGTAGTCTGACGTCTCAGTAACTTGGCAATCTAAACCTAAACAGGGTGTTGTTTTTTGTAAAGAACAGCTGCTGACATCATCCAAATAAACTCATCTTTAAAGAGCTATCTTTTTTTTAACAATAATTATCGAAATGGCTGATAAAAACGACTTGGAAGATATCTTAAATGCAGCCCAGAGAGCTTCTTTCAGTGAAATCTAAGAAAAGGTATGAGGAAGTGTATAATATGTTCTGCGAGTGGAGAAACACCAAGAGATGGAATTGACGAAAACTTAATGCTGGCCTATTTTTATGGAAAGATAGGCTATTTTATATGGTTAAAGTATTGTACATAGGTAATAATTTTTTATTTGCTTTAGGCAAAAGGCCTTAATGCTTCTAGTGTATGGGCTACATACTCTATAATCAAAAGCACGATACAAATCAATAAAAATACGGATATTTTGCAATATAAAAAGGTAATAAATTATTGAAATGTCAAAATGACAAATATGAACCTACAGGATTTGTCGAGAGTAATACCACAAGTGCTTAAAAATTATTACCAATAATTTGTATAAAAGCTTGTTATTTATAATTCCACGAGTTCAAAGAACGAGAGGAGTTTGTATAACAAGCTTGAATGACAATTATCTAGTTAATTTTAATGCACGAGCAGTATTTAGGGAGGATATTTCTAGAATGGAGTAATATGGGAGTATTATACTATTAAAATGGTTTTTTTGTCATACAATTTTCAATTTTATGCAACATAATTAAAACTGTAACTGAAATAGTTTTTTTTTATTGCTTTATCAATTTCTTCACCGTGTACATGACCAAACCGACTCATTTTGACTTATTTTGACGTTTCTAATTGACAATACAAACAAACAGGTTCGATTGTTCTGTGTTTGTAAGTAAGTTGTCTAGGCAACGTGAAATTTCCGCTGATTTTTTTTTATTTTTAACGTGTCTTATGGAAAAATATTTACATGAGTGAAATATTTAATGGAAAACGCCACAACGTTAGTAGTGGCGTTTCCCAGTAGTATTAATTTTTGGGTTAAATAGTGCATGTCGGCGGGCAGAATTATGCAGTTTAACAACTGAATATATAGGAGAACAATGTTGGTTGTAACGTTACGCGATGTCAAAACAAAGAAAAAAAAACGTGTATTTACCATGGGCTCGGACTGCAATGGGTATGAAATCTACCACAAGTACTTTTTATTAGGCCCAAAACAGTAAGTCATAATCGATTTTTCCTGTTTTATCGTTATGGAAAATGTACAGAAAAGCCAGTAGACATTCATACTTTTGCAAAAATTCCACCAAAAATTGCAAAATATTAAAAATTTTAAAAATTTTATATGTGAGAGATAATTATCATAAAAGTAATGTAAAATATTAATTATGTTTACTTAAAAGGATGGTTGATATCTTTAAATAACTGTCTTTAAATTTAGGTGGTATTCTTATTACATTTTCAATATTTATATTATATTTGTATTATTATATTAACCCTTAAATATTTGACCTTTTGACAACGCTAATTGCTTGAACAAATGTAAAGTAATAAATATAAATATAACTACAAAATTTTCACATTTGTCATTGCCATTTTTCTTTCGTGTTTTGTACTTGAGAGTATTTTTTTTTGCTTTGCTACGATACTATCCATACCGAAACATCTTTAACATCAATAGAAAGGGATTGGATGCCTTTAAGAAAACGTCTGGAGGACACCTTATCGAAAATAACTGTGAAAAAAATGTATATTTTTATATTTCTTTTTTTTTTTGCTTTGCTACGATACTATCCATACCGAAACATCTTTAACATCAATAGAAAGGAATTGGATGCCTTTAAGAAAACGTGTGGAGGACACCTTATCGAAAATAATTGTGATCAAAATGTATATTTTTATATTTCTTTTTTAATTAAGCAACTAAAAATACAACTTTTTGTTTTTATATTTTTTCCCATTTTGCTTCGTTTTAGAGAGACTTGCAATGAATTAGTTTTATTTTTTTCTCGAAAACGAAGCAAGATAGGAAAAAATATCAAAAAACCAAAAAGTTTAATTTTTAGTTGCTTAATCTAAAAATAAATAAAAATTGCAAAAAAGTCAGTAACGTACATTTTTTTCACAATTATTTTCGGTAAGGTGTCCCCTGAGACGCCATTGGACTTAATAATTTTAATTTAATTGGGCTTTAATTAAGCCCTTGTTCCTAGAAATAACACTGACAAATTTCAAGTAAATCGACTCCAGGGTATTTAAGATAATTACAAAAAACCTACTTTTTAAATGAGTTTAATATCCAATATTTTAGAAACTATGTATTATCAGATCCATATTTATGGAAACTTTTTTAAAAATATTTTCTAAGGAGAAATCAGCTCCTCAAATTTAGCATTTTTCGAATACCCTGTATATGTTGACTAAAATATCTATTGTTTTAAATATAATTATTCATTATTTTAAATAACTTTAAAAATAATGATAAAATAAAAATCTAAGCGAAACAGTATGATAGTTCCTAAAACAATTAATTTTTTTATTGTTACCCTTTTTTGTTTAATTAAAGTACGCCTTAGCGTGTTTAAATCCAACTTTCAATTACGCGCGTGTTTTAAAGGCAACTATGGTTCATCAATCAACAACACGAAAAATGTGAAGTTTAAGATGACATTGCTAACCTTTAACCTCAAATTTTGAAACATGTCAGGCATTTAAAAAAAAAAGTATTGATCTGACATGAGTACTTTATAACGTCAAATAAAATATTACTATAACAAATGTTTCATAAGCAATTAAAAAATAGCGTAAAGTAATCGTGAATAACTGGTCTTTAAAACACTTGCTTTATTTCGAGAACGCTACGCAGGCGTGCTCGAAAAATCGCGACCTTAATATCCACTTATACTTAAATATACTATTCTTATATACTATTCCTACCTTTTTTAGTATTGATGTCGTCAGATAAGATGGTGGGTGGAGGACTAAGAGGTTGCAACGGAAACGTGTTGCCCGTTGAATACCAAGGCGTCGGCCTCCAACTTTGATTACCATTTAGAAGCCTCAGCTTATCGTAGACGCTATCGTTACCGGCGGAGGTTGGTGGACTTTGGGATTCTTGCTCTTTCTGGGCGGCCAAGTTTCGAAGTACCCTGTTTATTGACGACACCTAAAATTATAAAATTGAATTAACATTAGTAACTCTTGCTTCGCGTTATGAAAATTATAAATTTAAAGCGGTTAAAATTGTAGTAGAAGAAGATTAGTAATGCCTAAATCCATTTACAAATATTCTCCTTTGATTTAAAGCAGAGAAAAACAATGAATAATGAGCCATATATTTTGTGTGGTGCATCGTCTGGCGGGATATAGGAAAGCCCATGTAATGTTTAATGGGGTCAATTATAGGCTTCCCTAATTATTTAGTTAAACTAAATTAAAGTAACATATCTCAAGAACTATGGCATTTTGAATATTTACTTGCTTTAATAAAATATTATTACTATGAGACCTGTAGGCTGGTGACGGGATGCATGAAGCCCACAGAACTGGGAAACCTGTACAGAGCGACAGGTTTCAGCGATCCCAAATCAAGAAGAACAGCTCACGAACACTCTAAAAAGTTTTAAAAAAACCTTCGATAATCGTTATCCCCTATTTGCCACCAGCTGCCCAACAACTCACAGATTAAAATCCAGACACCGTTTTCTTAAAGATCCGTTGGATGAACCACCTGCCAATTATCCTCTCTTAGAGGACCCGCCCAGTGGTGTCTTAAGTGGCTTTAAAACATGGAAGATGCTAAATCGCATTCGAACGGGTGTCGCACCTGTAAAGACAAACCTGATCAGATGGAGACTATCCGAGCCAAATGACGACAAGTGTGACTGTGGCGCAGTTCAGACAATGGAACATCTCCTGACATGCCCAAACTGCCCCATGCAGTGTTCCCTTAACGATTTATGGCTAGGCAAAACCGAAGCATTGGACGTGGCCCAATACTGGGCCGAGAAACTTATTCCGGATACGAAAAAGTAAAGTAAGTATTATTACTATTACAAATAATATATTGGAAATACATTTAAGATTTAAAAAAAAGTTCAAATATTCCTCCATTGGCTGCTAGACAATAACCCAGACGTTCATAAAATTGTCTTCTTACCTTGGCTAGCTGGTAAATTTTGCAAAAATAGCATTTTTTAACTCGTCTAGATTAGTGTGGTTTATATTCTTGTATATCTCGCTTTTTAAATGACCCCCGAGGAAGACGTCATTTGGCGAAATATCAGGAGAACTGGCTGGCAAATTTATGGTGGGATGTAGGCCAATAACATTTCCGTTAAAAGCATAGTGTAAATATTCCCAAACAGCCAGGGTATTATGTGCCGGGCAGCTTTTCATTTGGTACCAAACTTCCTAATTTTTCCTGGATGCATCATTGAAAGTAGGTTTAATTTGTTCTTCGAGTGGTTCCAAATTATATTCCGCATTCAAATTTTGATTAAGAAAAAATGGTTCAATAATACATTGTTCGAAATTCCCGTTTCAAACATTAACCTTCTGCGTCCACGTTTCGACAAATCTGTGTTAGTTTTCTTTGCTACAGTATCGGTAATTTTGATGATTGGGTAAATGTGTATTCATCACTACAACAAATATTTTTTTAAAATTCCCTGTACATCTTTGCCCTTTCCATCATATCAATGCAAAATTCTTGCCATCCTATTTCATCCCTATCACTTAGCTTTTGTTGTCTTTTATATTTGTATGAAAAGTATTTATGCCGTTTCAAAATCCGGAGCGCTTTTGAGTGATCTTTTTTTATGATTCCTTTCGCTCACCTTCCCTTCATTTTCTTGCACGTGCAATAAAACTTTCAACTCTCTATCACCTCTTACATTTCCTTCTCTTTGATATTTCCTTGCTTCACATCTGCAGTTATTTATAACTGTGCCTTTGGTCTCAAATTTTCCAGTCCTATCGACTGTTGATTTTCTGGGTATTGGACTATTCGGATACTGAGCAGCGAACATGTCTGATACCTTGATAGTACCATTTAGTCAGCACTAAATTTCGATGTGACAACGGTAATTCACAACTAACTGATATTTTTATTGTTGTTCATAAATATGAGGCGAATAAAGTAACAATTTTTAAGCATCTACTTGCAAACGGTGTCACCAAAAAATCTAAAGTTTTTACTATGTACGTAGATTTGCATGCTCTTTAATACACTTTAATAGAATTTTTCTTCAAAATAATTAGGAAAGCCAATAATCAACCCCATTAAAAATTATATGGGAACTCCTATATTTCGCCCTACGATGCACCTCCCTGTATATATTTATATACATATACGTATTCTTTTCCACAGAGGAAAGGAAAATACGTTAGCATTATAATCCGGTATATCAGTTTAGCGTTATCACTCGTCTAAGGAAAATCGTTTCCATTTTCGTCGCTTCCGCAGCGCCACACCGGTCTTTAATTGAATTAAAAGCTGTTATCAGTAGCGCTTTACCCAATGCCTGCGAGTAGCGCGAGGGAAAGTTTTCGAAGGGTTGCGAAATCGGGCGAGGGGTGCCTTCAGCGCTGCTTTAAAGTTGATTTGTTTCGCTTCACTGGCTGCGAGATGCTCCAATCAATGCGGTTCGGCCCCGCTACAGAGATAATACGAATACATTTGGCTGGGCGGGAGAAAAAGCGGAAAAAATAACTTTATAACTGACGATTTTTCATAAAAACCGCATTTCTGTGCGGGCTTCGATATTAACATCGATTTCATTCAATATTCGATAAACGGAGATATTTTTATATTAATATATTTGTTATGAAACGATATTTTTACTGGAATTCTGAATAGTCTAGTCGAAAAGTGTGTTTCCTGCGAAAAATAGTTAGAAGGCTTTAAAAAATATGAACGATAGCTCATTCGACGCGGCATGCAACTCTGAGAAAGGTGTTTTTAGGATTTTTTATGCCAATAAAAATTGCAATTGTCATTAAAAAAAAAAAGCCTTTTTGATTTTTAATGATAACTCAAAAACCATAACAGATAGCGGAAATTGCAAAAAAGATCTTTAAAGAGGGGGAAATTAAAAAAAAAGTGTCAACTCATGAAACTTTATCTTCATTATTTATAATTTTAATTTACCGCGGAAAATGGGCCTCGGGTTGCTCTTTTTCTCAATTTATTAGAGCCCGAAACATAAAGCTTTTTAATACTTTAAATATTTTGAAAAGTGATGAAAAAGAAGTTGAAAAATAGTCCAATCAATATAGATTTTTTTTTGTAATTAATGTCGACAGATATCTAACTGCGCCGTGTCTTCCGAAATAATCTGCAGATTACTAAAATTAAAAACCCAACAATTTTTTTTCAGGTATTTTTTTCAAGCAATAATTATTTAACAAAGGGTCTTTTTATGTTTTTTTTTTAAATATAACAAAAAGTACTAACTATATCACTTTACTCATAAAAGACAGTTTATAGATAATTTAAAAACCTACAAAATGGTTTTTGAAAAATCCCGATCCGACCATTTTTTACGAGAGAAGCCGGAAAAACGCTTGAAACAGACCTTTTTTCAAAAATTCATAACCCTGTTGATTTTCAGTACTTTTGAGAACTGATAGTCAATAACATATGCTTTGAGCTGCCGAAAGAGGAAATTTGTCGCATTAATGGTTTTTATTCAATCGCACTATAAACAAATTGGGTCTTTATCTTTCAAGTGCCGTGAATATTAGGCAAATGGTCCAATTTGAATTTTTAAAACGGCTCTTTAAAGTTGGGATTAAAAGCTTCAAATTGTATATCTCACATTTTCATATAAGTTTGAAGAACATTGTTAAAAATGCTTGTAAAAATGTGAGATCTGCAATTTGTAACTTTTTATCTCAACTTTAAAAAGCCGTTTTAAAAATTTAAATCAGACTATTTGCCTAGATTCACGGAACTTGCAAGATAAGGGCCTAATTTGTTTATAGTGCGATTGAATAAAAACTATTAAAGCAACAATTTTCTTTTTTTGGCAGCTCAAATTATATGTTATTTACTATCATTTTCCAAAAAATCAGCTCTTCATATTAAAAATTAACGGAGATACGAATTTTTGAAAAAGGTCTGTGTCTGGCTTTTCTCGGTGAAAAATGGTCGAATCGGGATTTTTCAAAAACCATTTAGCAGATTTTTAAATTCTCTACAAGCGGTCTTTGATGAGTAAAGTGATATAGCCAGTATTTTTGTTATACTGAAAAAAAAAACTAAAAAAAGCCTTTTTTTAATAATTATTGTTTAAAAAATTACCTAAAAAAAATTAGTTAATCGACGAAATCGCTACTTGATGGAAATCCATTTTAATTTTTAAAAATAAAACACTTAAAGTGATATTTCCACTATTTATTGGTATACTATACGAGATATGTTTCACTATACTATAGCTTCCTCGCAGTGGCGAAGCGTGCCTTGGCGGGACCCCGGATAAAAATTTGTTTGGGGGCCCTTATGAAGGCTGAAGATTTCTCACAAAAGAAAAAAAATGTTTACATAAAATTAAAAGAATCTATCATAATTATCTATCTGTTACTTTTTTCAAAATTTTTACAAACAATTCACAATCCAAATTAAATATACTGTCCTTCCCTTTTTGTCTGCAAACTGATTTATTAAATTATTGATAGCTGATGATGACTTTAGTTTTTCTAAAGTTTCTGCCTCTGTGGACAATAGTAACAGGTCTGACAGGCGTTCATGTCCCATGGAAGTTGTAGGTAATTTTTTTATCAGTTTTAATTTTGAAAAACTTTTTTCAGCAGTTGCGTTTGTAACTGGAAGGGTCAAGAATAAAAAACATGCTGTTATTACCTCCGGAAAACTGGATGCAAGACTATTGAATTTTATCAGCAATAATTCAATGAGTTTCTTAATGAAATATTTTTTTAGATTTTAAGCATGTTTTTAGAGCCTTTAATTAGTCATAAAGATTAACTGAGATGTCTTTACTGTATTTAGCCGACAATTTTCCAGAAGCATTGAATATCTTTCGGTTTGAAGAAGACAGGAAATTTGGGAATTTTTTATTAATTTTTGCTTACGCACGTTGGGGGCCCCCATGGCCTGTGGGCCTCATATAATTGATACGGCAGATACGGCGGTAGCTACGCCCCTGCTTCCTCGGGTACTGTATGAACTGATACAAAAATAAAAATAAAGTAAAGAAACGGACTGCAACCTAAATCTACCTAAGTTTTACAATCTAATTACCATAACTATTTGTCGGGGTGTTGTTATACAAATTTAATAAAGGCGACGGGTTTGTTTCTAATTGACCATTAAGGGAAATTCCTGTATTTTTAATTCTGTTTATTTCTAGGCTCTCAAAACAAGATAGTTTTTTACCTTTATTTAGCACATGTAAAATATTAAAATCATCATCAAAGTTGTAATTTTCTTGTAATAAATGTTGTGCGTATGCAGAGTCTTCTTTTGGTTTATAAAAGATTTTTTATGTTCCATTATACGTTTCTTGAACGACCTTCCGGTTTGACCTACATAACACTTATCGCAAGAACCACAATTTAGCTTATAAACCCGACTTTTAGGTTTTTATCTATCTTGTCTTTATTGTTCTTTATGTAATTACCCAAATTATTTACTGTTCTGTATGAGATGTTTATGTTATCGGATATGATATATTTTGATACTTTTTCAGAAGGTTTGCCAAAATAAGTGATACACTTAAATTTTTTATTTTTGTTTCTTGTACTAGTTGGGTAAATGTGTTCATGAGCTATTTTTTTGAAAATGTTTATTTTTAAGTATTTTGTCAACGAAATTTGAATGAAAACCATTATTAATTGCAATCTGTTTTATGATATTTAATTCTTTATCAAAATTTTCTTTGTTTAATGGGACATTGACTAGCCTGTGTATCATACTATGGTAAGCTGCTTGAAGAATGTATAGTCATGTCGGTAAACCACTCTTTGTGGTATATAGAGAATTCATGTTTGTTTTTATTTCTGTTAATAGTCAAATCTAAAAAATTAATGCTTTTGTTTTTTTCCACTTCTAAAGTAAATTCACATGGAACATAAAAAATCTTTTATAAACCAAAAGGAAGACTCTGCATACGCACAACATTTATTACAAGAAAATCACAACTTTGATGATGATTTTAATATTTTACATGTGCTAAATAAAGGTAAAAAACTATCTTGTTTTGAGAGCCTAGAAATAAACATAATTAAAAATACAGGAATTTCCCTTAATGGTCAATTAGAAACAAACCCGTCGCCTTTATTAAATTTGTATAACAACACCCCGACAAATAGTTATGGTAATTAGATTGTAAAACTTAGGTAGATTTAGGTTGCAGTCCGTTTCTTTACTTTATTTTTATTTTTGTATCAGTTCATACAGTACCCGAGGAAGCTATAGTATAGCGAAACATATGTCGTATAGTATACCAATAAACAGTGGAAATATCACTTTAAGTGTTTTATTTAAAAAAAAAATAAAAATAAAAAAAGTTAGTTGGATTTTTGATTTTAGTAATCTACAGGTTATTCCGGAAGTCATAGCGCAATCAGATATTTATTAACAATAATTACAAAAATAACCTTTTTTTTACTCTATTGATTGGACTAAAAGTGTTGTTGGAAATTGGAAAATATTGTGAACCACGAAAAAATTTGTTACATTGTAGAAACCCTTTTTATACAAGAGAGCAAAACAAATTTAATGATTTTAATTTATTTTTTTATAAATGTCAATTTTTTGCGGAAAATTGTGAATTTAAAGGCTCTGATGAAAAAAGATACCATTGTTTTAGATACAAATGATAAGGAAACGCAAGAAAGAATATTTAAAAATAAAGAAGTAAATTTAAAAGGGTCTAAGTACTCAATCGTTTTTTTTTAATGAGAAAAGCTACAAATGTGGCCCCGGGATGCCCCGTTACAATATGTCGCACATATTGATAGATCTCAATATTTATATCAGAGGCTGATTCTATAAATTATAGACTAAGAACTTTTTCTTCGTTTATCTTGTAAAAAAGCAATCAAAAAGTCTTCTACAATATAAATGCATTTAAATTTTTACGACCTTTATCGGACTCGGGATAGCCAATTCTATTTTATGTCGCCTTCTTGGCGTAGATATATTTAATGGATAAAATGAAGCCAAAAGTTATTTTGGCTTAAAAGAAAATATCAAATTGAAACGTGATAATGAAAACCAAAATTATAAAACATAGTCTACGTTTATGTATATAAGGTTAATCAGATGTGTGTTCTATAGCATCTGTCTATACCCAAAGATATAAAATTAATTTACACTTTTTGAAGTAATTTACAAAAAAGCAATATTTCTTAAAATTTTTGACGCTCTATACGAAGCAATTTCAGTAACTAAGTTTTCTTAAATCGACTTATTTCAAGGTCAGAAGGTCATTTCTCCAGCGTCAACTGAGAAATATCGCAATCGAAAAATGTAGAAGATGACTCTCAATTGCCTGTTTTGTTTCACAATATTGAGGTTTATGAGAGTCTTTATCTCAAATTAGAAATTTTGTCGAACGGCAAAAATTATAAAAAGTGTAAATGTGGACAATTAAATGGCAAAAAGCTCTCTAAAAAGCAAATAGTAAACATAACCTATAAAATTTCAAACGTTTTGCGGTGATTTCGTGAATTTTTGTATTTAGAAATGAAGTTCTATTTTTAAATAGAAGAATAAACGAAGTATTATAGAAGAAAGACTTTAATATTGTAGTGGTGATCAGAAAGATGAACTAGTAGAGTTACTGAAAGTCGATAAATATCTTTTAAGGAAAAAGCTTTCTTGATCCTTAATATTTAAACACAAACCGGTACTCCATTTTCCGTGGACACGCATCAACTTTCTTAATTTAAATGGAACACCCTATATATTATTGCATCTTTTAATTTTACGTAAAATTCTAGACACATTTCTCAAATAATGTCCTATACTTAAGTCTTACCGTTCTTGACATATTTTAAATTTTATACGAAAAATAAAATTTTCGGATCCTAAAATAATTATCAATTTTTCATATAAGAAAGCCTTTATTATTTAATTTTAATTAAATTTCTTATTGAAAAGAACCTACTTTAAAAGATTCTTATAATATTTTGATGACTGTTTATGGAGAGCATTCAAAAAATAAGATTAAAAATGAAATTGAGAAAACTGATAAAAATCAATTTTTTCAAATGGAAACCCCCAAATTTTATACTTTTATCTTATTAAGCATTAAAAATAAAGTTGTTGTATTGTATTGTAATAAACGGGGTCGCTCGGCTCTAGTGTAGCCCTCCTTCACTTCGACCTAAAGAGATCTTTTGTGAATACCCTTCGTTGTTTAGTGCCCGATAATTCCTATACCTTTAGCAAAGTTCAGGATACTACGCGGTGCAAGCTGAATAATATCTCTAGGAGTAGGATATACCCCTTCGAGGTATTTAAGCCGTTGTCGGGTCAGTTGTCTGCATTCACAGAGAATGTGTTCCGCAGTTTCGTTTGCCTCGTGACAAAACCGACATTGTTCATCCTCAGTCTTTCCCATTTTTTTGAGGTGATACCTCCAAGGGCCATGTCCTGTTAGGAAGTCGGTAACCAGTTTAAGTTCATTTTTTTGAAGTTCCAGTAGCTTCTTTGTGTACTTAGGTGAATAAATAGAAAATAAAGTTAAGTTTGTGTTTAGTTGCTTATTCCAAAATTTTGTAGTTTTCGAAATATTGGCAATATAATATTTTTCTATTGCTAAAATGCTATAGTCTATGGTTCTTGAGTTTTAATAATAGTTGACCATGACATTGTTTAAAAAACAATAAAGTACTACAAAATGTCACTATTTGTTAAAAAAATCTGCTTGTTCAAACTACGGACCGATTATAACGGACAACTAACCACAACTAAGAAACACTTATACAGAACTTTTTTCTGTATCATGTATATTTTATGGAATAACGTAGTGTCCCAAGATATACGGGCCACCCTGTACATTTATTATTTCTGATATTAGTTTGCTTGATATTGTGTATGTAACTGAATTATTATAATATTATTTAAAAAATATATAAAATTAATAATTACCAATATTTTTTACGATTTAAAAAAAAACTATTTTTTTTTAAATGTGGCTTAGTTGCAACAATTACGAACGAAGATTTATTTCTCAAATGGGTCCTACCTACTCGTAAAAATGTCGACATTTTCGATGTTATACTGATGTCGTATACACTGTCTATTCGATATTGAAGAATAGACCGCCAAAATTCTGTGATAATATTTTATCTACGTATTGCTGTAGGTTATATTAACAGTGAATTCAAAATTAGTTATATCAAGGAACAAAAATTCATGATTAGGCTCATCTACACGATATACTCCAAAGCTAAGAGATGTAACTTCACAATTTATTTCAACACAAGTTTATTTATTTTGTACTGTACCTTAATATACTACATTATGTTGTCAGTTTAAGTCTGGGAAATGATACATTACATCACTAGGCCGGTAAAGTTTAAAGCAACTTTCCCGGACTGAAACTGAAATTTAGTATTTTTACTAACACAGGGTTAATTTTGAACAACTTTTATTATGCAAATTACAATAAAATTACTTATAAACGTTAACGGTAATACTGCAGTTTAAATTATTTAAAATATTTACTAGGGCAGGTACATCTTCTGATTTACTTCTATTGGCTTATTTTGACAGTATTGACACCTTCATATTATCCGAATATTCACACTTCAATTTACTTATAAAAAAAATATAAAACAGTATGAAATAAAACGTTGTACGATACACGACCATGAAATGTCATTCAAGTACAAGTGTAGATGTTTATGATAGATGATTGGAATTTCTAGACGAGTACTTTAATGACATTTACGGCCTTGTAACGTAAATTACTATTGTTTATTTTTATTTATTTTTTTAATTAATTCTCAGCCAACTATACAGTTTATTGCAGGGAATATAATGAAATTAAGAAAAAAAAAAATTAAACGTAATTAACTTTAACAAGAACTCGATAAAAAAACGGTCAAATTATATTAAATATTTTTTTATATGTCTTTTAAACAGTGATATTTTTTTAATCCTTATTGGTAGATTATTATACATTTGTATTTCGTTATATACATTGATTTTTATTCCAAAATTACTTTTAATTTGAATTTTTTGTAATAAATCTGTTTGTCCAGTTTTATGTCCATGCGAGTTATTAATATTTTTAAGAATAAAATTTATCTTTTTTCCTTTAATTTTAGGAAATAAATGAATACATATATTTCTAATTTGTATATATGATTATTGTGAAAAAAAATTATTTCGTTTATACAAATTAATTGTTGGTTCAAGATATGGCAATTTATAAATACAGTTAATAATTTTATTTTAAAGTATTTTTAATAGTGTTAATATTCTTGAATTTGCTGAAACCCATAATGAAATTAAATAGTGTAATTTTAAGTTTACTTAATTATTATAAAAAGTTTTTAACAATTTTAAAGATACACTAACGGCTATTAAATCTAAGCAATTTATTTCCCTTCGTAAAATAGGCTTATGCCACCTTCTACTGAATATAAATACCTGTTGAAAAACCTAATAAAGAAACAGGTGTCCGTTGTCTGTGTCCAAAAATATTTTTTAAAATACCAAACCTAACTTTGGATTAAAAAGTATTAATTATTCATTATATTGAGCAGAGAGGTTGGCCAGAAAGGGATGTGGCGGAAGAGCTTAACATCCCAAAGGGAACTATTCATTTTGTTAAAAAAAAATGGCAGGAAACACACTCCTTGAGAGAAGTTAATGTTTTAAGAAACCAACCATTTTAATCTGTAGTTACAGCAAAAATGGAAAGCAATTTCCGAATGGCGAAGAATAAGACAAATATCCGAATTACGCTGCCACCCGTTTTTAACAAATGCAAATAAGGAACATCGCATTGGATTTACTCTAAAATTTTACTTAAAACATCCGAATTTTTGGGAAAATATAATATTCACCGATGAAAAAGTGTTTTGGTCGTGCTACAATGGGGTACTTAAGGTATATAGGCCTCAAGGAACACGATTTGATGTAAAATATACCCAAAAGGACAAAAGTAGTGGGCGATTTTCGGTAAATTTATGTGGGTGGCTGAGTGCACAAGGACTTGGTGTATGTTATTTTATCGAAGAAAGGTGCACTGCGGAGGTATATATAGATCTACTACAGAATATCATGCTTCCTTCTGTACTGGATGGATTCCGGACAGAAATTTTATCTTTCAGCAGGATAAGTGTCCCGTTCATACGGCCCGGCAAGTCGATGAATGGATGGAAGAGCAGCGTATCAGGGTTTTACCGTGGCCCGTTCGTAATCCCGATTTAAATGTTATAGAAAATGTTTGGGGCTTATT
The DNA here is from genome assembly GCA_019359885.1 of Listronotus oregonensis. Classification (NCBI taxonomy): domain Eukaryota; kingdom Metazoa; phylum Arthropoda; class Insecta; order Coleoptera; family Curculionidae; genus Listronotus; species Listronotus oregonensis. The sequence continues at coordinate 158,450 of JAHBCN010000040.1, forward strand.
AGTTAAAAAAATAAATAGGGAAAATGAGTTTAGGCCGCAACATGTAAACGAACTTAAGGATAAAGTTTTAGAGGCGTGAATGAGTTACGAGGAAATCCGGACTACGCCTGGACTTTGGTCCATTCGATGCCTGGAAGGCTTAACTCTGTCTTAGATAAAAACGGGGCCGCAATAAAATATTAAATTTGTTTGGAAGGATATATTTCCTTGAATTTATTAAATTCTTAATTAATTAATTAATTTGTTAGTTTTTACAAAATACAAATATTTTCTTTTGCCTTTTGCTTTATAGTAATTAAAAGTAAAACAAGGTAAAAAAGAGCGATTTACAAAAATTGGCAGAAAAGTCAAAATTTGACATACATACTGTACATAATTCCGAATCGTGGAATAATCCCTATTAAAGGTGATTTTTCGAAGATATTATGTTATAATTTAACACCACTGCTATTAAAACGATTATACTTTGACATTTAGTGCAAAATACTTTATTCAATTACTATAATTTTAAATAAACCGTCAACTAAACTACATCCGACGTTCTCGACCCCGGCAGTAATTTCGGTCACACAAACCTATTATGAATTTAAGGACCCGACAATTAACTGCAATATAATACCGACAACAAGTGGCTTGCGAGTGCATTCCCAATATTTCAATGGCTTTTGTACGATTGTTCGACAGGGTGGAACTTTTACAATGACCTATGTACTTATGAAAGAGCTTTTCTAGAGAAATATTTCAACATACGTTAATTGTCAATTAAATTAATTTTATCTACTTATGAAGTTTTTACATAAATGTTTTTTTTTTGTTTTTGAGGTATATTATGAGACTCATAACATCACTAGTGATGTTATGAAGCTATTCTATCTAATTTATATTGTTTGCGAAAATACAACTATTTAATAAAATAACAAAAATAAAAATTCTATATATTATGATGTAATTGATTTTTTAAAAATCAAATTATAGTTTACCCCTAACTTGCTTTCTTTTAATATTACTCAAACTTATATCTTAACATTTAAATGTGTAGTCTAAATCATTATTTTTGAATAATAAAACTATAAAATCCTCTCCATATACCAATTTTTTAGGAATTTATGTCAATGTTAAACTAAATTTAAAAGAACATTTAGAAAAACTATGTATTAAATTTGCATCCAATTGTTGTACTATCAGAATATTCTCTCATGTGTTAAAAGATTTTTTAAGCTAGAGATCTATTAATTTTGCTACAATTAAATCGATTATAAGATATGGCATTTGTTTTTGGAAAAATTCGTTTCGGTATATTTTATGCTCAGTGCTTTTATTGCAAATTAGAGCAGTTCAATATATTTATAAACCAAGTCCAAACACTCGTGTAAATCATTATTTAAACCAAAAAGAATTTTAACATTAACTTCCAACTATATTTTAGAAACAGTATCTTTAAGATACAAAAAATATTAGTTAATTAATACTAAGAATTTTTCGCAAAATACTAGACAAAATTCTTAACTTTAACTTCCAAATCCATGTTCTACTTTAATTTATGATTCAAAAAAAAAAATGTTTATTCATTTACCTGCTGGTTTTAAAAATATGGGTACTTTTTATAAATTCAAATTGTCCGTCAAAAACCTATTGTTACGAGTAGGAAAGGCTTATTATGATTGTCTAAATACTCTGAAGATAATTTAATAGTATATTATTTTATATTGAGGAAGAGTAATACTTTTTATGGCGCGCTCGTGTTTAACAGCCGAACGGAAATGATGATTCAGAGCTGATCTTTTTTTTCCTTTTTCTCACACAACTCAAACAAGTCCCTTGAGTTTCTTGGTGAATCCCAGATCGTTGCTCTTAACATATCCAATCTTTCGAACAGGTCGGTCATGATGGACTTCTTAACAAACTTCCTTTTTACGGTCTTCCACCTAATCTTTGCTCTTGGCTCTCCAGTTTCCTTTCTAATCGACGTATATCAGTTATTGTAGATGGTCTTTCTTCCAGCTTCTACAAAATTAATGCTGGGGTGCCCCAGGACTCAGTACTGGCACCCACTCTGTTTCTCCTACATATTTACAATCTTCTCTTTTTCACAATCAATCCCATTTATAGCTTTGCTAATGATAGTACTCTTCACTGTAACATTCAATTTTTCAATAGATTTATTCCATAGAACAATTGTTTTGTCTTTTTCCCCATATTTTTTATTATTATTCTTTGTTATCATCATGTATATCATCTATTTTATTCTGCTTTGTCAAAAAGATGTATAATCTTATATAACAATAAAGCAATATATTAATATTATTATTATTATTAGCAATTAAATTAATTTTATTTACAATTGTTTGTTATGACGTTTTTAAATAACTAAACTATTATTGGGATTTTTAAAATCTAGTTAGTATAAAAAAAGCTCATTTAATCCATATTTTTAATTTACAGTAAATACTCAGTTGGCAATTTATACAGGGTAGTCAGTTAAAAAATGTAATGCATGGCATTGAATATAATGACAATTATGGTAGTAACTGAAGCTTGGCTAACCGATGAATTTTCCAAAATAAAGATTAGTGACGTAAAATTTAAAAGTGATAAAAAAAATGAAATTTTGTGGTAGCCAAAGATGCATGCTTATAGTTTATAAAGGATTACATTAATAACATTACAGACTCAAGAATGCGCAAGGTCCAATGCCCTTATATCGTTATAACATAGGCAAGTAAGTAACTGATTATTAACAAAAAAGCATACTATCTGCAACCTTTCATTAGTTAAACAAGCAATTACTGATATAAACAAATTGACTTAAGTCGATCCGCGAGAGATTTCCCGGAGACTCCGTATAATATAAAATTCATCAGCTATTTTTGCAGCAGAAAAATTAACCAGGCACCCTTCGCGCATTCCTCCGTGAGACCATAAAAGTTCTCATCAAGATTACATCGGCATTTCGAAATTAAAATCCGTACAATCGACGTTGTACCCCTGATTGCACTACAGCCAGCGTCTACCCGTAGCAAAGTCTTTATTAGTCGACGTCGATGTTGTCAATGTGCAGGTCATACAAAGACCAGCGGGAGATCTCTATTGGTAGGCCATTCTGCGTCACCCCGTGATACCTATTATGACCTTTTTTCTTCGATCTTTTGTGTTGACGACGAAATAATACAAGCTACACCCTTGCGATCAATCTCCCTTTCGCGTTTTTCTCCTTCACTTTTTGCTTTTTAGTTTTTGATATGCATTATTTGAATTGGTAATTGCCGATTCCCATACAAGGTGGTCTTGTTTTGACGATATTTATACACGTCAACTTTTGCGGTCATTGTGATTGTTCCAGCTTGTCAACAATATTTGAATGAGGAGCACTTGTCGTCCTCATTAAGTGCTAATTAAAATATATTTTTACTTAAGTATACAAGTAAAAACAATCATAGGTAAATGCAGACCTGTCTTTCTCATGACTTTAAGCTAATCTTAAATAGGGTATTTTCACTCAATTGATATTGATAATGTTGTGTGTAAAAATTAAAAGTAGAAACACAATTAAGCAAAACCTGCTAAATAACACGGAAAAATAGAAACCCCTTACTTTTCTATTTAAGGTTTAATTATCATTGTAATTTAAATAGCCCGCCACTCCCCTAACCAATCAAATTCAACATGGATGCCAAGTCTGTTTAGGAACTATCGATATCGACAATCGTATCGATTTTAACGAAGTGCTAAAATGCGAAATGCTTTTTAGACTTTACACTAAAACACAGCCAGACTACCTAAATAGTTTCAATTGGAATAAAACATAAAAACTTACATCAAAATGGTTTTCACAACAATAATAGGCATGTCCCTTGGGCATTTTCTCAATACCTACAGCAGCACACCAGGCTTTTCTCCTATCGTCTTGTTTTTGAAGAGAAAAGAATATTTTTGAAGATCCTAAACCCGACCGGCTTCTGGTTTCGCAAATAATAACAATACACTTTTTTTCATTTTGAATAAAATAACGGAAATTTACTCGTAAAAAGGGATCATATCAAGAAAAGTTTGGCGATAATAATAACTATAGTAATAAATTGGAATATTTGGAAAGAACACACACTATTTACAAATTAGAAATTATTAATAAATATTAGAGGTTACAGGTTATACAGGTTGACATTGACAATATGACAATTGACAGGAAACGCCAACTTTGTAGATGTTGCGCATATCGATATTTGATGACAGGCGTATCGAATAACAAAAAGCTGACAACAAAGCAGAAATTCCACCAATAGAAAATTTAGGGCCGTGACGTCACGGGCCTACAAAATTCAAACTTAAAATTGATTTTTAAGGCGTTTCCGGAGGCCAAAAAAATCGGGAAAAAATATTTTTGGCCTTTATTTTCATGTGGCTTTGCAATAAGCTAATAAAAAAAAATCATGAAAAACGCCTATTGGGGCGTTAAAAATATTTTCCAGTTTAATGCCTCCACAACACAGTCATATTCGTTTTTGCCAAAAAAGTCTGCCAATGCTCATTCGTTAAATATGAGCGGTCAAGGTCTGCAGAACAAAGAATCATTTAATCTTGTGAGTGTTACTTTTGAGAATAACCCTAACTGGCACAAACACATTACATCCATAGCCCCAGAAGCTTCAATGAAGCTTGAATTCCTTTTTCGAACCAGAAAGTATTTCTCTGCTTCTAACCTGTATACTCTGTATGTACTTTAGACGCTCTTTAGAATATTGTTCCTATGTGTGGGGAATGGTCACACCTACAACAATTAGCATTTTTAATTCCATTCAAAGAATAGCTGTTCCTCTTATTAATATTCCCACGCTTACAGGTAGTTACTGGTTGGCTTAATCAACGGGCTGTAGGGGATCTGGCACTCTTTTAAAGGCATTTTTACGGCTTCTGCTCCGAAGAGTTGGCCAATATAATTCCTCCTCTGGCAGCTCCCACTAAAGCAAGATGTAGTGCCTCTTTTATACATCCTTTTTTAGTCCTTTTTGTGATTCCTAGAATATCCCTTTTCCTCCAAATCTCCAAATATATAAATCTCGGGTGAACAAACTCCCTCTCACTACACTTTAGACCCTCGCGATACGTCCAAAAATCTCGGTCTCCTACAGTTCTAAGATCTAAAATTAAACCAAGTTCTTTTTTAACTTATCTGTATGTATTAATGAAAAAAAATCTCTGTATTAATAAAACAAATAACATTCAATACTACAGACAGATCAATAAAAAAACTTGCCAGGACCTTTAGGGAGCATCCACTCCTCCCTCTCGGTGAGACGTCGTGAAATGTGTCCCGACTCCCCCTCCCCCTTATCTCACGTGGGTTTTTTCAAATTGCGTATTTTGAGTGTAAATATGTTAATATGTGCTTGATTGCGTTGGATTTATTGTAAAAAAAATAGCTTAATTATTTTAATTTAGAACTAGCTAAGACTAGTATTTAAAACTACTAAAAATCTCAGTGAGAAAATATCGTTGTGTAAAATTAACTTACTGTGTTAGCTATATTTTAGTGGAGAAACATGTTTTACTTATTTAAACCTAGTTTTCTAGCAATTTCACATAATTTTAGCAACAAAAAAAAACGTCATATTTGCTGGGACTCCCTCCTCTCCGGCACGTGAGGTTTGGCTCAACCCCTTTCCCCCTGCAAATGACTCACGTAATTAACGGGCGTCCTTAAACGTGAAGTCGATCCCTCTTAATACAAGCGAAACAAGACAACAAAATTCCTTGAATGTTCTATAATTTTTTCGATACAAACTTTTTGAAAATTCATTAGATTTTAATTTGGGTTTCTAGTATTTTACATTCTTTTTTGCATGCTTGGGTAATATTGCAACTTTACTGGTTAGATTGTGTCATCTGTAAGTGATGTTTAAGAATTACTAAATTACCGACTTCTGATCGGTAAGTAATTCCCTACCAATCAGTAATTTGTAAACATGAGAAATAGAAATATGGACCTATTTATAAATCAAATTTTATTTAAAATTATATTACAATTATAACAGTTATTTATATTTATACATTTTTTTTCAAAAATATTGTTCCTTTGAGCATCGAATATTGCCTGGAAATTTGTTCAAAAAATAACGTAAGCATCACAGGCAGTAAGTCCTTATTTTTTTTTTGGTTGTTTCGGAGGTCTTGACTACGTCTCGATCTCCAAACACATCCTCAACCAGTAAGGAACACTTACTGACCTTAATACCTAATATACTATTTTCATTTTCTTAAAACTTCCACGCGACAGGTGTAAAGTTTAAAACTGTTTGTATTTTTTTTATTTAATATTTCGAATGTATAACATCTCAAGAATATTGTATTACATTTTAAGGTCAATCGGAGCAAAATTGACGGATTTATGAAAGTTTTAACATAGTTTAAAGAATATACAATATATAAGTTAGGTCACTTGCATATAAACCTTTGATGTTTTGGCTTCAAAGACATCGTGGGGCGTCTCCGCCGATTGCGAACCGACAAAAAGTTTTAGGGGATATTTGTGTAAACGATACCGATTTATTCAAGCGTTTTCTCTGATCAGGATTTTAGGGAAACGCGGAGTAGATTTTTTATTATTTGAATGATTATAAGCGTAATGTTGATAATATTTGTTCATGGTCACCTAAGTCAATGTAAATAAATGTTATTTTTTTTGTCTCTATTACCGTAACTATACTTTTAAATATTTTTATATCTGTTAATTTTTTTTTCATATTTTCCATGAGAGAAACAAAAATAGATTCTTGAAAACCAATATTTTATGGAGATTTATTTGATTTTTTCCATTGATCGAGTTCTTAATTTGTTTGAATTTTCAAAGTCCTAAATAGACTTTTTGGCAAATCATCACGATGGTGTACAATTTTTCTTAAAGCAATATGTGTCTGTTTGAGATCCCTTTTGTCTGTTAAATGAAGGCTTGGCTGTTTTTAAGTACTTATAGCTCTTCAAATCAATTTTTAACCAACTAAATCCATTGAGTTTCCTCTCACAATTCTCTTGGCCATAACAAAACGAAAAAATTCGAGTACTCATAAGTCAGGTTACTGCTTTTAGAACGATTTTAATTTGGGTTTCTAGTATTTTACATTCTTTTTTGCATGCTTGAGTAATATTGCAACTTTACTGGTTAGATTGTGTCATCTGTAAGTGATGTTTAAGAATTACTAAATTACCGACTTCTGATCGGTAAGTAATTACCTACCAATCAGTTAAATGTTTAGCCCGGTTTGCAGTTTACAGGTAAAAAAATGGGTTTATAGTTCTAGGTTTATTTCATTATTACAAATAAACAAATAAATATTTATCTATCAATTGTATAATGTAAAGCAAAATAGAAATTTATTGTAAATAAGTCTACCAGACTTTCACGGATATTTAATATGTCACTAGCAAAATGTGTAGAATATGCACAAAAATTTTTATTTGTGTATTAGGGGTGCAAGATAAAATATTGCAGCGGTTTTTTTTTTATCTTGAGATAGACCACGAAGGGCGAAGGCCTAAATACCAACGTACCATGGATGTCTTAAGTGTGGTAAGATAAAGTCTATTGACACGAGACCTAAATACTTGGGGATTTGTAGAAAAAGCAAAACTTCTGGTGGTTATAGGTGTTACAATCTGGACACTCTAGGGATAAAGAAACTAACAAAGTGGGAAGTTCTGGGTCTCTCCAGCTAGACTGTAAAAAATGCATAAAAATGACACTACGTGTCGCTTTATTGGGAGCTGTCAGAGATGTAACTATACTGGCTTAAGTTCTTAAAGCAGAAGCCGTAAAAATATCTATTTCAAGCCAGTTTCCCTACAGCTCGCCCGTATTCAAGAGAAAAAGACTTTCCTGTAAGCATGGAATCATTAATAGTATGAATAGCCCTTCCCTGAATGAAATCAAGAATGCTAAGAGTTGTGAGAGACGCCATTCTCTAGGCATGAGAACAATACTCTAAGGATGGTCTAATTATACATTAGAAGGTACACATAGGCAATATTACTTAAGTTTTTAATAGAACAAATATTAAAATGTACTCTCTCTCTCTCTCTCTCTCTCTCTCTCTAGCAGGCTCACTGTGTAAACCTACAGATGAAATCACATATGAATGAATGCGACTCCTAAAAGGGTTTAAAAAATCATCATCTTTGAAAAAGCACAAACTCTAATACGGTTCTGACATTGTTCTAGCGTATAATTAGCAAATTTGTGGAACACTTCACCAAGCTTGACATTTTAAAGTTTAATATTAATATTTTCGATACAATTCCCAGTAAAATAGTCTAATCCATATGGTTTATATTAATATGATCCTTTAGGCATCTAATAAACGATTATCGTGTTTTGTTCTACTTTCACAATTATCCACTGAACAAGTATTATTACCAGACATATTCAACAACTTTTTAGGGATACGATATACCAAAGCACACGGTTACAGCAAAACGATTTCTGGCGCACTGCGTATCAGTCGGCTTCACACCATAGACTGGTACGAATATATTTGACAGGCGGGGATAAGAGGGTGCGTTTTAACAGTCGCCACGAGTGACGCAGCTTATTTATTGTATATTTTTTAAACTATGGTTTTAATAAAAAAAAAATTTTTGAGGCACCAGCGGAGTACTGCACTAAATCCGTTATTTTTTAATATTTTAAAATATTTTTTAAATGTTGTATTATTATATACTTATTTTAAAAATAAATCTATAGTAATAATATGTTATAAAAAAAATGAAAATAGGCCTTTTTTTGACTGCACAAACTTTATCTTCCCCTCTTAAAGCAGGTGAAAATTACTTTGAATGATTGCGTTACATACCTACAGGCCAGGTTAATAAAAGCGTGAAAAAAAAAACTTGACAGGATCATGTTATGTTTGCCAAATCATATTTTTTTTTTATCCTGATATAAAATAAATCGGGACGAATAGGGATTCTATAACACGTGTGACACTTGGGACATAAATGAGGGAACGCTTACCGAAACGACTCGTAAGTGTGCATCGCACGAAGTGGGGTGATGGGCAGCAAACCGTGAACACCGAATAGACGCCCGAGGGTGCATAGATTTGACGCTTGTTTGCTGCTAAGAAAGCGAAGTACACCTCCCGTCGTCACCCTGCTGCTATCGGGATTTCCCTGACCTTCTTCATTAACGAGTATTGATTTTGTTTGTTTTCATTCCCGAATGATTAATGGTATCAGTCGGATTTAATGTTGGATAATGATGAAACGAAAGAAAAAATAATGATTGTTTTAAGCGAAACAGATGTAATATTTTCTTCAAGCTAATATGTTAGCTAATATCCATCCGACTCAAGGAAATTTAAAAGTTAAAGGAACAACACAGCAATGGGCTATTCGATTAAAAAAATGTCAGTTCCACTATTAAAAAAATTGTCATTAATGTACCTTTTTAACTTTGCGCAGTAACAAAATACCAAAACATTTTGTGAAAAAATCAATCTATACCATAAATTTAAGTTGGTACATATTCAAGGAGCAGAGCCGAAGTCTTTTGTTTTTGTGTGTAGCTAACTTGTTGCCAATCAGTTGCTAATTTGATGATTTTTTGGGCTCAAGCCGATTTCGAAAAATCGAAATTACTGCTATATTAATGTAAAGATAGGAGAAATTTTTCATAAATTGTTAATTACCTGTCCACTGTATTACACCATTTTGTTGCTAATTTGTTGCTATAAATTAGCAATATAAAAATATTAGAAAAAAACATTTTCTTTTTATTTTTTTTTTTAAACATGATACCTTGAACATCAATTTTCACTACGTTATCAACGGCTGCGATTTTGTTGCTGTGCAGGCAAGCACTCAATTGTTCTTATAGTACAAGCAAAGACAATTGTAGTTATGGTAACTACAATTGTCTTTGGTACAAGCAACAAAATAGTTCCTAATGATCTACCGATATTTTTTAATTTTTCCGTTACATACTACCTTGAATTTCATTTTTCACCACATTATCAACAGTAGTGATTTTGTTGCTGTGCAGGCAAGCACTTAGTTGCTCCTATAGTACCAGTAAATTTAAATATTTTTATAAAAGCGTGCAGTGCCGCCAAATCGGGGTCTTTTCTAATAGGTCCCCGCATTTTCACGTCTGAAATATAATTGCGGAAAATAAAAAGCCGCTTTAACTAACCAGAGCTAATCATGAACGTCCTTTAAGACAAATACAAGAGCCCTCAGTTATGGTCGGTCATGGTTAGTTCTGGTTAGTTGTGGTGTTAAATTTCAGACGTGAAAACTTGCTGACCCAAATTTGAATGTAACGAAAAAAAATATATAAAAAATATCGGTGGATCCTTAGAAACTATTTTTTTGCTTGTGCTATAAGAGCAATTGAGTGCTTGCCTGCACAGCAAAAAAATCACAGCCATTGATAACATGGTGAAAAATAAAATTCAAGGTAGCATATTTTCAAAAAAATTTTTAAAAATAATTCTTATATTTTGATATTGCTAATTTATAGCAACAAATTAACAACAAAATCGTTGAAACAGTCGACAGCAATATAGCAGTACTATCGGTTTTTTGAAATCTGCTTTAGCAACAAAATCCTTATTTTAGCAACTAATTAGCAATAAATCAGCTACAAATTCCAGTGATTTTTTTACCGAGTTTTGCTTATTTACCTCTGCTACCCTGATGGATGTCAATATTTTCTTTTAGAAATATTTTTAATAACATGGTGAGTGCTACGTTAATATAACTTTCTAAACTGAAGTATATGAAATTTGATAAGTTTTTATTGATAGCTGTTGTTTTAAAACTTGCTATTTTAAATATGATTTTAAAACAACCAATTTTTTCCTGCTGTATAAAATTGGACATTTTTTATTAATTCTTTAGTCAAAAATAGCCGTATATTTTCATATACAATTTGACCGCTTCGATTTAAGGAGGTACGAACGTCCCCGCCAGTTAAATAAGATTTGATGGCAGTTTAATTCTTTCTTGTGTAGAAAACCGATTGGTGCATTTGGACAGGGCCGGATTTAGGACTGTGGAGGCCCTTTATTAAAAAAATCAGAAAAAATATACCTTACTTTTAAAAATATATTTTTCTTATAATAGCAATTATAATTTAAAGTGCATTTTCTACAAAAATAGAATAAAATATGAAAAATAACCATATCATTATAAGTTTAATAAAATGGAACAAGATGCCCTGTTATTAAACTTCTAGCACTTATCTAGATTTTTTTAATTATTTGATTATATCAGACATATCTAATTCCTTTAAAACATCGTGCTCAATACTTATTATAGAGAGATGATTTAAACGCTCTGCTGAACCGATCATAGACCGAAGTCGATGTTTAATTAACTTGAGCTTTAAGAACGATCATTTCCTACTGCAATTAGCAAGTATTAGAACTAAAAAAAAACAAAGTTTTACCTCAACGTTTGGAACCGCATCATCCACATTCTTTTCTTTTAGCAACCTGTATATTTTAAGTTCTTTGCTTATATTTAATTTTTTTTAATGTTGTAAAAAAATTAACGAATTATACAAGACTGACACCTGGGTTCTCATCTAAATGATTATTGTTGATTCTAACAGGATTTGGTGAGTGAGCTTTAATTTTATTGGAAGTTAAATTTTCCACATGATGTAGAAGTCCAAAATTAGAATAAATATGTTCAAAAGTGGAAAGGCTTTGTTTTAAAGAAATTCTTATTTTGCGAAAATAGGAAATACAAAAACCTTCTGATCGATTAAACAAGAAAAACTTTAACACCACATAACCGTAAACCTCTACATCTCTATGGACTACCAAAGGTACACAAGGAGAATATACCCTTAAGACCCATCACCAGCTCTAGAAATGCACCCACGATTGCACTGGCAAAACACCTTTTAGAATTGATTAAACCGCTGGTCGGTAATAAATCATCTTTCGTTAAAAACTTTAGTCAAAGACTTATGTAAACCATTATTTATATAAAAGAAATAACACTGACCTTAATCTATATTTTAAAAACAGTTTCTTTAATATATAAAAAATACTGATTTAATAATACTTAGAATTCTTCGCACAACAAGAGACAAAATTCTTAACTTTTTTTGAAATTTATGTTCTACTGCCTCGCGATAATTTTAAAAGGCCCTTTCGATTTAAATTTTGACGAAATTTGTTATTTTAAAATACAAACAAATGTATTATTTTTCTTGTTTTATAAATATTGTTTGTTTAATATTATTCCTCGTTTCATAGGAAATAATAATAATATTGATTACTGTCATAAATATTATACATCTCTTCGACAAGGCAAAATAAAATAAAACCATGATAATAAACAAAGAATAATATTATATTATATGATATTATGAGAAAAAAAATACAATATAATCGTTCCATTCAATAAATCTATTCTAAATTGTCTTCAAAATATTTAGACAATAAATAGTAAGCCTTTCCTAACAATAAGTTTTTGATGGACAATTCGAATTCATATACAGCAGTTAAATGATTAAGCTTTTTTTTAATCATATTTTTTTTTAAATAAATAGCTAAGATCCAGTAAACAGCTGATGACACATAATTTAAGGAAACCTCAAATTTTCTTAGTTAATCCGTACATGAGACGGAGGTTAGTTAAGCCCAGTTGCGGTTGGTTCAGTGTCAATCAATTGACAAACTAAAAAATTATTTAAAGAAAGCTGCCGTTTTAGTATGTCAAAATATATTATTATAGGTACTCAAAAACAAAATGGCAAACCATTCCGACGGTTATTATGTTCAGGCAGAACTTTTCGAAATTTCAAAAAAAAAAACTTTTTTTGAACAGCTTTTTCAAGAAATCTGAAATTTATATATGTTATTCTTGGCAGTATTAAAAGCATAAATTTTTCACCTGCGGACAAATCTGCCCTTTGCTTTGACCTGGCAGACAGTAAAATATTTTCTCCCGAGCGAGCACAAATACATAGAACTTCTTTTCAATACATGAAATCTGCTGCCTATTTTATGATTTACTGAATATAAGAAATACTATGAATAATATAAATGATCATACTTACTGTCTTTACATGGATTATGGGTAACTGCCGTGAAAAATATATGCTTTTAATACTACGAAGAAAAACATTTATAAATTTCAGATTTCGTCAAAAAAAAAATCTTTTTTTTTTTTTTAAATTTCGAAAAGTTTTGCCAGAACGTAATAACCGTCGGAATGGTCTGCCAGTTTGTTTTTGAGTACCTATAATAATATATTTTGACATACTAAAACGGCAGCTTTCTTAAAATACTTTTTTAGTTTGCCAAATTTTAGCACCTGTCACACCTGATTCACATTGAACCAACCGCGACTGGGCTTAACTAACCTTCTAACTAACTGAGGAAATTTAAGGCTTTCTTTAATTATGTGTCGTCAGCTGTTTACTGGTAATTAGACTATTTATTAAAAAAAAAAACAATTAATTTGTGACTAAAAATTTTTTTAATCATTTAACTGCTGTACATGAATTCGAATTGTCCATCAAAAACTTATTTTTACGAAAGGCTTACCATGTATTGTCTTAATATTTTGAGGATAATTTAGAATAGATTTATTAAATAGAACCATTATATGGTCTTTCTTATAATCAATATATATAATTTGCTAATGTGGATATATTTATATGTAGGTAGATATATATATATATATATATATATATATATATATATATATATATATATATATATATATATATATATATATACATTACAAAAACTCTTAAAGTTCCTGCTTTTTATAAACTAAAACAGTTTTCTTTCTCCTCTGAAAACTAAACCATACATTATTTTTCGAGAGTGGTCACATTAACTTTTTCAATATCTGAAATATATTCTAACCTTTAAAAATAAAGACAAAAAAAACACATCCAAATACTATATATAGATATATAAAAAAAAAAAAAAAAAAAACAAATTACTACCTATTTATTTTCATTTGGTTGTCATACATATAATTAGTCATAAAAAAAAGAAAAATAATAATTAATACCATTTGGTGAATTTAAACTATGCACCAAAAAAAATTTTTATAAAAAAATATCAGTTGATCGCTGCACCTTTCAGTCGGTGATTTATATTTCTTAAAGGCACGTCCTTTTCGTGTTTACTAATATCTGTTAGACTGTTTGTTGATTTTTTAAATAGTGATATAAAGGATAAAAAAAGTTTAATGTGCTGTAATTGTTTATATACATATATGTATTTTAATTTATACGATCCACCGCTCCAGTGTCTTCTTGACCCCGTAGAGGAGTAACTACATATTTTGTAAGTTAAAAATCTAATTGTGTGTTTGATTCGTTGTTTGAATGTTCTTTTTTTTTCTATTGTTGTTTTTAGCTATCCTGATGAAGCTTACAATCGTAGGCGAAAGCTAGATATTGGAAATAAAATAGTTAGAACTGAGCACTTAACATCTTTACTGCTCCCTCTATTTAGATAATTTCTGGGGGATCCCTTTGTGATTCTACTGTGTAAATTTATTTACTTCTACCCCATTATTACTATTTGTCCTATATATATATATATATATATATATATATATATATATATATATATATATATATATATATATATATATATATATATATATATATATATATATATATATATATATATATATATATATATATATATATATATATATATATATATATATATATATATATATATATATATATATATATATATATATATATATATATATATATATATATATATATATATTTTATATATACATATATATACATATATATATATATATATATATATATATATATATATATATATATATATATATATATATATGTATATATATATATATATATATATATATATATATATATATATATATATATATATATATATATATATATATATATATATATATATATATTTTTATTTATTTGTCTGTTCACGTGATTCTGAAGTTATGGCTTGAGCTAAAATCATGAAATTTGGCACAGTGGTAGTCTTTAGCAGTGGCTAGAACCTAACGAAGCTCGTTTTTTGAATTTCGCCCCCGGGACAAAAATAGGAGCAAAAAAGTGTTTTTTTACCGTTAGCCGTACGGAAGGCGTCTTACGGAGACAGAGGCTACCTAATATTGTCTCTCTCCTGGCAGAGACAGGCTTCTAGTATCTAGTATCATATAATATGTTATTATTCTTTATTTATATCATAGTTTTATTTTATTTTGCCTTGTCGAAGAGATGTATAATATTTATGACAATAAATCAATATTATTATTATTTCCTGTGGAACGGGGAATAATATTAAACAAACAATATTCATAAAACAGGAAAAATGATACAAGGATGTTATTTTTTGTATTTTAAAGTAACACATTTCGTCAAAATTTAAATCAAAAGAACCCTTTAAAATTATCGCAAAGCAGAGTGGGGGTGGTTTTTATATTAAAAGGCGATTTTAATCTTGGGCTTTAATAACGTAATAAGTTTTTTGGTTGAGAGGACTCCAATATAGCTGACAATATACGAGAAGCGTGGCGGACACGCGGCTAGAACAGATTATTGCACATTAAAACGTTAGGCGATATCTGACGCTACACCCCTTCGTCAATCCAATTATCCACTCGTATGGAAAAAAGTCGGAATTTCAAAAAGTAATAATAAAAAAATCTACAGTTTAAAGCTGCTTTCGGGCTTTATATCGTCGAAACACGTGTACAAAATCACATGCAGTATTATTGCAATGCGCGTAAATAATTCCATTTATATTTTTAATATATTTTATACTAGTCAGTAAATTGAAACAAGCTGTTTATAACAGGATATAATGTTTGGGAAATTGGTTATTTCTATAAAACAAATGTTTTGGACTTTTAAAATCTTTAACAATTTAAAATGTTTAAAAACTAATTGTATGGCATGAATTAATGTTAAAAAAAAAACAGAAAAGCTGTCTTTTTAGGAGCGTTCGCAAAGTTGAACTTTGCGCAAGTAATTCCGTGATCAAAGTAGCACTTTTCCGCACTGAGTACGGTAAAACAAAATTACTCTAAAATTTTAAAAATTAATAATTAATTGTTATTAAAAAATGAGTTACTATGACTTCTGCTGCATCAAAAATGTTTACTTCCTTTAAGCCTCTAAGAGCAAAAATTTTCTAGTTAAACGCACTTGAAAATCCTAATATTAGAATTCCAAAAATTTTAAATAATAATTGTAAATTAGTAGTATTTATTACAGCTAACTTTGGGTGAAAACAACGACGTTGCCAAGCTAACAGAATTAGTGTGCCGTCTGTCAAAGCTGTTAATTTTCCACGTACAATATTACAATTATTAAGCATCGACATAATTTATATTCAAATTCGGAAATGCGAGATATGCTGAGTAGTTACTCACCAGAAAATTATAACGGTCAGAGTGCAGGCAGTAGGTATCAAGAAATGTTTCCGAATAGAAGACAGCCAAACGACAAATTATTTATGGCCGACTAGGGGAAACTGGTTTATTTCGACCAAAACCAGCTGTTTTGGGTCGCCCAAAAACCATAACACCAAAACAGGAAGAAGAGAGAAAGTTCGTGTAGCAGAAAATCCAGATGTGAGTTCCAGAAAACTGAAGGTAGCTACAGGTGTAAGTAAACGAATAGTTATTAGAATATTTTACAGTAAAAATCTCTATTCATATCATTTTGCACCCGTACAGTGTTTATTTCGGCCTGATTTTTCGGCCAGATTACAATTTTGTCATTTCTTTCGAAATCTGCAACATACAGATCCAATGTTTTAAAATCGTGTTCTATTTACAGACGGGGCCACATTTACCCAACGGAGTTTATTTAATTATAGAAAAAGACATACATGGAAAAATGAAAACCCACATTTAGTTGCTGAATGTCACTTCCAACATGAGTTCAAGATAAACATTTGTTGTGGAATTATTGGAAATAAACTCTAAGCTTCCCGGGAATTACCGACTACTCTAAACGGAGATTTATGTTAAAACTTTTTATTTGTGAACTTGGAGGGCTTTTATAAGAAATACCACTGAACGTCAGGCGAAATAAGTATTTTATGAAAGATGGAGCGCTGGAGCACTTCTCTAAAGGTGTACGAAATTATTTTAATAAACAGTTCTCCGAACGCTGGATTGACTGTGGTGGCCACTTGCCTTGGCCGGTGCGAAGTCCGGATCTTAATCCAATGGACTTCTGCATTTGGGGTTATTTGAAAACCATTGTAAATAACACTTCAATAAACAGCCTTAGTAAGTTCAGCCAAAAAATTGTAAATTCTGTAAATCCACTCAGAAATTACGAAAATCTTTTGTTTAAAATTCGAAAGTCTTTTTTAAAACGTATAACGAAATGTATTGATATTTATGGTGGTCTTTTAAACAACTGTTATCACGGCGTTATCATTTTTATTTCTAATTATTTTGTAATAATAATAATAATATTACTTTTTTTAGTACTTTCGTATAAATCAGTATTTTTAAAATTTAAATTAAATAGTCAATGTTAAGTGTCGAAAATAACTTTTAAGCTTGGCAAATTTATCCACATTAGAATTATTTTAAATAAGAAGTTTACTGTTGCTTTATCAAGTACTCAATTGTAGTACTTAATTGTATACAAAATTTCAAGTGCGATTGTCTGGAAAGTGGTTGCTCCTAGAGAGTTAAATGACGTATACATTTTTGATGCAAAAGGAATTATAGTAACTTATTTTTAAATAACCAGGTTACTATAATAGGCTTAAAAAGTTATGCCATCTGAAACAAATGGGGTATGCTGTAGTGGTGTCCTCTACTAGCAATATTAAAAGCATGGACGAATTTAAATTTATCGCCTCAAACAACCCCCAGATCTCTAATCTAATTTTGTACCGCTATGTCATTTACTTAAGAAATTAGTTAGTTAGGACTCTGCTGGTTTTTGATATTTTGGGGTCAATTGAACATATAAAACAATAAAATTCCTCTGTTGTAGTTTGCGATTTTCGTTTTTATTTTTTTAGGAGTTTATTTCAAAAGATAAAAAAATCTAAAAAGACATTCCCATTGGAACTTTTTACGCTTTATCTATTGTGCAAAGTCAAAAATTTCTTACGACGTTTCGTTTTCGCTAAACCATCATCGACTTTTTTTGAAATACGGCCTTCGATTGTTTATTGCATTTTTTTGAAGTAGTATTAATCCCAATTACAATGATGTACAACACTTGATATTTTTCTGTTAAATAAACATATTTTCGGTAAGATGCAATGAGTTAGGCAAGGTACGCACATGATTTTTTATAGGGGCTTTCCATATTTGTTAAATAAATATTACGTGTTATACATTTTTATAATTGGAATAATAAGGGGTCAAAAAATTAAATAAAAAATTCAGGGCCGTATTTAAAAAAATAAAGTTGATGATGGTTTAACGAAAACGAAACGTAGTAAAAAAATTGGCTTTACCAATACATAAAGCGCAAAAAGTTCCAATAGGAATTTATTTTCAGAGTTTTTTTAACTTTTGAAATAAACTAGTAAAAAAATAAAAACGAAAATTGAAAATTTCAGTTTTTTGGCCATATTTCCAAAAGTACAAAAGATAACTTTAATTTTTCAACGGTGTATTATTGGGCTTCCCTATACGCAACTTTGCCCTAATTTAAACTTCCTTGTATCTCTTACCGTTTTCGAGACCCCAATAGTGAAAGTCGAATTTTAAATACCGCGTGCGGTATTTAAATAGCGCCTGACTTCAAATTGCGTACGCTAGCTCTAAACAAAGTACCAATATCTCTCTAATGACACTTACGTATTTTTATGTGAAACGACCTTCTTGTGTGGTTTTCTAAATCAATTTTTCGGTTTTTTAAGATCCGCGGCAGTCATCTCATATCCCGGACCGCATCTCGTTTCGATCAGTCCGTATCGAATTACATGGAGTTTTCCGCGTCAACAGCGCCGTGTCGCGTTACGCCCGACCAAGCCACGTCTCGTCTGATTACTTATGCCTGACGGCTGCTTAGTGTAAATTTTCTAGGATTTCCAATACTTGGGTTACTTTCTTGTTACCTCAAGTCGGATTTTTATTAATTTGGGTTAAATTGTCCAGAATATGTCGGGCAAAATACAGACAAATTTTATCTAAACTGGTATTTATAACTATGAAACATAAATATATGTTATTGTGGCTAAGAGGCATGATGACCAAATTTAAAAATTAGTAATATTTTGTATTTATCACAAAGTAGGATTTATGGGGCTTCGGTGTACTTTAACCCATTTTAAAACGGCAATATTTTCATATAATTTTTTTTCACTTATTTGTAACATCATAATAAAACACATAGGGTCTGAAAAAATTAATTTTTTACCCACATTATTAGAAAATAAAATAATTCCTTTATTTCACTTATAAAATATACTAAGTAGTATGGCCGACTAACGTGAAAAAAAGTGACGTTTCCCTCCTTGAGTAAGCAATGTTACCAGATGTTTTCTAATAATTTGTTATTATCAAAGGTTGTTTTTTTTTTTTTCATTTACCAAAAATGAAGTTTTTTATAGATAAAACTAACTAGAACTAACAAACAATAACTTTCAAACTATTACTTAGTGCTGGTAAGTTGTGGTTAGGTTTTCCTCGTTAAAATCTAAATCTTCTTTATCATAAATGCACCGTCGAAGAAAATGAAAAAAAAAGTCTGATATTTTAATTTTTCGAATTTTTATAGCAAAAATAGGGTGGACCCCACTTCCAGATAATTTCCTTTTCTAATAAATATTTTTTTGTAATTCGTGTATTAATATTTAATCCACAATGCTTTAAAGCTAAATTAAAATATTTTTTTTATCCGACAACTTCGCAAATCTGGCCTTTTTCTTAACCTGTGTGTGTGTGTTTTTTCGACTTTTAATTTTTTTTCTCTGCAAAAATGCATTTTTCGGATTTTTTCTTTTTATAATCTACCGAACAAAATGTATTCTTTTTATCTGTAATTTTTATTTTTTTTCAAATCGAATGGAGCTAAATGACACCGGATGGATTTTAAAAAACGTTTTTATTTTAACAATATAATATTATTAATAATATCATTGCTTTATTGTCATTTAAGATTATACATCTTTTGGGCAAAGCAGACTAAAATAAAATAACAACAAAATGATAATAACAAAGAATATACATAAATTATATTATATTATAAGGAAAAAAAAACAATATAATGGTTTTATGAAATGAATCTATTTTAAATTATCTTAAAAGTATTTAGACCTTACATAATAAGCATTTTCTAACAATAAGGATTTGACGGATAATTTGAATGTATGAAAACTACCTATATTTTTAATACTAGCAGGTAAATGAATAAACATCTTTTTTTAAGTCATAAATTATGGATTTGGAAAATAAAGTTAAGAATTTTATCTAGTATTGTGGGAAGAAATCTACAGTATCATAGTATTATTAAACCAATATTTTTTGTATATTAACCCTAGAACTACAGACCAATTTTTTTTTATCTGTAAACTACAAACCGGGGTAAATATTTACCCCGCGGGATTTTTGCTTTTAAAATCGTTCTGAGAGTAGTAATCTAACTTATGAGTACTTAATTTTTTTTTGTTTTTTTATGCCCAAGAAAATGGTGAAGAGCAAATTCAATTTTATCAAGATTTATTTGGTTAAAAATTAATTTAAAAAGCTATATCTAAGTACTGAAAAACAGTCAAACGGACATTTAACAAACAAAAATTTGTAACTATTTTTCTATACAAGTGATTTTCAAATTTTCGACGGAATTTCAAAGAGAATTCATAATGCTTTAAGAAAAAATATACCATTATTATGTTTTGCTAAAAACGTCTATTTATTTAAACAAATTGAGCATCCGATCAACGAAAAAATCAAATAAATATCCATAAAATATTGATTTTTTAAGAATCTATTTCTGTTTCCCTCATGGAAAACATGAAAAAAAA
Source organism: Listronotus oregonensis (assembly GCA_019359885.1). NCBI lineage: Eukaryota > Metazoa > Arthropoda > Insecta > Coleoptera > Curculionidae > Listronotus > Listronotus oregonensis. The sequence goes on from JAHBCN010000040.1 coordinate 179,440, forward strand.
AATAGATATAAAAAATATTTAAAAGTACAGTTAAGATTTAACTTATTATTATTTACTTATCAAAATTTACCTGGGGTAGATATCTACCCGTTTTGTAGTTCTGGGTTAAAGATACTGTTTCTGAAATCTAGATAGAAATAAGTGTAAAAATTATTTTTGATGTAAGTAATGGTTACATGAATCTTAGGAGCTTTACAAATATATTGCTCTCTTTTGAAAAAAAAACACTAAATATAATAGATACTTACAAGAATTTTCCCAAAAACAAATGCCAAGGCTTATAATGGATTCCATTAAAAAAAATAATAAATAGATTTCAAAATGGAAAATTCTTCTAATTCGTTACACATTATACACCGATTATTAATGAAAAAATTGGTTAATTGACTGAAGAACTTATTTTATTTAAACAAAAACTGGTAAAAAGCTTCAGTTTTGAGATAAAGGAGATTTTATTGGAATGGTGTTTTCTAAATGTAACTAAAGGTCTAAAAATTACATTTATAAAAAAAATAACACTTTAATTTTTATATTTGTTTTTAACTATATTTCATAGCTACATACTCATAAATATTGGTATAAAATATTTGGGGGCAAAAAAGTAAAATTATCTGGTTAATTTTTATGCAGGAGCGATATTTAGGGAGAATATTTCTAGAATGGAGAAATATGGGAGTATTATACTATTAAAATGTTTTTTTTTTGTCATACAAGTTTCAATTTCATGCAACATAATTAAAACTATAACTGAAAGAGTTTTTTAATTACCTTATCTATTTCTTCATCGTGTACATGACCAAATCGACTCATTTTGACTGATTGTTACGTTTCTAATTGACAATACAAACAAACAGGTTCAATTGTTCTGTGTTTGTAAGTAAGTGGAAATACCACGTTGTCTAGGCAACGTGAAATTTTCGCTGAATTTTTTTGATTTTTAACGAGTCCCTTGGGAAAATTTATACATGAGTGAAATATTCTTCTAAAATATTTTTTAAACTGACTAGTGGCAAGTTGAGTATCGTAAAAAAGCAAATTAAAAGGGGCATTTTAATAACAAAAAATCAAATATAGCTACCAGCTGGGACGGAGTCTTCAAAAAAGGATTCGATTTACGGATCCGGAACCTCGTAAAGGAATCGAATCACCAATACTAATCACGATTCTTTTTTTATGGAAAAAAGGAATCAAATCCAGGGAATCGATTCCCACATCAATTATAACACCAATCACAAATCCGGATCAGCTTTAGATTTTATACTTACAAATTGTAACTACAATACGAATGATACTACATAATCCAGATGATAAATCAAGCTTCAAAGATTTTAGCACGGTGCCCGAGCAGCGAAATATAATTTTAACCTTATTTTAAAGTGCTGTAACTCTTAACCAAATAAGTTTTTGGTCAATATTCTTTAAATTTAAATGTGATATTTTTGAGATCAACATGATACCACTCTTAAGGCCCAGTTGTATAGGTTAGGATAAACCTGAAATTGCAAGTTAATCTTCGGATTTTAAAAAAGGCGAGTTGTGAAGCATAGAATTACCTTTAAATTGTGGGTTAAACTAGGGTAATCCATAACTCGTGGATGGAGTAGGGATTAACTCACAATCCTCAGGTTAATAAATAAAAATGAAGGCGTTCGAAATATTTGACGAGGTACTATTCGACCAGAACGACGATAAATTTAAATATAAATATAATAGAAAATCCAAGAAGACGTCGAATTTTTCGTAATCGTAGTGATACCATGGAAATTTGGGTAGACCAGAAGTTTATAAATAGGTTTAGAATTTCAAAAGCCTCCGTGGATGTACTTTTCCAACAAATTGGCGTACATCTTTAAAGAAATACCAACCAGTAAGTAACTACTTTTCTAGAAGAAAATTAAAAACAGTCACATTTTTTATTTTATGACTTAGGATCATGCTTTAAAAAATAAAAATTGCAGGTTATGTTAAACAAATTTTTTCTTTACTTCTAGGAAAAGTTAGGAATATTTTAATAACCTTGTGACTTAACCCCAGAGGTATACAACTGTACAAACAGAACTATGGATAAACCCTAGGATTAATCCAAGAATAAAACCTAAGAGTAATTCAAAGATTAATCGTGATATTAACCTCAACCTATACAACTGGCCCTAAATGGAACATTTTTTTAAACTTTATTCCAAAACTTGCGATTCTAGATCTTCATAAGGTCTTGAAATGTGCTTCTAGAGATAACCTTAACCAACTTATAAATGGGACATCTTAGTGTAATTTCTCTGCTTGCGGAATATAAAAATGTATTAAAATTTTCAATTTATTTACCCTAAACAGTAATGATAAAATGTCCCGTACCTCAGGGTTATCTAAAGGATAACATATTAAAAAATTAATAAGATCGAGCAATTAAAACTTTTAAGATCAAATGCAAGCAAAAATTATTCCCGTTTTTGGATACCACATTTTATGGTTACGAAAAAAAAAGTTTTATTCAAATGTTGTTTTTCTGGACCTGTAAAACAACATATTTTGGTTAGGAATCACATGTTAGGTGTGTTTTTTTTTATTTAAAAATTTTAATAGGCAGATGTTTTAAAATTCTTTATTTCCCATAATCAATGTGATGCTGATTAAGAATCTTAGGTAAAAATTTGAAAATTTAAAATGGGAGATTCAAAATGCTGGATTTTGGCATTTATAAACATATTTTCTTCAGATTTAGGATATAAGGGTTTTGGCATTTATAAGCCGATTTATTTCAAATAAGAAACTTAAAAAATCAATTTCTTTTTGGAATCTGATCCTTCCAAAAAGAAATCGAATTCGGATCATTCTAATTTTATTTAATGAATCCGGATCACGGATCCTATTTTTAAAAAGTAATCGATTCCAGCCTTCGGATACTTAAAAAGGAATTGATTTCTTAATTAAATTCCAAAGGGATTCGATTCCCACCCAGCTCTGATAGCTACCATTTTGGTTCGTAATTGAAAAAAAGTCAAAAGGAAAAAAAATTGGGGGCAAAATGTTCGTCGCAAAAAGTGTCCTAATAATGTCATAGCTTAAAACGCGTCAAAATTAAAACAAGTGAATCACAAGCAAAAATTAAAATCGGATAATTATACTTTTTCGCTAATATCTTCAGAACTAAATTTTCGAGAAAAAATTTAACTCCAAAAATAAAATCAGCATAAATTCTATACAACTCTACCCATTTAAAACACTTTTTTATCTTGTATACTAAACGAGATAGCAATACCTGTAGGCTAAATGTGGAACACACTGTATAAATTACAACAGTTAAAACACACACGTACTTACACTTGGTATATTGTCATTGGTGCAAACTCCGTCCTGTAGCAACCGATCCCTGATTTCCCAGGCAAATATCGATGGACATTCCCTTTTGTACGACGAAATTTTCGAAACAACCTCGGCTGTTGCTACCCTTGGTTTCGAACCGCCAATTGCTCTTGGTCGGATCGAACCAGTTTCATAATATCTGAAAGGGGAGAGATAAGAAATAATCAGAGATCAAGTGGGGATAAGTTGGAGATACTTAGTGTGAAAGTAATTAAAAACCTATAAATATTCTACATGCTACCTATATAAAATTACTTTTGTCCGAAATAAACGGGGTTTGCAAAATTATCGCTTGAACTTAGTTCAAGTCGACACACAGAGCGAACAAAATCATAGCCTAGTCGAAAAATGTGTTTCCTGCAAAAAATAGTTAGAAGGCTTCTAAAAATATGAGCCATAGCTCACTCGACGCGGAATGCAATTCTGAGGAAGGCGTTTTGGGGATTTTTTCTGCTAATAAAAACTGCAATCTTATTAATAAAAAACGAAAAACACAAAAAGCCATTTCGATTTTTGATGATAATTTAAAAACCATAAGAGATAGCGGAAATTTCAAAAAAGATCCTTAAAAAGGAAGAAATTTCCAATAAAAAATTTTGAACTCTGGAGTTCTACCTTTAATATTTTTAATTTTAATTTAACGCTGAAAATGGGCCTCCGCGCGACCTTTTTGGTTGCTCGCTCGGCGTCAAAACCAAGTACGTCATACTAATTTTTTTTTTAGGTTTTTAGGGTATTAAATATAACTGAAAAATTTTAAAAAAATATGGTTTGTCTAAAACACTTTAAAGAATTTATTTCCGTTAAAAATTTAACTTAAAGTTACTTTTTCAACAAGTTAGACAATTGTCAATTAACAAAATTGTTTAGAACTATCCTCCTCATTGTACAATAAAATTAAATGCTTAAATAATTGTCGTATAAATATTTTGCTTTGTGAAGCCCTTCTTATATCTTATACATACAGTGTATTTACTTAAGTTGGCAACATATGGTAAACTTTTTTATTATTAATTTTACGAAAAAAAGTTATTTTTTTATAAAAAGTTCTGCATGTTCTCAAACCCAAAATGCAATCAACAGATATCATTTTTTTTTTCAATTTTATACGAGGTATGTCAAAAAATATAAATTTTGCTTAAGAGTAAAGTAACTTTATATTTCAAAATATCGAAAATTGTTATTATGAAAAGTTGTTCGGAATAAAAATTATGTTTAAATATGCAATTACATTCTCCTAATTAAAAAATACAAATTTTGCTGGCATTTCTACTGAATTTCTACCAAATTTCGCTAAATACAACTGATATTTTAAATGCCACTGTCAAGTATTTCTTTTCAAAGCATACTAGAATATATGTATAAAAATTACTTTCTGAAATTTCTTGTCGGAGCATCTTCGATTACATGTACATACAATAACTACAGTAAAGTTTTCGTTGGTCGAGTAAAGATGTTTTGAGAAATAAAAAAAAAAATAAAATAATGCTACTTCATATTTAAACGTGATTTTTAATTCCGGACAACTTTTATTATTAACAATTTTTGATATTGTTAGATATAAAAGGTACTTTGCGCCACTACTACTACAAAAAAAAAGGAGTAAAAATTCGTATTTTTTGACTTACCTCGTATAGGGTTAAAAAAAATTAATATTTAATGGTTGTATTTTAGTTTTTAGAGCAACAGAAAAACAGAACATCAATATGACGCAATAAAAGTTTAAAAAATTTTAATGCTTGGTTCATAATAATTTTATACCTTTGACAATATTACTCTGGTTTTCTAATGTTTTGTTAAAGTTATAAAATTATTAACCCAAAGCATTAAATTTTTTAATGTATATATATATGTATATATGTATATATATATATATATATATATATATATATATATATATATATATATATATATATATATATATATATATATATATATATATATATATATATATATATATATATATATATATATATATATATATATATATATATATATATATATATATATATGGTATATAATGAAATAACTACTCCAGCCCTTTATTTTCTTTAAATGAAAACTTATATTTCCCAAATTTTATAATTACATATTATGTCATAAGATGCCGATTTTGGGATAGTTATAAATAAGTCCATCACATCCGGTTTACCGGAAACGATTATTAACTTTGATTTTTTTTGAGATATGGGGTATATTCCGATTCGGAATTTGGGATTCTTTCGGATAATTTCTGATATAAAATCCATATTATATCCTTATACCTCCATTTGATCGTTACCCTAAGTTGGTTTTTTATGAAAAATGCAGAGGAAGACGTCCGCCGCGCATTACGTTATGCAGTTTTATGGGAAAACAAGTAAATGTTATAAAAATTTATTATGTTAAATTTAATTCTTTTTAGACCTGATCTGTGGAAGTCATAATTAAACACCCCCATTTTTACCGGAAGTGCTGCAAAAATTAACCTTTATACATTATTTAATGTAAAAATAACACTTCGTATTTTACAATTTGGATTCTATGGGTCATTCCTGATATACAGTCTGTGTTATATCCTTTATCTATCCTTGTTAGTTTTTAAGATCATTGTTTTTCCCTATAACTGCATAATGTGCGGTCGTTTGGACATCTTCAATCGCCGTTTTCTCAAAAACTAACAAAGATAGGTATAGGATATAATACAGATTTTATATCAAAAATCACCTGTAGAATCCAAATTTTAAAAGATATACAGGGTGTTGCATTAACATTTTTGAAGTAACATTATTAGAAAAGTCAATATTTGCAGCACTTCCGGTAATGCCGGAAGTAGTTTAAATATGACTTTTATAGATAGAGCCTTCAGAAAAAATTAAATTGAACATAAATTTTTTTAATAACATTCATTTGTTTTTCCATAAAACTGCATAATATGCGGTAGTTTGGACATCTTTAATCGCCATTTTCTCAAAAACTAACAGAGATAGGTATAGAACATAATATAGATTTTATATCAGAAATAATCCGTAGAATACAAATTCCGAAAAATATACAGGGTGTTCCATTAAAAAAATCAAAGTTGATGTCGTTTCCGGTTGAACCGGAAGTAATAGGCACATGCTATGATATCCAAAATCGGCATCTTATAATACAATATGTCATCCTAAAATTTGAAAACCATATGTTTTCATTCAAGAATATAAACGGCTGGGTAGTGATTTCGTTGTCACCCGGTATATATATATGGTATATATATATATATATATATATATATATATATATATATATATATATATATATATATATATATATATATATATATATATATATATATATATATATATATATATATATATATATATATATATATATATATATATATTCTGGGCAAGATGCTTTTCTTTTAAGTTTCAGCAACCCTATCAAAATATTAGAACTAATTTTTTTTTAAGTATATTAAATAGACGTTGTCGCTTGAGCATGCTTATAATCCATTTAGGTAAACAGATATATAAATAAAATCATTTTAGACAGTCACATTTACACCAAATCTATCACAAAACACGTCAAAGCATCCTACATCAATCAAGTATACCTGCCAAGAATCTTGGACACACATCCGTTGGAGACCTGCAGGATTCTGGAAATATCGCAGGGTCGCGCTCCTGAATGGGCTAGTTCCACTATTTTCTGCCTGGTCGAATCGGGCAGGGGACGTCCGCTGACGAACACACCCCCTAGCTGGTTCACACCGCTATGGCCTGTCCACAGTCACATCGTTAGGAGATCGGTAGTTAAGTTTGGTTTAAGTAGTTTCGTGGGTAATTTACCAAAATATCGTTTTAAAAATATTTAACTAGCGTTTTAAATTAAACCTTCTAAATTTCTCAGTCATCTAATGTTGGTTTAGGTCACATTAAAGACAATTATAGTTTTCACTATAGATGTACAAAACAATGCCAAATTTTTTGTAATGGGTTTGGGCGCTCGCTTATTTGAACAGGCGTTCATCGAGAAAAAATACATTTTCACGCTGCTATATAAACGGGCACTGTTGTCAAAGCAGTAATTAGATATTATTTCATTGGAAAATAGGCCAAATTCGTTGTAATAAAGATTTTTTTTGCTGCATAATAAAATTTCAATTATGTAATTTTTTACTTTGAATGTATGTATGTCTTTGTATATCTTTTCGTTTAAAATTCAACATGAGACTCCCGAATTTAACAAAAAAAAAAAAATGTTATGAAAAGAATAAACACTGTGTTAAAGATTCAAGTGGATGTAAGTAAGTAGAAATTATACTATTTACAAATACTTATGGAAATTTTAATAAACCCACCTGAAAAACGTCAGCAAGAATACACATTTGGGTGTCTTATTATTAAAATTATTCAAAGGTTATTGACCTCTAGAAAACTAGACAATAATGTATTATTAAATTGTAAAAAAAATCTATCGGATCGTTCGATTTCTCAATAACACAGATCCACAGAAAAAAAATGGTGTGTCCTGGGTGTCGGACAAAGATTTTCTAGCGTATTTTTTTTCGCTAAACACGAATCTGAAGTCAAAATTGGGGGTCAAACAGCAAAAAAATCGAGAAAACCCCAAAAGACCGACACGGCACATTTACCAGCAGAAACCTGCTACTACGAAATGTTTGGACTACGACTATATAAACAATAAGAAATACAAAAAAATTTTTAAAACCAAAAAAAAGAGCTTTTAAATTGTCTATAAGAAAGTTATATAAACATTTTTGATAAGATAATAAAAAATTTTATTCCAAAATATTAAAAAAAATATTATGTGATTTTTTGTTTTTTTTTTTCAAATTCCAAACAACTTATAGATTGCAAAAAAAAATAATGTTCAAATTTTTTTCAGAGGTACTTTTAAAAAATTCTGAAAACTCGATTTTTTGATTATAACCCGAAAAATATTGCATTTAGACAAAAAGATTATATAACTTAAATTAAAGGTCTTGTGAAAATACACAGTTTATGTTTTATAAAGTTTTGTTTATCTTTGGGAGTTTTTAAGATATCGACGGAAAAAAATACTTTAGAAAATCCTAGTTTGACACCCAGCACACACCATTTTTGGGTGTGTCTGTGTAATAACTAAATATTACTTTTTGTTCTACAGTTTCAGCATTATTTGTTAGGTGTGGATATCATAAAATAAAAACTATAATTAAAAATGTCTAAATACACAGTTTATGTTTTATAAAGTTTTGTTTATCTTTGGGAGTTTTTAAGATATCGACGGAAAAAAATACTTTTGAAAATCCTAGTTTGACACCCAGCACACACCATTTTTGGGTGTGTCTGTGTAATAACTAAATATTACTTTTTGTTCTACAGTTTCAGCATTATTTGTTAGGTGTGGATATCATAAAATAAAAACTATAATTAAAAATGTCTAAATTTTATTTAGCTTTGTGTACCTCATCAACTATAAATATAGTTTTTTAATCATATTTTAATTCTTTAAAGTAAAAATTTACATAATTAAAATTTTATAATTATATCACAAAAAAAATTAAATTATTATTATTGCAACGAATTTGGCCTATTTCTCACTGAAATAATTTTAATTACTGTTATCATTGTTACAGCTTTGGCAACAGTGTACGTTTATATAGCAGCGTGTGAACGTATGTTCTCTCGATGGACGCCCGCTCGAATAAGCGAGCGTCCAAACCTTTTACCAAAATTTAGCGTCTTAGTGAAAACTATAATTGTCTTTGATCCCATCTAATATTTAATTAAGGTAACACTCATCTTAAATCTACATGGTGTTTTTTAAAGATATGCGAATATTTTAGAGTGTGCTTTACATGGATAATTAAGATAGTTTGATTTATAAATTATGCACGGTTTTAAAATTCAAGGAACAAGAAAGAAATTTATTATTATTTCTGAAACCGTCCCTTCTTTATTCATTCTTAATTTTAATTAACTAAGTGAGCCGTAGAAGTAGGCTTAAAAAGAGTTTGAAAACTTTTAAATATATAATATTATTAAATTTATATAAGAGCGGCAAAAAGTGAAAAAGCTTTCCAGATTTATTTCGCTAGATATCCACAAAAAGCATTAATACTTTTAAAAGACTGGATGGAAACCTAGTTGTCTGTGAATGGTTTTAAAAAAATTATTACAAATAAATAATAAAATATTAGAAAATACTAATAAACATTAAAAAATTAATAATTATTAATACAATTTTATACATGTTTTTGTGTGTCATATTTAAATTCTATGTTCAGATTCTTCATATCTTCGTTTTATAAATTTTGTTTTTTTTTATACAAATAACTAATTTTGTTAAAAAAAAATATAAAGCAGACGATACCAGTAATAGTATGATTTTATTTAGAAAAGAATACTAGAATAATATACAGGGGGTCCCCTTTAAAAAAAAGTAACTGGGTATGAGCGGACCACTGGATTATACGTTAAGTTCTACACAAACTAGCTTTTTACTTTTTTTTCTATCTTTACTAATCACCGGGAAAAAAAGTGCTGTTATCGTCAAAATTTGAGACACAACCTGTCCCTCCGAGGCGAATTCAGTTAGCCACGATCTGTTTTTACCGATGCAGTTGTTTCAAAAATTAAACTTGAAAATATGCCATCGGATTGCTCTAAAAATCCCTCTCGCAGGGTGGTAAGTCAATGCTATAAAGTAAATGTTGTTTGCACAAAATATACCCATTTTTTTCTGGTAAATCCACAGCTACCGGTTAAAACTTCTATTTTTATAGCCCATCAGTAAATTACTTAAAATTATTTTTTATATTTTATAAGTATAGACAAGGAAATTATTAAAACCAATAAGTACGTTTTGAAAATAAATATAGTATTTAGAAAAATGCATTATTTCCTAAAATTTTGAACTCTTTCTACCGGCTAAACGAAGCAATTCTAATTAATGCTAAATTAATATAAATTAATTCTCTTTGATGTCGTATGTGTGTCATAAAATTTTGTACACATATTTCGGGTTGCTTGTATACCATAATCGGTGAATCATACTTTCAAAAATTATGTATTTTTCTAAGAACAAAATCTATATTTAAGCAAAAACAATTATAGTTTTCACTCTAGACGCACAAAACAATGTTAAATTTTTGGTAATAGGTTTGGTAATTGTCTCGAAAGTTGCCTCCTCTCCGATTTTAACCAAATTTGGTATACGGGGTTTTTTTGGGGCTCTGATTACGAATCTCCAAAACTTTTTTTTTCGGCCACGTTTCGTTTTCGAGATATTCATCATCAAAGTTAAAAATTAAACTAACCTTATTTCCACTATTCCTCCTTCTTTTTGCACAGAATTCTTGATTTTTACACTACAATGGCACACAATATTTCACAAACACCTTTTAAAAACTTGTTTTTATATTTAATTTACATCTTTTTTCAATTTAATTGCATACATCCACTTTTACACGCCCCCAACGTGGCCGCAACCATGTATACACTAGCAAATATGGCTGCTGTCTTTGAACTTGAAAGTTCGCAATTTAATGGGAAAAAGTTGGAAAATAAATAAAAATACAAGGTTTTAAAAGATGTTTATAAAATATTGTGTGCCACTTTAGTGTAAAAATCAAGAATTGTTTAAAAAAAGAAGGGGGAATATAGTGAAAATGAGGTTAGTTTGATTTTCAAATTTGATGATAAATATCTCGAAAACGAAACGTTGCCGAAAAAATATCAGATTCGTAATCAGCGCCCCGAAAAAACCCCGTATACCAAATTTCGTCAAAATCAGAGAGGAGGCAACTTTAGAGACAATTACCATAGGTTTAAACGCTCGCTTACGCAAGCGGACGTTCATCGAGAAAAAATACCTTCACTTGATGCTATATAAACGAACACTGTTGCCAAAACTATAACAATGGTAAGAGTAATTAGGAATTATTTCTGTGGAAAATTGGCCAAATTTGTTGTAATAATGATAATTAAGTTTTTTTTGCTGTTTAAAAATAAAATTTTAATTATTTTAATTTATACTTTGGAAACTTAAATTTGATTTAAAATATATTTATAGTTGATGTGATACACGATGTAAAATATGATTTAGAATTTTTTTATTTATATTTTTTATTTTATGACATTCACTCATAACAAGAAATGCTGAAATTATACAATAAAAATTGAAAAATTAAACGATCTGATTGATTCGTTTTTGCAATTTAACAACACATTAATGACTAGTTTTCTAGAGTAAACTTTTATTCTTATTTAATGTCTTGTATATCGTGTTGTTGTTCTACGTTGTGTTTTTTTCTGTAGTGGTAATAATAAGACATTAAAATGTGTATTTTTGCTGACGTTTTTCAGGTGCGTTTATTAAAATGTCTAAAAATATTTGTAAATCGTATAATTTCTTTTTACTTACATTCACTGAACTGGCCTTTAATAAAGTGTCCATTCTTTTCATAACATTCTTTGTAAAATTCCGAAGCCTCTTGTGTAATTTTAAACAGATAGAACAACAAAGATAACATACATTCAAAATAAAAAAAATACTTATTTAAAATTGTATTATTATACAGCAAAAAAATCATTACTACAACAAATTTGAAAACTATTATTGTCCTTGATTTATACAATATTATCATATTGTTTACCTTTTCGCAACCTTTGGCAAATAATGGGACTAAGTATAATTTATAAAATATCCATTTTTAAGGCTCTTTAAAATATTTTAGGTTATGACCAACACTACTTAAACCACAGCTTATAATAAAAGTATACATATATAAATAATGTAACTGTGCACATGTTATTATCGGTGTAGTAACGAGCTAAAGAATGAAATCTCGTCAACTGACTACCTCGCTCGATAACGGGAATACAAAAGCCTTGGTCAGCAGTTCAAAGTCATTATCCATATTTAGTTAAATTATTAAATTAAGTTAAAATTAAATTAATTAGGTTAGGTTAAATTATTATAACCTGTTTTTACGGTTTTACAGGTTCTTAAGTATAAAAATTTTAGAATTTTGTACCTGCAGCTCTGAGACTTGTGAAGGTTATTTGGTACCACAAAACAAGAATTGGGTTAATGATCACCTAAATTTATAGCTTTCTTACTGTGTAATATGACAGTTCTTCCCGTTAACATGATGGTAAATTTAAAAAACTGAGAATTGTACTTAACAAAACTATAAGAAAAAATGTCATATCTTCTTAAATTATGATTCCTAAAGTAAATATTTTCTTGCTTGTAATGAAAATTTAATTATTTTAATAAATTTTAGTGAAAATAATGAGTAAAGCCCACCAATTGAAATTAAATAAAATTAGGTCAAAATAAAATACAAACATTTCCTTTATCTTGGATATTTTTCATAAATTTCAACTATAGACAAAAGTAGTGTCATATGTCTATACATTTAGTTTCTTATTTTTTTTTTCATTAGGTTTAACTGAAAGTTAGTTAACTTAAAGTTACCAAACATTCCATAAGGAAATAAATTAAATGTTTTTTGCTCTAACTATATATTTTTTTTTTAATAAAACCAGATGTATACATATATCTATTTTAAACGTCAATATCTCAAAAACAAGTACTGGGTTATTGTAACTAGGATAAAAAATATTGTTTAAATGATTTATGTAGTTAAATTTTTTACATATATTTTAGAAATAAAATACGTATATAAATTTTTACTACCTAAATTTAAATGTTGACCAAAACTGAAAAATATATTTTATTGATAAAATTTATTAAGTAATAAACAATTTTTAGCTTTAATATTTGGATCGGCTATGGTATTTAAAAAATTATTTTGTATGGACCAAATTTACTTAATTTTTTTAACACTACAAACTAAAAGTGGATTTGACCTTGGCACCTAGCTTTTGGATCCTCATTTATTTACCTTAGGCATCAAGATGCATGTATTCATCTTGAATTACCTGCAAAAAATACAAAATATGGAAAATACAGTACAAAAAAAGAATATATGTACATAAAAAATTAATACTAAAAATAAATTATTGCAAAATTTATAATAAACATATTTCTTAATAGGGTAAATTAGAAGTTTAATATTGAAATCTCACAAAAAATACGCATGTCTAGTCTGTAGCGTATGCTAGAGAAGGAGACCTAGAGGGCCAGGTCATCCGACTTTTTGGAAGGAATAAATAATTACGTAAAATAATTTAATTTTTTACCCAGTGCAATGTTCGAAGCCGTTTTTACACTTTTTGACAAGATAATATATATATATATATATATATATATATATATATATATATATATATATATATATATATATATATATATATATATATATATATATATATATATATATATATATATATATATATATATATATATATATATATATATATATATATATTTAAAGTATACGAGTGTTAGAATAAAATTTGAACTTTAACAAACCGTAAAGTAAATTCAAATTGGAGAATAACGCTGAATCTTCCAAAATATCGCTGCAAAATATTTAACATGCGATTTTAAAAAAACTACCCGTCGGACAAGATCAACTTTGGCCTGTTTAAAAAAAACATTCCATAAACAATAATTTTTCGAAAAATTAACTTTCCAACTTCAGAAGGTCTTAAGTTATGATTTCTTTAACAAATGGTTAATTTTAGAGATTCTTCCTACTTCTCTTTGCAAAAATGGTACCGATAATTAGGTTGCATAAAAACCATTTCATTTCCTTTCCAATTCTACTGTGATTATTCCAATTCCTAAAGAGATTGTGATATACCTTTTAATTTTGATCAATAATAAAATGATTTCTATTATTGATAGACATAATATTTTAAATTTAAATCAATTTGGATAAAAAAAAAAAATACACACGATGCGTAATATTTTCTTAAACATCTATACACGTTCTTAAATGATAAAAAGTGATTTATCAACTGCCGTTTTTTGTGATTTAGCTAAAGCTTTTGACTGTAATTTGTGGTGTCTCTTTAAAGTGGTTCAAGTCATATCTTTCAGGAAGATCTTAAATTGTACGTTTAAATAATGTTATGTCAGAAAGTAGCAACATAAATTGTGGTGGTCCTTAGGGTTCTATACGTAATCCTATATCATTTTTATTAAATATAAATATTATAAAAAAATTTACAATATTTGCGGATAATACAACTATTTTATGGAATAAAAAAAAGAAAAATTCTTTAAATGGTGTAATTAAAAATGATATTTTAAAAATCAAATTTTTACTTCCTTTTTTTTATTATAACTAAAACTAATATCTTAACATTCAAATGTGTACTTAATAACATATTTTAAAATAATAAAATTATAAAAGCCTATTTACGCACTAAATATTAGGAATTTATGTCGATGGTAAACTGAATTTTAAAAAACATATTAAAAAATTATGTAGTAAACTTGCATCTAAATGTTATGCCACTAGAATATTCTCCTATGAATTGGAATAATTTTTCATTTTGAAATCTATTTTTTTTTACTTTAATTGAATCGATATAAGATATGACATTTGTTTTTGAGAAAATTCTTATTAGTATCTGTTATGTGTTTTTCTCGTAAAAAGAGCAGTTTGATATATTTGTTAAGCTAAGTCTAGAGACTCATGTAAAATATTATTTATATCAATAAGAATTTTAACACACTTTTATCCATATTTTAAAAACAATATCTTTAATATACAAAAAATTCTGGTTTAATAATACCAAAAAAAATTCCCAAAATAATAAACAAAATTCTCATTTTTATCTTTTAAATCTATATTCTACTTTAATAAATAAATCTTAAATTTATACTTCAAAAAAAATGTTTACCTGCTTTAATACTAACAATGTAGATAGTTTTTATAAATTTAAATTGCCAGTAAAGGTCGTATTGAAAAAAAGCTATTTCATATAAGTTTTTTCATATAGATAAATGGAAATGTAAGTTCTGTACAAAGTTTAATATTTTATATTACCATTTTTAAAAGATAGATAGTGGTTTGCTATTAAATTTTAAGTACCAAAAAATATCCGTACACTTATCTAAGAACGTACCACATAACACCAGGTATAAGCCAAAAGAATGATTTTATTTCATATTACAACTGCTGCTGCTGCCGTGAAAATATCTTTAATATTCTCGTCATCGCAGTCACATCCCTTTTTCGTGTAAAGTTTGTAAATTTTATCGGCGAACCGGATGATTGACGTTTTTAAGGGATTTTACCATTTCTTCTGATTTCTCAAAGAATTTCTTACACTTGTCTGTTCCTTTATTTTAGCTCGGCGTTAAATTGCTTTAAAGTCCCGGCACGTAGACCAAACTATACACAAGATAAATTCTTGAATTCTGATAGATTATATTGATTTAGAGTTCTATTTTCCTTTAGGATATGTTAAGCTTAGGAACATGGGGTATAGTTTATTAGGGGTTCCTCAAAAGAATTCTTTACTTTTTATTTTTTTCTGGAATGGTTCGGTTTAAGCCTAGGTACCGATCATGGGTGTCCATAGAGGAGGCAAGAAGGGGCATTTGTCCCCCGTCTCGCTGCCCAGGTTTGTAACTGTTTTGTTAATATAAAGTCACACTTTTAGCTTTCGAAAAATAAAATTTTAATAAAAATAATAATTATATACAGGGTGTAAAAAGCATCATCCTCACGATTTTAATGGGCGATGGTGGAGCTTAAAACAAGACAAAACGTTTATATCAGACGAAAATCTGTCAAAACTTAACAGATATTCGTCTAAACAATATCAAAGTTACAAATTTTTGAAGCAATTATTTCTAAAAAGCTTAACTATTGGAAACTTTCGTCTTAGTCGTCGGTAGATTCATTTGCTAATAAAATAAACTGGGTTTTAAATGTTTCAATCTTTAAATAAAATAAAATTATAATAATTTCCCCCCAGTTAAAAATTTAAAAAACAATTGGCAACTGCGCTACCGAAAGGCCTTCTGTAATCGTTCATTGTGCGTACTGGTGGCGATATGTTTTTCCGTTGTAGGTCAAAATGTTTTTAAATAAGGAAAATATGCCGATATGTTATTAATTTACGTCGAGGCAAACCAAAATGCTAATCTAGCAGCTCAAATTTACCGTGAAAGATTTCCACGACGGCTACATCCATTTGGGACAACCATAGGGCAGATGTGCCAAAGAGTTTTGAAAACGGGATGTGTGCAACCGAGAAATATTATTCTTCAAGCAAAATAAAAAAGTGTTGTTTTACACTATAATTTGTGTTTTTAAAATGGATATTCAGCTTAATTTTGTGGTAAGTACACCTTTATGTAAATAAACATCTCTTAAAAAAAGTGTAAATATGTAAAACCTCGGAAAGAACGATCCACGTTCGACTTGATGTGATGAAGCGGGCGCGGTTTTGCCTTATTCTTTAAACTTTGAAAAGCCATAAAATAAAATTATATAGGTCGAGCCATTTAAAAAAGTCAAAATTTTTTAGGTTTAATTAGTCGAAATGTATAAATTTATTTTAAATGCTCTGTATCATCTCATATGAGTATTTCACCTCTAAAACAATGGCCTTACTCTTAATTTTTTATAAAAAAAAATAAAATTTAAAAAAAATACTAGGTTTAGGTTTATAACATTAATAACAAGCAATTTATAGAATTTTAAGTAGAATCTAAAAATAAATTTAAAAAGTCCATGAAAAATATTCTGTTATTTAATTTTTTCACTTGAAGCCTATAATTTCTATTCATCTTCTTAAGGAATCGATGAAAAACTCAAAATATTCAATTTCCTTCCTAAACTTTTTGTCTTATTTTTGTCTTATTTTTGTCAAGGTTACATATTTGTTTCTGGTGTACATATAATAAATTGTGTCTCGAATTATAATTTTAAAATATATTTTGGTTGGTTTGGTTTTTTGCGGTCTTTTGCTTGGAAGACATACTGGAAGTGTAATCCTGGTCTGACTTTATTTCATTCTTCTTCATATTTGCGATCGTTGTTGGGCTCAATTTTGTTGCATCTGCGGCTCGCTGCATTACATTCTCAATTTAAAGTGCGATTACGTTTCGGACTTGTTTTTTTCCAGTTGAAAAAAATCCAAAATATTTAAAATAATTAGCTGCGATTGTTGATTATATTTATTATATCTTTTTCTCGGTATTATTTAAAACTTTTCAAAATAACGTTTGATAATAAGTTGACACACATATGTTTTTGATTGACAGTGACGGATACTTGACATAACCAAAAATATAAAAAATGAATAAACATCAGACACCATTTTTTTTTTCAAAAGTTTGTTATCGCCGCAGGCTGAAATATACACTTCTCAAAACCGAAGTGGATGGGCCACTTTTCTGTGTATTTTTAAAGCTCATTAAAATGAAATCTAACCAACCGATTCCTAAAAACATTTTTTTTGTTTTGAAGCCTTATTTTTCTAATTCTTAAAAACTATCACTCCAATTATACACGGTAAGTAAAAAAATTAAATACAGGATTAATTGTGGACCAATGTTTTTTTGCCCACGTTTCAGACTAGGTGTGGTTTTTATGAGAAGTAACCAATTCGAATATTATTTTTATTTGGATAGCGGGAGGTTATAGCTATCATTTGCTTTTCGACTTTTAAAAATATCTTTCTTTGTATTAAAGCTATGAATTTTTTTATTAGTCAAAATTTTATTTCAACAATTAAACAACAATACTTTGAGTAAATTTACAAAAACAAATATTAATATCTGGTTGGACCACCTCTTTTTTCAATTACTGCTGCACATTTTCTTGACATACTATCAATAACCGCTTGAGGAGTAGCACCCCATTCTTCATTTAGAGCACTGCTCAACCCATCTAAATTATCTAACTGCTGGCCCCGATTTCTTACTTTCCTTCCCAAATAATCCCAAAGCAGGCCAATCAATACTCTCTAAATTATTGTCTTCAAATATTCATTAACAATATGTGCCCTATAGGGTCGAGCATTATCAACTATAAATAAAAATCCTTCTTCAATATTTTGTCCTATAGGAACAACAATGGGTATAATAATTTCACGCAAGTAGCGTTCGGCCGTTACCATGCGGTTTCTAAATAAAACAAGTTGTGTTCTACCAGTACGGAATATTCAACCCCAGACTGTTAGAGATCCACCGCCAAAGTTTACCCTGTGTTCCATGCAGTCCTCATAGTATCTTTCGCGCGACCTTCTCCACACCCTTGCACCTCCGTCGTTTCCATAAAGGCAGAATCGCGACTTATCTGCAAACACACAATTGGACCACTCACGGACACCCCAGTCTATATGAATCCGAGCAAAAATTAGTCGATTGCGACGATGATCTCTTGTAAGTCGAGATATTTTTGGTGCGTCTGGCGCGTAACCCCGTTTCGTGAAGTCTGTTCCTTAGGATTTGAGAATAAACATCAATATTATGCACTTGCCGTACCATTTTCTTAATTTGGGAAGCATTAGTTGTTCTATTTCTTCGCACAGTCAATGTGATGAATCTGTCCACTGCTGGAGTGGTTGCTCGTTGAAGTTCACCACCATGTGTGGGATACGCACATCCAGAGTTTACAAATCGAGCCCATAATCGACTTACTACTGACTGGCTTCTACCAAAGTACCTAGCTACTGCTTTCTGGGAGAGCCCTGCTTGAATCATGCCAACGGCCTGGTCCATTTCAGCTTTTGTCATTCAAGGCATTTTTAAATTGTTTACTAAATGTGAACTACAATTACACTTAAACTTGTCAGTGACACTTTTAGCAAACAAGAAACAATTGCCACCTGCTGTCATATACGAAATCAGCATGATAATCAAAACAATGCGAATGCCCGTAAAACGAAAAAAGCATTTTAACAAAAAAGTTCATAGCTTTGATACCAAGAAAGTTATTTTTAAAATTCAAAAAGCAAATGATAACTATGGCCTCCCGCTATCCAAATAAACATAGTATTCGAATTGTTACTTCTCATAAAAACCACACTAGTCTGAAACTTCGGCAAAAAAACATTGGTCCACAATTAATCCTGTACTTATTTTTTTACTCACCTTGTATAATTGGAGTAATAGCTTTTAAGAATTAGAAAAATAAGGCTTTAAAACAAAAAAATGTTTTTAGAATATGGTTGGTGAGATTTCATTTTAATGAGCTTTAAAAATACACAGAAAAGTGGCCCATCCACTTCGAGTTTTAAGAAGTGTATTAAACAAATATAAACAAAAGTGACGTCTTTACAAATTGGTATAATTTCGACTTTATTAGAAACATGTTAGCACAATTTAGAAAACATCGAAAGCATGCATATTTAAAAATAAATATCTATGCTTTATGATATTAAAAAGGGTTACAGACATTAGAACTGCAAGTAAAAGCATTCTTCAATTTTAGTAGAAAATTTAATAATAACCCGCACCGAAAACAAAAACTCTTCCGGCGAGCTAAAACGAGTTCGACGGCAGTAAAATCTACAAATTGGATGAGATGGAAAAGGGAGAGAATCGATATAAGTTGCCGTCGAGTCGTCTTTTTTCATACCGTAAATATTCTTAAGTACCGGACGCGACACTAGGGACGATTTAGGGCGAGAAGGGCCGGTCTTCCGGAGACAATCGCATTGTCACAAAGGGCCGTGATGGACTTCATAAAACGCGAACTAAAGGACGAAGATCGTCGTTCTTTTAACGCAGACAATGGACATAAAATTCTTCGGATACTTGGATATATTAAGTTAAAGTGTATGTGGTGAATTTGGAGCTTTCTGCACTGAAAGGCTCTCTTCAAATGCACTTATTGCAATTTTCTTGACGCCTACAAAAATCTAAATTTATTTCATATATAAGTGTACACGGCGTGTCACAATATTTCCATAGTTTAAAGAATATACAATATATTGTATATTCTTTAAACTATATGATATTACCTTTAAAATAGCTAAATAGAACGTAGAAATAAAAAGGAAATCTGCATCTAAATAATAATAATACATTTATTTATTGTCATATAACATTATACATCTTTTCAAAAAATCAGAATTAAATTAAACGATGATAACAAAGAATAATAACAAATTATACAGAGTGTTCCTTAAAGACGTGTTAATATTTAAGAAGGTGGACGTATGTTCTAAAAGTCTTAACTTTTGAGATATAGGATGATAAAGTTTAAAAAAAAAATAGTTTTTTAATAATAACAGTGGCGTCCGTACGGGTACTAGTTTTTCTTTGTCCGACGCATGGTTTTCGCTTAAAAAAATAAAAATTATTTTACTTCAGGATCAACTCCTCAATCCAATAACATTTTTGTTTATATCTCCTTTATTATTTATTCTATCGAAATATTTATAAAACTTTTTATATAGATAATTTAAAATGCTGTATTTTTTGTTTTATAAAATTTGTTCTATCTCTTTTAGGTTTTAAGATATTAACGATTTTTTTTTTATTTTAAACGTCAATATCTTATAAGCTGTAAGAGCTACAAAAAAAATTATATAACCTAAATTATGTATCTTTACAAGACCTTTAATTTGGGTTATTTAATTTTTTTGTCTAAATGCAATATTTTTCAGAATTTCAATCAAAAAACCGAATTTTAGGGATTTTTTCAAATTATACACATTCTGGGAAAAAAAAATTAAATTAGAAACTTTTTATTTTTCGATTTTTTCTACAAATTTTAAGCGATTTGAGAATCAAATAAATTAAATAAATGATTTATATTAAAAAAAAAACATAAATAATTTTTAATATTTTTTTCCTGCTTTGGAATAAAATTTTTGGTAAAAATCACATTTTTGTTTATATCTCCTATCTCCTTTATTATTTATCTTATTAAAAATGTTTATATACCTTTTTATATAGACGATTCAAAAAGCTGTATTTTTATTTTATAAATTTTTTGTATGTCTTATAGTTTTTGAGAGATTTACTTTCTTTTTTAATTTAAAACATCAATATCTCAAAAACTATAAGAGATACAAAAAATGTAATATAACAAAAAAAATACAGCTTTTTAAATTGTCTATATAAAAAGTTATATAAATATGTTTAATAGAATAAATAATAAAAGAGATATAAACAAATATGCGATTGAATTTATGAGAAGTACCTATATTTTTTATACTAGCCGGTAAATAATTAAACATTTTTTTAAATCATAAGTTAAAGATTTTTTTATTAAAATAGAACATGAAATTGAAAGATTAAATTAAAAATTTTGTCTAGTATTGTGACAAGAGTTCTTAGTATTATTAAACCAATATTTTTTGTATACGAAAAATACTGTTTGACATAAATTCTTAAAAATTTAGTATATGGAGAGGATTTTATAATTTCATTCAAAATATGTTATAAGGTATACATTTAAATGTTAAAATATTAGTGTTGGTTATATTAAAAGAAAGCAAGTTAGGGTTACACCAGGATTTGATTTTAAAAATATCATTTTCAATCATATTATATAAGGAATTTGTATTTTTGTTATTTTAAAATAGTTGTGTCGTCCGCAAACATTGTGAATTTTGCTTTTATATGAACAAAAGGTAAATCATTTATATATAATGAAAATAATAAAGGTCTAAGAATAGAACCTTGAGAAATACCACAATTTATATTTCTACTTTTTGACACAACAATAATTAAACGCACAATTTGTGATCTTTCTAAAAGATATGACTTAAACCAATTAAAAGAGATACCACGAAATCCATAAATCTTAAGTTTTTTTAACAGAACATTATGATTTACATAGTCAAAAGCTTTAGCTAAATCACAAAAACGGCAGCTGCTAAATTACCATAACTTAACAACGTGTAAAGATGTTTAAAAAAAATGCATCACTTGTATTTTTATTTTTTTTTTTAATCCAAATTGATTTAGATTTAAAATTTTATTTTTGTCAATAAAATCAATTCTACTTTTTACAATTTTATTAATTATTTTGAAAAAAGTGGACACTTTTAATTGGTCTAAAATTAAAAGTTGTATCACAATCTTGTCCTTTATGAGTTAGGAAATACGCTATTTAAAAGAGATAAATTTATTGTATTAATTAAAGCTTCTAAAGCTAAATTAGAAAGTTGTTTTTTTTTTTAATTGATAGATTATCCCAACCTGAAGCTGATTTACTTTTAATTTCTTTATTATTATGATTAGAATTTCCTTAACATTTGTTGAACTTAATAAAAATGTTTCATTAATAACAGTGTTATCCATATAATTTGGTGGATTAATATAACAAATGATATATTTAGATAAATTTAAGGCTATAGAAAAATTTTGAAAAAATGATGAATTACTGGTTAATGTAGTGTTTATAGGACGAATATTATTTTTTCTACGTAATTTATTAATGCGATTAAAAGATAAAAGTATGTCATAAAATTTTCTACACTAATATTCTGGACACTATGTACATGTTGCATATAAATAAAACTATATCTATTATCATTGACCAATTTCTTTCTTTTCGGCTGCCACCTAACCGCAAACAAATCATTTATCACGAAACATCTGTCACGAAAGCCACTCTAAAAAACTTTTCATCAATAAATATCAAGATATACTGAGCATAAGAGTGATTTCAGCAAATCCTATAAATCAGTAAAAACCAGGCTTTGGAAGTTATTCGAACAAAAGTCCATATCCTTCATCGGTGTATATATATCTCGGAGGTGACAAATGGAATCTGGTTGTGAAAGGTGAATACTTCTCGATTTTTATATATCGAATGCACGCATGAGGGAGTATCGCAGAAATTCGGGGGTGGAGTAACGTCTTGAGTCCCATTCATCCGCACAGAAGTCGATTCTAAACCAACAATGCGCACCCCTTGGCGTTTTAATGCCGCGTCTAAGACGCCGTCAACTTCAGGGATTTTATGGGTTTCATTCACCGATTGTATTATGTTGTGATCTTTCTTTGTACAAATGAACAAAATATTTTCTATTGTTGTTTGGAAAGATAGTCTTCCTTAAGCGCTTAAATTTTATGTTGCGATTTTGGTATCATATTGATATTGTTACGGACTTTTAAAATATCGTCACTTTAGAATAATAGTAAGACAACTTAGTCTAGGAGAAATTGGCGCATAGGTACGATAAACTATTCCATCTCAATTTTTTTATACGATCCTCATTCAATTACCCTACTGACGATATAAATGCATGTTGTCCTGGGGCAACCTGGTGCCATATTGTTTAAACCGAAATCGTTTAAACAATTGCAAGGAATTGTTATTCGTCAATTTTTTTTTGTTATTCTTTAATAAAATGCAAATAAAAAAGGTCCTATGACTTTTTACGATAAAGTTAATATTTTTAAAGATATAATTTTTTCAAGGTTTTGACCCATGGAAAAAATATTAGAAAAAAAGAAATAAATATAAAAAATATTGATTATTATTTTTTACAATAGTTAATAATATCCCTAGTTAGGTCTTGAAAAAAAATGTTTATATCTGTTTTCTGATTGCTTATTACGCGCGCTCACAAGTGTACGTCCCTAACCTTCAAGTATCGCCGTCTCTCTGACTCATACACTGCATCGGCCCCTCTGTGACCTGAATAATTTTTATCATTTATCTTAAAAACTATTAATTTTATCAAAATTGTTAAAAAAAAAGGCATTGTAATTAATAATTAAATTATATACAATTATTTTTATAAGTTTTTTTCCTGAAATCAATTTTACAAAAGTTATCAGCTTTATTTTACTTGTGAGCGCAAGTAATAAACAATCAAAAAACAGGTATAAACAATGATTTTTTTTTAAATCCCAATTAAGGATATTATTAACTATTGTATAAGTAATAAAAAAAATTTTTAATTTTTTTTTATATTTTTCATGGGTTAAAAGTACCCAAAAATTTGTCCTCTTGGAAAATAACAATTCCTTGCAATTGTTTAAACAATTTCGGTTTAAACAATGTGGCACCGGGTGGCCCCATGGCAACATGTATTAATATCATCACTAGGGCAATTTAAAGAGCCATCATATAAAAAATTGAGGTGAAATAGTTTTAGGTACTTATGCGCCGATTTCTTCTAGACTAACTCAAAAGGTCAGTGTTGAGATATTGGGCATTTTAATATTAAAATTAGCGTATTTGGAAAACCTTTAGAATTATAGAAATAAAATTTATTGCATTTTGTTAGTATTTACGGATAGCAACAATGTACTAAAAACTGTAATTTTAAGTGTAATATTTTTTTGTTTTTAGGAAAAGTATAACTTGTCTTACTCTTATACCGAAAAGACGACAATACAAAACTGAATGTTTTTGTTTTTAACAAAACTGTAAAGGGGACTTAAAAATTATATTATGTAATATTTTTATCAAAAAAAAAAACTAATAATTAAAAGAAATATATGCTTTGCTACCAATACATTTAAAAATAAAAAAAAGTATCTACTGTAGCAGTTTTATTTTCTATATAACGAACTAAAGATATTTACTGAAAGAAACTTGTTTCCAAGCTACTTATGGTAATTAAAGTCAAACTTTTTGATATATTCAGGGCCAGATTTAACCTTAGCGCCACACCGCCCGTAGGCACTGAAGAAAATGCCGCCCTATCACCGAAATTTTACATAAAATTACAGTTTAAAGATACAATTTCTTAGAGTAAAATTTCTTTATCGACGTATGGGAGATATTTAAGAGCAATTTTTAAAAAAATCCTTACACTTTTCCTGTTACGCTCGACCGTCACGGCTGCCGTAGACGAGTGGGGGTGTTCGCACCTAATGCCGCTGTGAATGTGTTAATCCCTTAGACCCGTGCCTAAATTAAAGCCTACTAAATTACCCTACTTTAGACATTTGTATCAAAAAAGGCTTCAACATACTTAAATTTTCGATACTATTAAAAACGATTCCGACCGGTAGATTTTGAGAAATCCCAAAAATAAAATATTTAAAAAAATGTTTTTTTTTAATAACTTTTAATCGGCTATACCGACCGATCGCAGAAACTAAATTAGCTCTTAAACTCAAAAAAATGGGTCGATCGCCCCCAAACATGTTAAAATTGATTGATTGCGAGATATTGTTGACGAGAAATTTTAAAAAAAGTGCTTTTTTATATTTGAACCATTTCACAACTTGAAAAAATTCTGGGCAAATTCAAGGTTCTTTCTTGTACATCCAGGTTCCCCGTGAAAATTAAAAGCATCGGACGCCCGCCCCCCAAGACTCACCCGAATTATTATATCGATATTTTTGGTTCTTTTTTATATTCGGATTACTTTACACCTTTCAAAAATACTACACGAAATTCAGAACGCTCTTTGTATCATCAGAAAAATTCCCATGATATTTAAAAGCATCGGCCCCCAGGATTGACTAAAAATTATTATATATTTTTGAGGTTTTTCTTAGATTTGGATCACTTCAAGCTTTCACTTTAAGCCAAATTTAAGAGGCTTTTTCATGTGACTAGAAAAATACTTGAGCCAATCCAGCAAATCGACGGGTTTGATAAGCAGGAAAATCATTGGTATATCACAATCGATATTTTCATTGGGGGTGGCTAGTTCAAGCTCAAAATTAATATTAAAATTTTGATCTCTTATGGCTAAGTCGGGACTCGGGTCAGTAATCTTGGGGACCCTTCACATACGGTCTGGCCAGTCCCTAAAAAGCCACTGCGATGACATCATTTATTGACGTTATTCGGGACTGGACATAGATCCCGTCGGGACTCTAGACACAGCGTAATTTTTAACCCGATTTTTTTTACTTTATTTATATTACTATTTCTATTACTTTTTGGACTAACTCTACTCATCTGATCATCTGAAGATGAGGTGGGTGATAGATATCAAGGCACCTAAACCTCAGTAGGCCCGTTGTGCTTCCTCCTAAAGGGGACTCCTCACTCAGTACGCCGCCCATCCTACTGATTTAAAGTAGTTGAGAACGTCACCGAGGGGAATCTCCTTAATGTCGGCTAAGGAAAGCCAATACTCGCCCAGCATGGATCTTCTCTTGGACGAGAGTGCAAAGCAGTCACAAAGGATGTGCTCCACCATTTCGTCTTCTTGTTCACAACTTTTACATAGAGGCGTGTCATTTATATCCATTCTAAAAACGTGCTGTCGTAATGGACAATGTCCGGTTAGAGCGCCCGTGATTATGAGAAGGTTCGCCCTAGGCATGGCCAAGTAATGTTTAGCTGTATCTCTGTCAGGATAGTTCAGTAACTAGTGATGAGCAAAGCAAGACCAAGACCAAGACCGGGCTAGTCTTGGTCTTGGTCTTGGTCTTGCAAGTCTGGTCTTGGTCTTGGTCTTGCAAGACAAAAGGAGGTCTTGGTCTTGGTCTTGGTCTTGCACCACCCGGTCTTGGTCTTGGTCTTGGTCTTGCTGCAAGAGTCTTGCTGGTCTTGCTTTTTTTGGTAGTAATAATTTAAACTAAGCAATCTTAAATAAAAAATATATTTTTTAATATTTACAAATAAATAAAGATGGAGACTATATATATTGCTGTAAAATTTTAAAATATACCAATTTTAACCTTACATGTACATTTAAATTATTTGATTAAAAATCATATTTTAAATGTAGGGGTTTATTTATTTATAGCGCTTTATTTGGCTTATATTATGACACAATCTGCTTTTATACATTAAGTGGCATATAGAAACATTTTAGTAATAAGAATTATTAAAATTTTCTTTAAAGAAGCATATAAATTTAAAGCAAATACTATGCGAGCAGAAAAAAAAGCCTTTTAATTTCAACCAGATGTAAAATTTCTACGAAAATGATTCTGATATGTAAACATTGGTTTATGATTCACAAAATAAGGTATTCAGGAAGCTTTTCAGTTCAAATAAACTTTTTATTTGCAAATTAGTCAAAAATTTGCCGTACAAAGTTTGTACAAATACTTTATAAACATTCCGCATATACAAGGTGGGTCGATAGTGAGGCAAAGCTCGATATCTTCGAAACCGTTGATAATGATAAAAAACTGAATATACAAAAGTTATAGAATCAGAATTTTTGAAAGAATTCACTACTACTCAAGAAAACTTCCTTATTTTTAGCTTTTAACCTAAAATAAAAAATTATGACAAAAAATTTATTTAAAAAAATCGCTTTCCTTTATATTATGCTGAAAATTCTTAAACTGTCATGTAGGTACAATGTCGAAGTAGATGGTTTTTTAAAAATCATTTTCGGTTTTGACAAAAATGACGTCATCATTATACTTTTGGCATTGTTTTGACTTTTCCGTCTAAAGCGGAAGTGAAATTTAAAATCCATTTATATAAAAAGTATTTCTATATGACATAACAAATATATTTTTTATTAAACCATCACTTTTACATTTATATCTTAGTTTTAAGGAGCAATCTAATGATGCCACTTCTTACAGTGTAGCACAAAAATAATGTATTTATGGATTTTGGTAATTTTTGATCCACCCTGTAAGTGGCATCACTAGATAGCTAATTAAAAAGAAACATTAGGAATAGGTAAATAATTTTCAGCTTCTATAACTTTTGTTCTCCTAGTTTTTTTTTCTGTCGTAAACGGTTTTGGAGATATCGAGCTTTGTCGGACCATTGAGTGACAATCTTATTATTTTTAAAACATGTTATTGGATTTTAGTAGTTATCGTTGTTAGAGAATTTTATAAAATAACAAAGTGATCGATTTAATTATTATTTTATTAAAAAAACCTGTGACTCATAAAATAATCGCCTTTTTTGGCAGTTCTCGACACACTTTTTGTCATGTCTGTATAAAATACCTCTGTATATTGAATTTAAAAATTGAATATTATAATTAGAAAAAAAGTGACAAAAGTGCAAGAGTCTTGCAGGTCGGTCTTGGTCTTGCGTAGTCTTGCACTCCTTGGTCTTGGTCTTGGTCTTGCATACCCCGGTCTTGGTCTTGGTCTTGCAAGCGAGAAGGCGGTCTTGGTCTTGGTCTCGGTCTTGGTCTTGCTGCAAGACCAAGACCAAGACCGCAAGACCAAGACCGGTCTCGCTCATCACTATCAGTAACTCCCTGGAAAAGTTACAGTTTACTGTTTCATCCCATCGTCTTGTAAACTGCTGATGAGAGTGTCTTTTGATTAGGTCCTTCATCGCAGACCCTGTCAGACCTACGAAAGGCTCGGGTCCAAAAGGTTTGGTCCCGGCAGCCTTCCTGGACAACGCTAACTCTACTGTTTTTTCTTCTTCAAAATATTTTTATTCAAGTTTCTTGTATTTAAAAGTTGAATTTATTATCAATTTTGGGTACAGTTTTTTTTTATAAGGAAAATCAAAAAAAAAAAAAAAAAATCTGACAATTTTCACACACACACAGAGTAACTGTGTTTTAAAATTTACTTCATACGTGTGTACACTAATATACACACACTTTTGTTAATTTATAAAATTTGGGGCAGTGACACTTTTTTGTTGATAAAATTGCAACGTGTATAATAATTCTTGACACGATCTTAATTATTTATCATAATATAAAGATGATTTCAACACAAATGCATTCTTTAAAGCAACTTCGCCGCCCCAGAAAATTTGGCTTCCCGCTAATACCCGAGTACCCCTTATGTAAATCCGCTACTGGATATACTAGACAAGGTTTTGGCTAGTTTTTTTTTGTGTACTTGTCATAAATAATTAAATAAAATAAGAAAACAATAATCAATTGTCGGATTTTAATTATGACTTAAAATCTTTTAATATAAATAACTTGTCGTTAAGTTCACTTTACCAACTTTTAAGTGCAAATCCAAACAAACTCGAACACAGAAATACACGTAGATCACATCTGTCAACATCAGAATATTCCGAAACCGCACAAATAAACAGGGGCACAAATAGAGACGTCAAATATAACCCTCATCCATTGTCGGCGGGCTCCTTGAAAAGCGTAACGAATTGTGATTAGAGAAACTTTTACTTTTGTTAGCCAGTTGTAAGCTCAGTTAGATACTGTTTGGTTTGTCGGGTGTCCTTATCCCTTGTAATACCCCGATTTAGTTTGACAGGGAACGGTGATGGGAATCGAGCCACAAAAGAATTGCTTAGCTAATTAAGCCAATTATTGCTTTGAGCTAAAAGTGTTGTTAATAAATATCGTAAGAGTAGCTATATATAAAATTGTTGTACAGTAAGCTAAATAAAAAACCTTCTCTGGAACCAAATTAACTCTTTTCAAAATTTACAAAAATTGTTTTTTTCTTCTAATACAATATTATCTTATTTACTATAAATTTAATTTAATTTATATAACACGAATTACTTATTAATAATTGACAGAAAATATTAGTTTATTTTACATAATTTTATTTACAAAATACAGGGTGTAAAAAGTATAATGCTTACGATTTTAATGGCCGAGAGTGGAGCTCAGAACAAGTCAAGAAGTTTTTATGACATATGTGTCAAAACTTGACAGACTTTTGTCTAAATAATATTAAAGTTATAATCTTGGGACGCAATTATTTCTGAAAAGCTTAACAATTGAAAACTTTCGTCTTAATGCTTATCAGTAGACTAAGTTTTGAAAGTTTCAATCCACAAATTAAAAAGAAATATTAATAATTTTCCCCCAGTTAAAAATTTTAAAAGACAATTGGCAACAGCGCTACCCAGAAGCCTTGTGCGTGGAGTCGTCAGTTGTACATTTTGCTCACCGGCCTGTGCCGATATGTTATTAATTTACGCGAAAACTGGGTTCGTCGAAGTCATTTAAACTAAAATGGAGCTGTCTCTTTTTTATAACTAAAAACTTTCTATTCTTTAAGCGAAATACAAAAGTGCTGTTTTAAATACCTATAATTTGTGTCCTTAAAATGTTTATTCTTCCAATTTTGTGGTAAGTACAATTATTTTTTAATTACCCCGAATGAAGTAGCCGTTAATATGTAAATAAACATGTAAATAAACATCGCTTTTTTGGCTTGTTTTAAGCTTCACTATCGCCCATTAAAATCGTGAGCACCATACTTTTTACAACCTGTATAACAACATGCTTATTTACTCCTTTAAAAAAATATTGTCTTACAGGCTCTATTTTGTTAGACTTTTAAATAATATTTAACATTTGACATAATTTTATTATTTACCGTTGTTGTTTACCACAAGATTTTTTTTTTAAACTAGATCATTGTCTTATTAAAAACAATTAAGGATTTTGTAAATGATCATGCATAAAATTACTTATAGTTCAGTAAATAAAGGGACAAAGCTGTAAATAAATCTGTACAGTTTTCTCTTATGGCGCAATTCTTAGGTCTTCGGGGATGCTTTCAAGCGAAAAAAAATTTATCAACAGGTGAAAAAGGGCTGAAAATGGCCCCTTAAGGTCCGAAAAATGGGTTTTCCGTTAATGTCTTCCAAAATATGCATATTGGAGAATTTTTGTTGTGACAAAAAATAAAGATCGCCTTGTAATCTACTAAAATGGTCCTTATAATTTAAAATAAAAAACTATAGATTTCGAGATAACGGGACCCAAAAGTTCCCTCATTTCAGCTGCCGCTCTACCGCTAAAATGCCTCTATCTTCATGGATTCACTTATAAGGGGGCGGACGAATTGTTCCATTACTCGGGCAATAATGTACATTTTTGTATCATTCAAAGTTTGTTTGGGTCCATTCTGATTTTTCTAGAATATTAAAAAAAGCTGTCAAAATTTTTTTCGTAATATTTTGAGAGTATTTCATTAATTTATTGATATTTTTTGAAAAAATGGTTTGTTATTAACATTTCTTTTTTATATTGAGACCTTAGCAAGTGTTCAATGATCCCATGCATTTTGATAAAAAATTGTTTTCCCCATCTACATTTTTTAGCCGTTTCCAGAGTTCTAGAAAATCTGTATGTTATGGATTTTTCGATGGCCGTTTTTGCGAAAAATATTGGTGTTGCAGAAAAAAATGGTAAAAACCATTTTTGTAGATTTCGTGGTGATCTTTATTTTTTATTTAAACAAAAATTTTCCAATTGCATATTTTGGCAGATATTAGCGAGAAAGTCCTTTTTGGGACTTTGAGGGGCCATTTCAGCGAGTTCCCACGTCGAAATCGTGATAAACTTTTTCTCACTCGAAAGCATCCGCAAAGATCTAAAAATTGAGCCACAAATGAAAACTGTACAGATTTATTTACAGCTTTGGGTACTTCCAGGTCTTCAATTACTGGATTATTAACTTGCCTACATTTTTAACTAAACTGGCAGAAAAAAAATATATCTGTTTGTAAAAAAAATAAGTCTGTCTAGAGTAAACAAGTTTCTTAACAGCGCTGGAACTTGCGCCTATCCTTAGCGTAAAATATTTACCCAGTTTAGGTCATATTATGTCCGAATATCGCTACCAAACGAACCACACACAAGACTACACGACGCGAAGCTCGTTATTTTTAATCAATTTGCCAAATCTCTACGATTTCCCAATTTTTGTTAGTTTGTTTTAATAAATACAATAGCAGTCTTAAAGATGTACACTGGAACAAACTTTTTTCTAAGCTACTTAAGATAATTCTAGTAAAAACTTTTGGATATACCGGACAAGGTTTTGGCTATTCCTATAGTGTGGAACTATTTTATTTAGTCTACATGAGTTTTTGTTCTGTGCACGATCATAGAAAAAATATTGTATCAAACTTATACATAAAGTGTCTTTTTTCACTTATGAGATTGCGGCACTCGCCTGCCGCTCGTGCACGCAAATTCCTTCGTAAGAAAATACCTACTTTACTTACGTACTTGTTGCATAAATTACTTTTTTTTTACATTAAAAATGTTCCTTTTCTGATAAGCCAATAATGCCAATGCTAACTGACATAAACAATAACATTATTTTTATTTAAAAATCCATAAACAGCTGTTATTAGCATGTGAAAAAAATGAGGTGAAAATATATCTTGAACCCTCCGGTAACTTTTTTTTGGTAATCTCTTTGATTTTTAGTTTTGCTTATGAGAGTGGCATTGTAAAAACTATAGTGTTTTTGTTAGTACTTCCTAATACAGCAATACCAGCTATTGATTATTGCAAATTTACCTAAAAATTTAAAAAATAACTCTTAATTGAATTACTAAAGGTCTCTAAATACACACAGTTACGACTTTTGGTGCTCTTCCCAATTTTCATGGGATTTCTTATGTCTCCCTTGAAAATACAACAACTGGTATAAGTACAAAACAAATTTAATGTTCAGAATTATAATTAATTAGACGTTAATAGATGTTAATAAATATCTTTTTTAATTACACAGTAAAGTTAAAAAAAATACGTTCGATAATCTATAAACTGCTTAAATTAAATATATGAGAGATAAATTAAAACTTTTCAAAAGAAAAATAATTCCCGGTACGGCAAGTTTAGAGTTGGGATGATCTTAGATCCTGCTAAATGTAATATTGTTTTATTGGTCTTAAAGAAAAATGTCAATTTTAAAAACAATATTCAGAATATTCCATTTAAAAACATTAATTTAAGATGAATTTATTTGATTATAATTCCAGTTCTAGTGGCCATTGATCTTTCAAAAGGTTTTACTTTACCTTTTGCAAATCATAATATAAAGTTCACTAATTTAAAATTGAAAAGTTAGTTAAGGTCTTACTAGATATTAAACCATATCTATAATAAATTAATGAAAATAAAGGTTTACCGTTACCTTTACCTTTGTGTGCCATATCGTCGACGGAGGTGATCGCAGAAGGCCATGGCGCCACGGCCGCGCCGATTTGCTGTGCGGGGAGAATGATGGTGCTTCTGGGATGTCGCCCCACAGCCTCAAAATCTTCTGTAAAAAAAAATCAAATATTAACTTTATTGTAATTTAAAGCAGGTACATATACAAAAGATAATATTTTGCTATAACTTATAAAGGGGCGACCTTTAAATACGTAAAACTTAATTGTAGCCGTTTGCACGTAAGGATATAGGTAATGAAGAAACTTTGTATTTCGTGCAAAATTTTTATTGAAAACAATATCCTAGCAGAGCGCTTTCGATAAAACCATCATCAGTGCTATTTATTAAGCAAGAGTCACAGCAATTTGAGTGTACACAATTTCCACAAAATGGTATACTAGTGTGGTTTAATTTTAAAATTCACCCTTTCGAAGGTGGAAATGTAAGATTATTCACAGTTGTTTTACTTTTATTTTTTTGATAGTTTGTGGATGTCCTGTTTACATATTATGTACGCTTCAATTGCTATGACTCCTGCTTGACGAATAGCACTAATGATGGTTTTACCGAAAGCGCTCTGCTAGGATATTGATTTCAAGAAAAATTTTGCACGAAATACAAAGTTTTTTCGTTTCCTTCAAATACGTTAGGCATTTGGGGGGGGGAGGGGGTCGAGCCGAATATCAACTAATCCCACGTAGGGGAAAAAGGGGTGTATCGGCAAACATCACCTACTATTTTTTTCGCAAATAACAGTGTAAAATTGCAAGAACTTTACTAAAAAGGTTAAAATAGGTAAAAGATGTTTTTTCACTAAAATAAAGCTAATCCCACACAAGCTAATACAATAAGCTAATTTTACAGAATGATATTTCTCACTCTGATTCTAGACTACGTTCTTAGTATTTTTAAATACCAGTCTTAATTAGGCTTAAATAAAATAATTAAGAAAATTATTTTTTTTATAAATCCAGCACAGTCCAGTACAGATTTTTTTACACTAAAAATACACGTTTTGTAAAATCTTATGTAAGATTATGGGGAGGGAAGCGAAGGGAGTCGAGTCACATTTCACAACATCTTACCAGCAGGGGAGGTGGAGTCGAAAAATCGCCAAAGTCGCAGTTTTATTGACAAGCCGATAAAATTGTTTATGCGGTTTTTAAAATCCTTTCCCCTCCCCTAACTTTTAAACGAACAAAATATCGAGGTTCGGTAAAATTTAGGTAAAAGGGTTTCACTGGAACTACTTTTTAGCATAGAAATTATTGTGCTTACGTGACCTAGTGCCAAGAAGGCACTATCAGCTTTTTTTTAATGGAAAAAGGGGTCATATAGCACTTGTTCTAAAAGTCCTTTGATTCTCTACTCAACACCTTTTTGTTTATGAAAATCGGCCCAGCCGTTCCAAAACTTACAAAAACAATTTATCAAATTACGCGTAAAGATTGTCCAGGTATTTACATCGGTCAAACAACGCAGTATTTGGAAAATAGGCTAAAATGCCACAAATACGACAAAAAAAGCAACGGCCTTAATCAACCACGAAAAGACGAAGAGACATAATTTTAATTTTAATGAAACAAAAATACCTAAAACAGAACCAAACCAGAAAAAAAGAGAATTTTTGGAAATGAAAAAAAAAACTTAAATTTCATAAGTGACAAAAAAGATATCAACAATCTTAACAAAATATACATTTCCCTTTAATAGCAATTAGTTCATGTCGTGAATATTTTATTAATTAGAATCGTCATTATTAAATATGTATATATATATATATATATATATATATATATATATATATATATATATATATATATATATATATTTTAGAGGGTGTTTCTTAATAACATGGCTAATATTTAAGAGGGTGATTTTTTAACCCATTTTAAGAAAAAACTTCATATGAATGGATGTCCTAAACGTCTTATCTTTTGAGATACAGGGTGTTAAAATGTTACGGCGTTTATGCATTAAAGAGCATTTTTTGACCTAAGAAACATTTTTTTTATTTCCAACAGTTAAAAGTCATGTTATTAAATAAATTATTGTTCAAAAAACACACTGTCATTGTATTTAGGATGTCAGTTTCTATCGAATAGTTAAAAAAATATACAGGGTGTTTCATTTAAAATTTAAAAGTTGAGGTCATTTCTGGTGAAACCGGATATCATCAGAAACAATGAAATACGTTTTTCAATGCATTTTTAGGTCATATATGGACAGGCCAATATTTATTTTCCCATTTTAAAAATTAAAAAATTTTAGGGGGAAACCACCCTTGAAAAACAGAATTGGTTATTACAAATGTACATTAGGCTTTTAAAAGTTAGTTGACTTACGGAAAGCCACAAAGTTGTATTCGTAAGTTTACAACTGTTGGTTCCCCATAATAAGCCTTATTAATATCTTTCTCTATAAAAATTATATCCCCAAAAAACAAACATATTGAAAAAAAAATACTTTTAGATTTAAAAAAAGATACATCAATCCCGGGTTTCGTTCCCAAAATTTATAGCGGCCTACATTCTAACTGACGCCCCCGGCCTCTGACTGTGAGAGATAAATTGTTACTAATTAGTAGATAGAGCAGCTCTAAAGTCTTTCCGCCCTTTGGTGTTCGTAAATACACTGCAGGGACCGGAATTAATTTCATTAACTTTATCAATAAAGGAATCGGAACAACGCAACGCGGCAATGCGATGCAATGACACTGGGACTAAAAGCCATTTAAATCTCTCCCCCGACGCGAATTCCACAGCAAATATGCATTGGCGTTACCGGGTTAAATAAACGTGTGTAAAGTGGTTGATACACTTCGGCATTATTGCGGTGGGAAAGTTGTTACCGGACACAGGATAAAATTTAAATGCATTTATGTATTTTTTTAAACATTAATTACAGATTTATACCTCTAAAAATTTAATTATATGCATGCTATAACGATTTATTATTGTTTCGTACACTTGCGTTTCGTACACCTCAAAAATTTCCCTCAAATATTTTTATTGTGTACACAAAATTAACACATTCACTGCCCAAAACGCACCTAGCGCGTTCACCATAACTACGGTGTGGTGCCCCCACCGCGCTAGGCGCGTATCGTGTCTATCAGAATTCAACGAAACATTGAAAGGTGGGGCACAGCCCATGATACTATTACTAGAAGATAAAACCACTTGGCGATTTAATTTCGTACGACGTTGCGCATGACGTCACTCGACGACAACAATTCTGCTTGTCGGTTGGAAAAGCAGTGTTTTAAAGCCTTTTTTTAACGTTTATTGTATTTTGGCATTATATGACGTTTAAAAAATAAATAAATCATGCGCTTAATCCATCTAACATCTAAACAGAAATCGGAATGCCATATTAAAGCTCGCCGTTTCTGGGGAAATAGTCGTCGAGTGACGTCAGGCGTGCGAGAGAGATAGGCTTATCTCATGCGCGTGGGTTTATCTTTTAGAGTAATAGTATCATGGGCACAGCCGGATACTAGCGGATGCGGACAGCTCGCGAAAAGTATTCCCAAACACGAACGATTTACGACATCAGTCGAAGTCGGGCGAAGGTATTGATGGGAGAGGAATGGTTTTATTTTCAATTTTTAGGTATACTTTTAGTGATTTATCACGCCTAAAATACAATTGGGGAAAATAAAAAACCGCTTTAACTAACTAGAACTAACCATGACTGCCCCCTCTGGCCCCACGAGAATCAGACAGAAAGGGCGGTCATGGTTAGTTCTGGTTAGATAAAGGGGCTTTTTATTTTCTCCAATTATATTTCAGACGTGATAAATCACTAAAAGTGTACTTTTTTGTCAATTTGGCATGTTTTTATACGATTTCTGTGGGGTGGGTATAACAAAAAAGGTCCAGTAATTTACATTACACACTAGTGCCTAAAGTGAACACCGTATAATTCAAACATTTTTTGCCAAATTATTATTATAATAATTTTATTATCAAACATAGTGTATGACACGGCGCTTTATTAATATGCTAATTGGATATATTTAGGTTTTTTTTTCTGATATAAATATATTCTATGAAAAATCGATCCCAAATAAAAAATTGAATAAGTTATATAGCGAAGCGGTCCGTGCGTAAAAAAAGACTAAGTTAACACACTTTTTTGCATAAATAACTAGTTTTAATAATATTTTTTATTGGTGATGATTTGATAAAAGATGCAGTCATTTAATTTTCTTATTTATTTATTTTTTTAACGAACATTGTAATACATTATTAATTGTTTGGGATTTTTCTATAATCTAACGTAATAAACAATATTGAGACTCCCGTTAGTAGGCAACTAACTACACAACAACAATCGCGCCAAGGCATTCGTGTCGAGTTCGGGACATCTCGCGTCTGGGAATACTTTTCGCGAGCTGTCTGCATCCGCTAGTCAGCCGGATTGAAACGAATATTTGGTGGGGCACGCAGTAGTGGTTTGGTTGTCGTCCGAGGTGGTTGGTTTTGCGTTCTCGCGTTCGTTGTTGAAATTACCTAAATATTTGTATTGTGGCATTTGTAAAAGGTAAGTGTTATATTGTATTGATTCAGTTGATATTTAGAGGTTAGAAATTAACATAAAATACCTAAAAAAATATTGATTTTTTAAATATAAATGCTGAGTCTACCATTTACTCTTTAACCGACTAGGTCACCGCACCAGGCGCGTTCCTGGGCATGCGCTGCAGACATGCTAAAATAGTATTTTATTTTATTGCTCTGTTACAGTTTGTTATGGAACAAGAGCCTGGGCCATCAAAGGAAAGTGAACCCCCAACAAAAAGAAGGAAATATGAGAAAAATAAACCTCTTACTGATGACGAACTTCTTGCACTGCTCGAAGAATCAGATAAAGAAGATTCCGTTGTAAATTATAATAGCGATGACGATGATCCCGAATATTATCTCAGCCCCAGTAGCGATTCTGAAGAGGAGATAGAATTACCTGCATCGCCAACTATACCAGTTTCTACAACTTTCCAATGGTCAGACCATGAAGTACAACAGCCAGATATCCCATTTACACGTAAACCAGGTATTCTTGTCAACATAGAGGGATCAGAGCCAATTGATTATTTTAACTTGTTGGCAACAGAGGAGTTATATACCATGCTCTGTGCTAAAGCTAACGCACACGCTGTGGAACTACTTTCCAATAGTGAAGATGTTCATTCAAGAATTAGTCGTTGGAAAGACATTACTGCCGATGAAATAAAAACATATTTTCTTATGATATTTGTTTACACTATTTACGAAGACGCGCCTAGTGCGGTTATGGGCACCAAGCATGGTTTTA
The DNA here is from genome assembly GCA_019359885.1 of Listronotus oregonensis. Taxonomy (NCBI): domain Eukaryota; kingdom Metazoa; phylum Arthropoda; class Insecta; order Coleoptera; family Curculionidae; genus Listronotus; species Listronotus oregonensis. The sequence goes on from JAHBCN010000040.1 coordinate 217,743, forward strand.
CAGTTACTCTGTGCCCACAACGCGCCTTGCGACTTTTTGGTTTTTTTTGCATAATAATTTATAAAATGTATAAAAAGTATTGTCAGATTTATTTTAAATCAAAATTAACTCATACTATGTTCCATTAGAAAAAAAAATACTGGGCAATTGGCATACCCTACCCTTTTGCTATGGGCAGTGAATGTGTTAATTATTAAGTTTTCTACATCTCATTTCGTACAACAAAAACAAAAATAATTGCCTCCCAAAAATTATTAATTTTCAGAATTACGGCCTAAACGGAAAAGTTTACTGTTCCTACTGTTAGTGACTTATCACGTCTAAAATATAATTGGGGAAAATAAAATGCAGCTTTAACTAACCAGATCGACCAGAGCTGAGGGCTTCTTGTCTAAATTATCCCTTCGCAGAAATTATTAAGAAAATTTAAATAATTTTAAATATGGTGTAAAATAAAAAGCTGCTTTTACTAACTAGAACTAACCATGAACGACCAGAACTGAGGGCTTTTGAATTTGTCTAAATTATCCCTACGCAGAAGTTATTAACAAAACACAATGGTCGGTGTACGAGACGAGAAGCATAAAATTCAGTGTACGAAACGAGGAAACACCGCTATAACATTATATAATCATAATTATTCAAAATAATTATAATACAGTATATTATAAGTATGCAAGGATGTGCATCTTTTTTTACGAGCAATTTTGTGCAAACATTGTGTGCAAAAAAATTGCGAGTAAAAATAAGCACTTTTAGTATGTATGATATATAGGTAATATTTTTTTCCAACCAAGTCAAAATTAATACATTTAGTTATTCAAAAATCGTTTTTAATCCTAGGATTAAAAGTAGCACTTTTAATCCTAGGATTAAAAGTATTGCTAAGCAACAAGCACATTTTTGTACGGTATGAGAATTGATAGCTTTTGCACATGAAAATAGTACAAAAATGTCAACGTTTTTTGACGGTTGGAGAATTTTTTTTTAAGTGCGATCGATCATAAAATGCTATTTATAGAACAATTTTGCTTCCATAAAGTAGCACTTTATTGTACTAGTAAAAAAAAAGTTACTTTATTTTACTAATAAAATAAAATAAATGTCATTGTCAATAACAAATGGTCAAACAACAATTTTTAGAATTTAAGTTAAAAATAAATTAAATATTTAAAAACAAATTAATATCCAATTAAACAAGTTTTAATACTTCGAATGGTTGGTGCTAAAGAAAGCTAAGATTCCGTCTTCATCGGTCTTCTGCAATTTTTTTTCATTACACCACTTGTGTGTACTCTCTGTGCGTCTCTTCATACAATGTTCTTGACTTCGCAGGTAGTAAGAAGTTCTTAACTGCTGCTGCAGCCCTCTTTATGTCTTCTAATACTTCCGAGGTACCCATTGTTACTTTTGGCACTATTTTCATTCTGGATTTTTTTTTAAATAGTTTTTAACTTTTTTCGGAAATTTTCAATGCCAACTAATTTGAAAAAGGAACATCTACATCTCATAACAAGTGCTGTGGCAACTGCTTGATCACCTCTTGATGTAAAACCCTATACAAATATACTTAAATGTTTATTTCTTCAATTTATGGTTAAATTTTAACTTTATATAATCCAATCGCAATTGTTTATAAAATCATGAATATAACGCGTACATAAACAGGCTTTATTGACTCATCGTTTCATAGCCGCGGTCACAAGCTCGCTCGCCATTAAAAATATTCGTTCAATAAAGACCTAATTTATATACTAGTTATATAAATAGCTATTATACCGCATATTTGTGCATTATTTCTAAAATACAAAGATGGTATAAAAAGTCTGCAGCCTAAGCTAAAAAAGCACAAAACTATTTTTATTTTTCTACGTAGTCTCCGTGTAGCTCAATATAGTCCGGGAGGCCACCGCAAAAACCAAGCCTATAAGAGAACCGCATGAAACATTTTTTTTTTACATTACTATGAACTATAGTCAATTCAAAGTCGCACTGCCGCCTCAGCTCAGCAGGTTCAAATAGCATTTTTTTTACCTTTAAAAAAATTGTAAAAAACGGTTTTTTAATATAACTCAAAAACTAGTGACTTTAGGAAAAAATGGTATATAGTCAAAATTAATGGTCTAATAAAACTACGTCAGCTTTTTTTATAAATTTTTTGTAGCCCTTTTTGTTTTTGAGATATTAACGATTTAAATTTAAAATAAAAACTCAAATATCTTTAAAACTTCCAGTGTTACGAAAAATGTAATAGGCAAAAAATATGCCTTTTAGTTAGCTCTATAAAAATAGTTATATACATATTTTTAATAAAATAAGTAATGAAGATATAAGAAAAAAAGTGATTTTGGTTATTAAAATTTTTCCTAATATCAATATTTTATTAGTACAAGTAAGTATAGTTGGATCAATATTAAAATGAAAATTCGGTCCTCTTTGATAGGAAATAAAAAACATAAAAAGAAAAAAAAAGGTTCGATTTCAACTGCGGCGCCTTTGCTTATTATAATGTGCCGATTGCTGCCCGTGTTGGTAAAAAAAGTCGATATAAAAGGCAAGGGCGAACGCCAGTAAAAATTAGCAACTTTTTATGTTTTTTTTTTTTTCTTTTTAAAGAGCACCGAATTTTCATTTTAATATTGATCCAACTATATGCCAGCTCCGATCCATTCAAAAATTAATTCAAAATATTCTATTTATTGAATGAAACAAACACACATGTGCCTCTAGGCAATGGGGTATAACCTAGTAGCACGGATATTTTATTTCATTTTTTTTTGTCCAATAACTGTACCCATACGTATCCACTTGAAACTTTAACCAAAATAAAATTTAAATTTTATTTAATTTAAAAAAATAATAATAAGTGCCTTCTCAACATGGGTGTTATATACCTGGCAGGAACATTTCTCAATTTTCTATGCTTTTATGTATATAGCTCACCGTTTACATATTTTTATTATCAATTTAAATAATAATATTATTAATTTATAAGGACAGTTACTCATTCAGAATGATCTTGAGAAAATTTTAATGATATTTCTTACATGAAAAAAATGTTTTAATAATTTTTTTTTGTTGAATTCATGTTTAAACTTTAATTTAATTTTATCTTAAAGTAGTAAATAAATGGGTAAATACCATGCTTTAAATAAGAATGGGTTTAAGCCTAGAAGAAGTAAATGAGAGAAATATTTTAAAAGTGTAATACTAAATAGGCTATATAAAAAAATATGTTAAAATTATGATTAAAAATTTCTTAAGATCATTCTGAACGAGTTACTGTGTTAAAAAAATTATTGATAATAATATTTATATTGATAATGAAAATATTTAAACGAATGGCTATACACATAGTAGCATAGAAGATCGAGAAATGTTAAGCGTCCTGTCAGGTATATAACACCCAGATAAAGAAGGCTTTTTTTCAATTAAATAAAGATTAAATTTTATTTTAGTAAAAGTTTTAAATAGATCGGAATGGGTACAGCTATTGGACCAAAAAAAATTAAACAAAATATCCGTGCCACCAGATTATCCCCCATTGCCTCAAGGCACATGTGTATTAGTTTGTTTTATTCAATGAATAGAACATTTTGAATTAATTTTTAAATGGATATACATACTTGTACCAGAAAAAATTTTGTTATAAGAGAAATATTTAAGGGCCAAAATCACTTTTTTGTTCATATCACCTTGAATACTAATTTTATGAAAAATATGTAAATAACCTTTTTTATAGAACTTACTAAAAGGCATATTTTTTGTTTGTTACATTTTTTCGTTACTCTTTAAGTTTTTAAGATATTAACGTTTTTATGTTAAATTTAAATTGTTAATATCACAAAAACTAAAAGGGCTACAAAAAATGGATTAAAAAAACTGACGAAGTTTTATTAGGCCATCAAATATAATTATATACGATATATTTTAAGGTTTTTTGCGGTGGCCTCCCGGAATTATTTATTTATTTTATCGGTGCTCTAGAGCCTTTATGCCATCGTTATGGGCTGATTTGTCCAGTTCTTCAAAATAGGCGTTCGTGACACCAATCACGTTTAAATCCGAGGTAATTTTTTTACCAGCAAATTTTTTTCACATTCTTAAAACCAATGGAAATCCATTGAAGACAAATCTGGAAAATAAGGTGCATGAGAAACCAGCTCGACTGATAATTTTTGCGATGACAATTAACGATTTGTGAAAATGCATTGTCTTGGTAAAACAGAATTTTCTTTTTTGCGAAACCAGAACGTTTCTCATGTATATTTGGTCCAACTGTTCAAATAGGTTGGCGTTATACTTATAATTTATAGTTTTTCCTTTGTCGAGATAGCCTATAAAAAGAATGCCTTTGGAATCGCAAAAAATTGTTGCCATAACCTTTTCTGCCGAGGGAATTGCCTTTGCCTTCTTCGGAATCGGTTCGCCCCTTGCTGTCCACTGTCTTGATTGTTGTTTTGTCTCCATCGTATAGTATTAGATCCATGTTTCATCGACAAATTGGCGAAGAAATTCAGGTTGGAAACCCCTAAACAGTGTCAAACACTATTCTAAGGTGGTCATGCAAATGAGTTTTTGCTCTGGAGTAAGCAAACCAATTGAGCGGATAGTTTTCTCATCCCTAAAACTTCAATTAAAGTATGGTAAGTTCGCTCTTTCAATATGCCCACAGCCTTAATTATCTCAACCAACTTCAGCCAGCAATCATAGAAAACGATTTTTATGAACTTTCTGCACGATTTCATTAGAATTTACCGTTTTTGACCGTTAAAAGGCTGCAACCCAAGCTTTAACCGTGAAAAATAAAAGCGCTGACTAACCTAAAGTAGCATCTAACTCTGCTTTGATTTCTGTAGGAGGTAAACCTTTAATATAAAAATATTTTATAACTGCATGTAGATATCCCAATGTTTTCTATGCTTAAAAAAATTTAAAACTGTATAACACTAAAAAACTATAAAATGACGCGCTCTCTCCAAAGTTAAAAGATAAACTAGCAAAGCATGAAGGTGTTAAAATATGCGGTCATATGACGGCAACTCGCTCCCTTTAGGATATAGACCGGAAACTTTTCATCCCATCCTCGTACATCTTAATAAACCAACATCTCCAAATACCTTCCAATCAAAAAGTACTCGGAATTCCTCATTCCAACAAATCACCTGAAAATATTGTCAAAATCGTTTTAAGCGCTATCTGCCGAAAGTTTGTTATGTTCTGTAAATTTTGCAATGTGAATCTTATTTGAACAAAGAGTTTTCCTGAAATTTTGTGTTTCTACATAATATTATATGAGAAAGCGTTGAATATATTATCGGTAACCCACGGAGACTCAACAATGTCAAAAATACAACAGTACAAGGTGTTTTATTTTTTATACATTTATAGGATTTCTCCGTAACTGTTATTAAAAAGTTATACTGGGTGGTGAGTCGCCGAGCGGAACATAGAAAATCCCATGTAAATTTTAAAGAGGTCAATTTTTGGCTTCCCTGTTTATTTTACAGAAAAAAATGTAAGATAACTTTTTGAAGAGACTAATTTGACAAGCCCTCGTGCCAAGTTTTAAATATTTAAAATAAGCTAATCTTGAATTATTCAATTTAACGTTATTGCAAAATTACCAAATTTTCGGTCGAAGTAAAACCAAACAGGCACCAGTAAAATGAATATTGTCCCTGACATAAGGAAAAGTGTCAATAAATCAGTGACAGTCGGTATTTGAAAAAAATTATGAATTATTCAATCGACGAAAAAGTATCCATAATTAAGTGGCATTATGCGGGAAATAGTTTTAGAGCAGTATCTGAAATGTTTTCAGTTTATTTCCCCACCAAGCCCATTACGTCCATTTCAACTATTAAACGTATTGTCAGTAAGTTTGAGTCCAAAGATATTGTAATAAATAATTGTAAATGTCCAACTCAGGATATCGAAAATAGAGCCGAAGAAAGAGGGTACAGAGATCTTAATATTCTACTCTTAATAATGTTTTTATGTAATTCTCTATTATTTTTAAAAAAATATTGTATTTTATTTCATTTTATTTTTCCACACCTAGTAAAATATAAAGAGTTCACTTCTCTCTTTTTTCGGATCTATTTTCGATCTTCTGAGTTAAACATTTACAATTATTTATTGCGATGGCTTTGGACTCGAATTTACTGACAATACGTTTAATGGTTAAAATGGACCAGATAGAGGCTTGACGGGAAAATAAATTGAAAATATTTCCGATACTAGTATGATAAAATTATTTTTTCAATGATCGATAGTAATAATTGTTATTAGTTGAATTTAATTGTTAGATTAAATAAAAGGTTTAATAAAAAAATAATGTTAACGTGTTCTTTACTTTGAATGTAATGGTTGTGAGATTGATGAAACGAAAAAAAAAACATTCCTTGTATTCGGCTGTACGTCAAGTTTGACAAATATCTATTAAATACAGTATTTTTCTTACAAAAGGGAGCAGTTCGATATGTGTGTATAGTCCAAAGACTCATTTAAACCATTATTTAAATCAGAAAAAATTTTAACGCTTACTTTTATTTATAAATTAGAAACAATATCTTTAATGTACAAAAATATTAGTTTAATATTACTAAGAATTCTTCGCACAATACTAGAAAAATTCTCAACTTTATCTTTCAAATGCTTGTTCTACTTTAAAAATATATATATATATGAAAATGCTTAAGTGAAGAAGAAAAAAAGAAATCTTAAAAATACAGGCATTCTTATAAAATCAAATTGTCCGTTAAAAAGTTATCGTCAATATGTAAAGTCTTATTATATATTGTCTGAATATATGGATTATTTTTTGGTCTGTGCACCCCCAAGATAAAATCATGTAGCTTCGCCTGTGGAAATTAATATGTTCTGAAAATAACATACTCACTAAAGACCTAGATTATTTACAGGAAGAAAATAATTAGCTCCAAATTGTTCATAAATTAAATCACTTGACGTTTTTTACTACCGGAACAACATAAACAACTACAAAACAAATCACCGTCAATAAAACCGAGTGTTGATGATAATTCGATTAAGGAGTTGAATTAAAAATTGAATTATTTAAAGATTAGATTAGATGAAGTGTTCAAACTCAATGAGCTACTAAGACGCGTCGCGGTTGAATGTTTCCGAATGGTGTTTACAATCACCAGTCTACTGTGAGCTTTTGGAGCGCGGACTCAACAACTGATACCTTTAGAATATATCGGTCATTTTTCAAGCTCGCCCCAAAAAGATATATATCAAATAATATGATTTTAATGTCCTTTAAAAAAAAGTGCCTAACTCAGCCCGATGTGCGATCAAACCTTCTGGGCATTACGGTTAATTTGATTATGGGGTTTACTAAAAGTGTATGTATTATATTTAATATCCATGCAAATAATGGAAAATAAATCTGTTTGTATTTTGATATATAATTATTTAATGGATTTCGTGGTGCTTCTTTAAATTGGTTCAAGTCATATCTTTCGGAAATATCACATATTATACGTTTAAAAAATGTTATTTTAGAAAGTAGGAAAATAAATTGTGGTGTTTCCCAGGGTTTTGTTATTGGACTTTTAATATTTTTATGATATATAAATGATTTAGATTGTTTGATATAAAAAGAAAATTTACAATGTTTGTGGATGATACAACTCTTTAAAAATGATAATTCTTCTCTTTGCTTTTTTATTAAACTAAAACTAATATTTTAACATTTGATGTATGCTTAATAACATTTTTAAATGATGAAATTATAAAATCTCCTCAATTTTTGGAGGTTCATGTCGATGTTTAACCTGGACTTCACAGAATCAAACGCAGTCAACTTACATTTAATTCATCAGAGTACTCTTTTTTCATAAATTAGAGAATTTTTCATCTTGAGATCTAGGTATTTATTTTCGAGTCGATTATGAGATATGACATTTATCTTTAAAATAGCCTGCGTTATCGACATTGTTTCTTTATAAAGATAACTTGATTCGGTATGTGCCCAAAAATCCTTGTAAATCATTATTTATGTCAAAAATATTTTTAACACTTCTATCTACATTTCAGAAATAATAATAAGAATTCTTCGCACAATACTAGACAAATTCTTAACTTTATATTTTTAAATACTTGTTCTACTTTAATAAAAAAAATTAATGACTTAAAAAATATTTTAAATGATTTGGTACGAAAGAAAAATCTTAAGCATACAGTAATTCTTTTAAATGCAAATTTTCCGTTAAAAAGTTATCGTTAGTATCTGAAAGGCTAATTATATATTGTCAAAATGTACCGGATTATTTTTGCTTTATTACCCCCAAGATAAAATCATGTATGCCGGTGAAATGGTATTTCTAAAAATAACATAGCTACTAAAGACCTAGATAATTAACTTACAGGAAAAAAATAATTAGCTCCAAATTGTTTCATAGAATTAAATCATTTGACGTTTTTTGCTACCCAAGGAACAACGCAAACAACTACAAAACAAATCACAGTCAATAAATCCCAGTGTTGATAATAATTCGATTAAGGAGTCGAATCAAAAATTGATTATTTAAAGGCAATTAAACAATTTCCAACTACTTGTAGAAAAGTATTCAAACTCAATGAGCTATTAAGATGCGTCGCGGTTGAATGTTTCAAGTGGCGTTCACAATCACCAGTCTACCGTAAGCTTTTTGAGCGCGGACTCAACTGATACTCTTGGGCGTCTTTCAAGTTGGTCCCAAAAATAAAAATAGTAGATAATATGATTCTAGTGCCCCTTAAAATTGCCCAACTCGGCCCCAGTGTACAATAAAACCTTAAAGAATTACGACTAATTAGATTATAGGGTTTACCAAAAGTAATATGTGTTATATTTAATAGCTATGCAAATAATGGTAAAGAAATTTGGTTATATTTAAATATATAATTATTTAATGGATTTTGTAGTGTCTGTCTAAATTGGTTCAAATCGTATATTTTTAAAAAAATTACAAATTAGGTATACAATACTTAGGTAAAGGTATATATAATTGATTTAGCTTTACTTGATATAAAAGGATAACTTACAATGTTTGCGGATGATAAAACTATTTTATGGAATAAGAAAAATACATTTTTTTTACCTAATTAAAAATGATAATTCAAAAATCAAATCATGGTGTAACTCCTAATTGCTTTGCTTTTTTTTAATGTAACTAAAACTAATATTTTAACATTTAAATGTGTACTTAATAACATATTTTTAAATGATGAAATTATAAAATCTTCTCCATGTTTTAAATTTTTGGACGTTCATGTCGATGTTTAACTGGACTTCACAGAATAAATATGCAGTCAACTTACATTCTAATTCATCAGAGTACTCTTTCATAAATTAGAGGAATTTTTCATCTTGAGATCTTGATATTTATTTTAATTTTATTGAGTCGATTACAAGATATGGCATTTATCTTTGGAAAAATTCTTATAAATATCTATTTATAAACAGTATTTTTCTTGCAAAAGATAGCAGTTCGGTATGTGTCCAAAGAATCATGTAAACCATTATTTATATCAAAAATATTTTTTACACTTCTATTTACATTTCAGAAATAATAATAAGAATTCTTCGCACAATACTAGACAAAGTTCTTAACTTTATCTTTCAAATTTCTTCTTTACTTCTACTTTAATAAAAAAAATTAATTACTCAAAATTTTTCTTTAATGATTAAGGTACCTGCGAAGAAAAAAAATCTTAATAATAGATAAATTCTTTTAAATGCAAATTTTCCGTTAAAATGTTATCGTTAGTATCTAAATGCTTATTATATATTGTCTGAATATGTGGATTATTTTATGGTCTGTGCACCCCAAGATAAAATCATGTAGCTACGCCAGTGGAAATGATTATTTCCTAAAAATAACATACCTACTAAAGACCTAAATAATTAACTTACAGGAAAAAAATAATTAGCTCCAAATTGTTCATAAATTAAATCACTTGACGTTTTTTTGCTACCGGAACAACATAAACAACTACAAAACAAATCACAGTCAATAAAACCGAGTGTTGATGATAATTCGATTAAGGAGTTGAATCAAAAATTGAATTATTCAAAGGCAATTAAACAATTTCCAACTACTTGATTAGAGAAGTGTTCAAACTCAATGAGCTATTAAGACGCGTCGCGGTTGAATGTTTCCGAGTGGCGTTCACAATCACCAGTCTACTGTGAGCTTTTGGAGCGCGGACTCAACTGATACCCTTAGAATCTATCATGTGGGGAAGCTATACACCTTTCTAGGTGTGCACAACTGTCAAAGCTCGTTGACTGCGAGCCAATGAACTTCGAGAGCTGTTCGCGCCCGCCAATGGCCGTAGTCGGCGGTGTGGCTACGGCATCGATTAAACGAACGAATGTGCTTATTCGTGCGGAATGTAAAGCTCCCGCTAAGAGGGAGCCACCGTGACCGTTTCGAGGAAGCGGGCCGCTTTAACCGCCGGAGGGTGCTGCTTTGCCACTTCCGGGCGCGCCATTTCTTTAAACGGCCGGTTGGCCTGTGTTTTTAAAGGTGCTTTTGCAGGTAACAGTATTCCTATTAGTAGGCCTTTAAATAAAACTTTTCTGCATATTGATTTTTTTTTGTGTCTCCGATATTTTTTTTAATTTTTTCTATCTACACTCATGTGTTGAATTGAAATGTGAGCTTTATAAAAGGTGTAATAAGAGGTTTCAAATGTTGGTAACGAATAAAATTAAAGTTTTATAACTTACTTAAAATTTATTTATAGCAGTACGTAGCTAAACAGTGTACAATTATACGTGTAATTTCTTGTATCAATAATTGTTGAATGGTTAGGGGATTGTTTTCGTAAGCTTTGCTTTTCACACAGCCCCACAAAAAATAATCCAGCAGCGTCAAGTCGCATGATCTTGGTGGCAAATTTACGTCTCCATTTCTTGGGATAATCCTTCCTCCAGACCATGCACGCAATAAATTCAGTATTTCTTATGCTATATGGCATGTCGCACCATCTTGTTGGAACCACATCATATTGTCGCATCCATGTCCATTATCTTATCCAATATAAAATGTCAATCATCGTTCGGTATCGTTCTCCGTTTACTGCAACAGCTTTTTATCTTCCTTTTCAAAAAAATACGGACCAATGATACCCTCAAACCAAAAACCACACCAAACTGTCAAACGTTTAGCATGCATTGGCTTTTCGTGAATCTGATGCCTAGGATTTTCATTGCCCCAGATGCAACAATTTTGCTTATTTACGTAACCGTTTAATTGAAAATGAGCCTCGTCACTGAAAATGATTTTATTGCAAAAATTATTGTCCTCTACTTTCCTCTGTAGGATCCAATTGCTAAAAGCATGGCGTTGTCCATGATCGGCTTGCTTTAGCTCCTGTGTAATTTGAATCTTGTAAGCATGTAGACCTATATCTTTTTTCAAAATTCGCCATGTTGAAGTTCTGCCGATGCCCAAATGTTGTGAAGGCCTTTCAACAGACATTTGTGGATTTTCAGCCACACTTTCCCGAGCTGTCTGAATACTCTTAACGGAACGAGCTATAGACGTTCCCGTATTTTGGTTTTAATCTATAGCACAGATCCGATAGTTTCGAATTTAGGCACTATTTTGCAAATGATTACTTCTAAGGGGCAATTGAGTATATGAAATTAATCACGAATACGTCGGTATGTGACCGTTACAAAATACCCATTTTAAAAATACGCTTTAATAAAGTAAACACGTTGTTCGACTATATAGTCGATGCAATAAAGCCCAAATAACAAAAAAAAACTTAGACAAGGGGAGTAGCAAATAAAAGCATTCGAAACAAGTTCCGGCCTGACGCACAGAGTGTATATATTAAAAGAAAGGTTTTAGCTTGTTTTTTCTCTCTATCATAACTTCGTTATTATTCTACATAAAGGTATAAAATTTGGTGTGTAAATTCGCATAAGCATCCTTATTACCCGTTAATTTAATTGGGAAGGTTATGGAAAGTGGTTTCTGGGATATTAAAATTTTTTAGCTACTGGGAAAAAAATTTTAAAGTCAAGAAAGTCTTTATAACTCATTGATATGACCTTATAGGACATTATAAGATTTTGAATGTCGGGCACAGGGCCGCCGCCAAAAAAAAAATATAGAGGGGGTCAAAAAGTTTAAGTCAATTTAGTAGTCTAGAATTAATTGAATTTAAAACACAAATAATTATACCACTTTAATTTCTAAAATAATAATCATACTTATTTAAAGTCCTAGGCAATATTGTAAGATTTAAGGATTTAGACAAAAAATGTTATTTGAGATAATTTTCGGAAACCCAGAGGGGGTCGACGGACACCCCCTGACCCCCCCCTGCCGGCCTGATGAATTATATGATAATATAAGGAAAAAAGACAAGATAATGGTTCCATGCAACAAATCTATTCTATTTTATCTTCAAAGTATTCAGACAATACATAATAAGCCGTTCCTAACAATGAGTTTTTGACGGACAATTTGAACTTATGATTAATACTAGCAGGTAAATGATAAAACTTTTTTTTAGTTATAAATTAAAGATTTTTTTAAATAAAGTAGAACATGGATTTGAAAAATAAAGTTGAGAATTTCGTCTATTATTGTTCGAAGAATTTTTAGTATTAATAAACCAATATTTTTGTATATTAAAGATACTGTTTCTAAAATATAGATAGAAGGGAATTTTAAAATGCTTTTGGATATAAATTGTGGTTTATACGAGTATTTGGACTTGACTTTGCAATTATATTAAACTGCTTTCTTTTTCAATAAAAACACTAAATTAAATAATTCCTGACTGATAAGAATTTTTCCAAAAACAAATGCCCTATCTTTTAATCGATTCAATTAAAACAAAATAAATAGATTTTAAACTGAAGAATTTTTAGAATTTATGAGAGAGTATAGTATATATAGTTAGAAGGGAGTAAAAAGATTAAGTACCAGAATGTGACAGTACATAGCCAATAGCGCTATAAGCGCTATCGCCTTCATTTTCAGCTGGTTTAAAAAAAAGCTTAAGAGATTCAATGAGTGAAGTAACATAGACGCTTCAATGGAGTTTTTCTTTGGTCATGAGTAATGAGATATGCCACAAGTGTATTACAAAAATATTTTTTTTGTTCTGAGGTGGGGGCTTAAGCTGACATAAGCCTTAAAAATTTTGGAATGGCGTTTTTTTATTTTCACGTTGAGGCGTCAGTCAACTTACGTCACAACGTAAAAACCATTTTGTCTGTTTGATGAGATAGGCCATAATTTTAATTTATACTTATAAGTATTAAACCTTTGTACCCATTTAGTCAGATCAAAGAGCACGCAAATATATACAGGGTCTCTTACGATGAACTGCGGCGATCGATTTTTTGAAAAGTAAGCGTTGGAAAATTTTGGGAATCTTAAAGGTATACTAATGTCGACGGGGGCAATTCAGCTAAAATACTTTCAAGTTGGTGGAACTTCTGGCTATGCCTGAAGTAGGTGGGCCTGTGTAGTGTGTTGCTTATTTTAAATTAAACACTCTGTATATTATTTTATTTTAAGATTCTACACAAGATTTAAGGTAGATTTTATTTATCATGTCCCATGTCTAAATCTAAGTGTTTTTGACATATTTATGTTTTTACGTCAAAAATGCAGTTTGCATTTTCAAAGTTATTAGGTATCAATTGTTTCTATAAGACATTATTTATTATTTATCATGGCTAAGACTTAATAATAAAAAAAAACTTCTTTAACATATTTTTTTACAATATTTCATAACTTATTATACAGAGTATTCTAAAAATAAGATTAACAATGAAATCGAGAAAATTGCCAAAAATAAATTATTGTAAAGAATTTGTAGGTTCTTTTCAATAATAAGTTTAGAGATATGGGAAAACAAAAGACACTTTGTAATGGCCACTTTTTAAGCTCTACAAAACAGCGTTGAGAGATTTTCCGCACGACGTTTCGTTTTCGTTAAATTATCATCAACTTTATTTTTTTAAATACGGACCTGTGTTTTTTACCCCATATTATCCCAATTACAAAAATGTATAACACTTTATATTTATTAACAAATATGGAACGCCCCTATCTTGTCTAACTGATTGTCTTCTATGAAAAATATATTAATTTAACAGAAAAATATTAAGTGTTATACATCATTGTAATTGGGATTATAACTACTTCATATGCAAAAATTTGATGATGGTTTAAGGAAAACGAGACGTCGTTACGAAAAATCTCTTAACGCTGTTTATCAGAGCTTAAAAAGTGGCCATAAGAAAATGTCTTTTGTTTTTTCATATCTCTTTAAATAACGTCAGAAAAAAATAAAAACGAAATCGGAAAATTTCGGTAATTTTTCAGATACTCGGAATTTTACATCTTTCTAAACGGCATGTTGGTAGACACCTAAATGCGCAACTTTGCAATAATTTAATGACTTCGTATCTATTGCGGTTTCCGAGATACCCATGCATGCACTTGAATCTGTGGCACCCTGTATGTGTATATATATATATATATATATATATATATATATATATATATATATATATATATATATATATATATATATATATATATATATATATATATATATAGATAATATAGTTTTAATAGCAAACAAGATATTTTTAAAATTCAAAAAGCAAATGATAGCTATGGCCTCCCGCTATTCAAATCAAAATAATATTCGAATTGGTTACGACGCTTGGGCAAAAAAACATTGGTCCACAATTAACCTTGTATAATTGGAGTGATAGTTTTTAAGAATCAGAAAAATAAGGCTTCAAAACAAAAAAAAAATAGGTAGATTTTATTTTAATGGACTTTAAAAATACACAGAAAAGTGTCCCATCCACTTCGAGTTTTGAGAAGTGTATAATAAATTGATGGGCTTGATTTAATTTAAAGCTAACTTCCTTTTTTAGTTCATTTATTTTCTTCCCATTAACTGCTCTATATATATATATATATATATATATATATATATATATATATATATATATATATATATATATATATAATATATTTTCAATTTTCTTACACCATTTGTTTATAATAAGTTTCTTGTTTCTTGGGTATAGGTTTTTTGTTATTTGTTATTTAAGAAAACACATTACTTTGACGTTTCGCCCATTATATTGGGCTTTTTCAAAAAACATTTATTTTTGGTTATCAACCTAAAAACAGAACAAAGTTAACCATAGATTTTACATATACATAAAAGAAAAACAAACAACAAAAACATACACGACTTACAATGGCACTACGATGATTTAATATACATTTAAAAACATTGTTTTAATAATTTTTAATTTTTAAAAAATACGCACCTCGAAGAAACATCTTGGTAATCGGACTATTTAAATTGTATTGGTACAAATAACTTAGAATATGTTAAAAAATGCTTATATTTTATTTTTTGTTATTAGGAATTTTAGATTTATAAGAAAAGTAATGTTGATTTTATTTGTTATTTTTTTATTTAGATTTAATTTATAAAAGTAATTTACAAAATTTATATACAGGTTGGTTTAAAAATTTGGGGTTAGGATGGTTAACATATTAGATTATGATATATGTGGCTGAGGTTGCTGATATCTTGTTTGTCATTGAGAGATTGTGGTTCTTTTTTTATATGAATCATTTCCTTAATTAAAAGTTTCTGGTGATGATTTTCTTGGGTAAGAATTGCAGTGTTTTTAAAATCGAATTCATGTTTCAAATTTGCTTCATGTTTGTGTAGAGCTGTAGAAGCGTTTTTCGTATATTTGTGCCCATTAAGTCTGCTATCAAGATATTGTGTTGTTTTACCAATATATTTTTTGGGGCAATTTAAACATGGAATTGAGTAAACCAGGTTTGACTTTTTTTCTTAGGGATTTGGCTCTTTAAGGGTGTAAATAGTGATGATAAAAGGTTTTGGGCCTTGTGGCATACAACTATGTCATGTTTTGCCAGAATATATTTTATTTTTTCGGACAATTCCTGGGAGTATGGCATAGCAACATATGTTTTTACCTTGTCAGTAACTGTGATATTTTTAGTATTATTTTTATTGTTGTAAAATTTAAAAGTGCGTTGTTTGATAATTTTGTTTATTTGTTTAATGAAAAAATTATTTTCTTTCAAAGTGTTTCTAACTTTTTTTAAAATTTGTGGACGTAGTTCTGGTGAAGTTAATTTTACTGCCCTATCAGTTAAACCAATTATTACACTATTTTTTTGTGAAATTGGGTGATTTGAGTTATAATTTAAATAACGTCCTTAATGGGCACAAATATACGAAAAACGCTTTTACAGCTCTACACAAACTTGAAGCAAATTTGAAACATGAATTCGATTTTAAAAACACTGCAATTCTTACCCAAGAAAATCATCACCAGAAACTTTTAATTAAGGAAATGATTCATATAAAAAAAGAACCACAAGCTCTCAATGACAAACAAGATATCAGCAACCTCAGCCACATATATCATAATCTAATATGTTAACCATCCTAACCCCTAATTTTTAAACCAACCTGTATATAAATTTTGTAAATTACTTTTATAAATTAAATCTAAATAAAAAAATAACAAATAAAATCAACATTACTTTTCTTATAAATCTAAAATTCTAATAACAAAAAATAAAATATAAGCATTTTTTAACATATTCTAAGTTATTTGTACCAATACAATTTAAATAGTCCGATTACCAAGATGTTTCTTCGAGGTGCGTATTTTTTAAAAATTAAAAATTATTAAAACAATGTTTTTAAATGTATATTAAATCATCGTAGTGCCATTGTAAGTCGTATATGTTTTTGTTGTTTGTTTTTCCTTTATGTATATTAAAATCTATGGTTAACTTTGTTCTGTTTTTAGGTTGATAACCAAAAATAAATGTTTTTTGAAAAAGCCAATATAATGGGCGAAACGTTAAAGTAATGTGTTTCCTTAAATAACAAATAACAAAAAACCTATACCCAAGAAACAAGAAACTTATTATATATATATATATATATATATATATATATATATATATATATATATATATATATATATATATATATATATATATATATATATATATATATATATATATATATATATATATATATATATATATATATATATAATATAAGTATGTCCACGGAAAGGTGTTGAAGAGAAAAAACTTTTTTATTTTTGATTTTATCGAAAAAAGCTACTCTTGATAAAAATTTTGCTACTTCTAAAAGTAAGATTGGGATGGAAACATTTAACATATTTTATACGCGGTGTTCAGAAAATTGAAAAAACTTAAAATGGTACAAGAGTAAAGTGCGTTTATTTGAGAAGATATGGAAATAAGTTACTAGGAAAAGTTGTTCAAAATTAAAAGATAGTCTCTAATACCAATATTTGAAAAAATCGGCCTACTTTTATTTTTTGTGATTAAATTTATTTTAATATCGATTTAAATTTTTAATATCAATTTATTATCATTTTTTTGCTGTTAACTAAGCATTTAAAGCTGACGATACTGCGGCTAATGAATTATAATAGAAAAGTATCAATAAAGCTTGTCACTATCAACGCCTACTGGTACAAAAATTTGGAATTAGTTAATTGATAATAAAATTTTAATCACAAATAAATAAAAGTAGGCCGATTTTTTCGAAAATTGGTATTAGAGACTACCTTTTACCTTTGAACAACTTTTTCTAGTAACTTATTTCCATATCTTTGCAAATAAATGCACTTTACTCTTGTACCATTTTAAGTTTTTTTAATTTTCTGAACACCGCGTATAAAATATGATAAATGTTTCTAACCCAATCTTACTCTAAGAAGCAGCAAACATTTTTATTACAACTAACTTTTTTCGATAAAATTAAAAATAAAGAAGTTTTTCCTATTCAACACCTTTTTCGTGGACACACCAGTACGTCCAAGGAAAAGGTGTTGAATAGTAAAAAACTTCTTTATTTTTTATTTTATCAAAAAACGCAACTCTTAAAAAAATTTTGCTACTTCTTAGAGTAAGATTGGGATAAAAACATTAACCAAATTTTATACGCGGTATTCAGAAAATTGAAAAAACTTTAAATGGTTCAAGAGTCAAGTGCATCTATTTGAGAAGATATGGAAATAAGTTAATAGAAAAAGTTGTTCAAAAGTAAAAGATAGTTCCTAATATCATTTTTCAAAAAAATCGGCCTACTTTTATTAATTTGTGATAAAAATTATTTTAATATTATCTAATTCCAAATTAACAACTCTTTATTGTACTAGTAGGCGTTGATAGTGACAAGCTGTATTGACATTTCGCTTTTATAATTTATTAGCCGCAGAAACGTCAGCTTACTTAACAGCAAAAAATTTGATAAAATTAATATTAAAAATTTAAATTGGTATTAAAATTAATTTAATCACAAATAAATAAAAGTTGGCCGATTTTTTTGAAAATTGGTATTAGAGACTACCTTTTAATTTTGAACAACTTTTCCTAGTAACTTATTTCCATATCTTCACAAATAAATGCACTTTACTCTTGTATCATTTTAAGTTTTTTCAATTTTCTGAACACCGCGTATAAAATATGTCAAATGTTTCTATTCCAATCTTACTTTAAGAAGTAGCAAAATTTTTTATCAAGAGTAGCTTTTTTCGATAAAATCAAAAATAAAAATTTTTTTCTCTTCAACACCTTTTCCGTGGACATACTGGATATATATATATATATATATATATATATATATATATATATATATATATATATATATATATATATATATATATATATATATATATATATATATATATATATATATATATATATATATATATATATAAATATATACACACACACACACACACACATTCGCCTCGGTTTTTCTACGAGAAATGAAACGAGTTGGTGAAAAACTTTTAGCACGGTCACATGTGGGTCCATGAGGAGCATATTTCAAAATTATTTTGAAATATACAGGGTGACCCAAAAAAAAGTACATATCAAAGTTATATTTTTTCTTATGGAACACCCCATATTTTTTATATTTTTAGATACCATAGACCAAATAAAGGTGAGTTATATTGTTATATTTCCTATACCAAAAACTGACCGTTTCTGAGAAATTTAGAGAAATTTAAAAATACAGACCATAATTTAAAAATTGTTTACACCCTGTAACATATAACGAGCTGCTCGTAATTAAATTTATTGTTTAGCTCAAGGTTTAAGTTAACTATTACATAAAAGTTTAACCTTAATATTATACAGAGTGTTGAAAAAAATTGCCTCAAACTTTGGACACACATTTTATTAAATAACTTCCTTAAGTTAAATGGAACACCCTGTATTTAGTGATCTATTTTGACGCGGAACTAAATTCCCTTTAAAACCATATAAGGGTTTCCTATACCTATATCCTCTGCTTTTTATGCAAAAGGATTTTTTATATTTGACTTATCATTTATCTTAAAAATGGAACATCCTGTATTGTAATTAAAAATCTTTTTATTAAGGATCACGTAGATTCGCTAAAAGCACAAGTTTAAATTTTTAAAAATAAGATGTATCTCAAGTAAAATGCAGGCAAAAGTAATAACTCCAATTTATTGTCATTTCCAAAATATTAAAGCATTCTTAAAATTGAGGATCGAAATATAGTACAAGGCACACCTGTCCCAATTGTTGAGACGAAATATGATAAATTGCTCTTGTTTCTTAGCAAATGTATCAGACTTTATGGTAAAATAAAACTACTCGTATTCCAATTATTCCTTCCCACACGTTAACAGACCATTTGTGCTGGTGAGGTGGGTTCTAAAAATATTAGGATTTTCGACACTGTAGTAGTAAAAGATATGTCTGTTAAATAATCCGTTGTAATGAAAAATTAAGTCCAATATATTTGCTAAGAAACAAGGGCAATTTACCATATTTCGTCTCAACAATTAGGCCTTCTTCTATATTTCGATCCTGATTTTTAAGAATGCTTTAATATTTTGGAAATGAGAATAAATTGGAGTTATTACTTTTACCTGCATTTTACTTGAGATACATCTTATTTTCAAAAATTTAAACTTCTGCTTTTAGCGAATCTACGTGATCCTTAATAAAAAGATTTTTAATTACAATACAGGGTGTTCCATTTTAAGATAAATGATAGTCAAATATAAAAATGCTTTTGCATAAAAAGCAGAAGAGATAGGTATAGGAAACCCTAATATGGTTTTAAGGGAAATTTAGTTCCGCGTCAAAATAGGCTATTAAATACAGGGTGTTCCATTTAACTTAAGGAAGTTATTTAATAAAATGTGTGTCCAAACTTTGAGGCAATTTTTTTCAACACTCTGTATAATATTAAGGTAAAACTTTTATGTGATAGTTAACTTAAACCTTGAGCTAAGCAATAAATTTAATTACGAGCAGCTCGTTATATGTTACAGGGTGTAAACAATTTTAAATTATGGTCTGTATTTTTACGTTTCTCTAAATTTCAGAAACGGTCAGTTTTAGGTAGGAATATAACAATAACTCACCTTTATTTGGTCTATAGTATCTAAAAATATAAAAATATGGGTGTCCATAAGAAAATATAACTTTGATATGTACTTTCTTTTGGGTCACCCTGTATATTTCAAAATAATTTTAAAATATGCTCCTCATGGACCCACATATGACCCGCTAAAAGTTTTTCCCCAACTCGTTTCATTTCTCGTAGAAAACCGAGGCGAATGTGGTGGGCCACCTGTATGTATATACATATATACTATAATATATATATATATATATATATATATATATATATATATATATATATATATATATATATATATATATATATATATATATATATATATATATATATATATATAATTAATGAGAAGAAAATAAATGAACTAAAAAAGAAAGTTAGCTTTAAATTAAATCAAACCCATCAATTTATTATACACTTCTCAAAACTCGAAGTGGATGGGACACTTTTCTGTGTATTTTTAAAGTCCATTAAAATAAAATCTACCCATTTTTTTTTGTTTTGAAGCCTTATTTTTCTGATTCTTAAAAACTCCAATTATACAAGGTTAATTGTGGACCAATGTTTTTTTGCCCAAGCTTCGGACTAGGTGTGGTTTTTATGAGAAGTAACTAATTCGAATATTATTTTGATTTGAATAGCGGGAGGCCATAGCTATCATTTGCTTTTTGAATTTTAAAAATATCTTGTTTGGTATTAAAGCTATGATTTTTTTTATTGGTCAAAATTTTATTTCAACGATTAAACAACAAACGTTTGAGTAAATTTACAAAAACAAAAATTAATATCTAGTTGGACAACCTCTCCCTTTTCAATTACTGCTGCACATCTTCTTGACATACAATTTATTACATTGACAATAACCGCTTGAGGAATAGCAGCCCATTCTTTATTTAGAGCATTGCTCAACCCATCTAAATTATCAAGCTGCTGGCCCCGATTTCTCACTTTCCCTCCCAAATATACCCAAATATGTTCAACCGGATTAAGGTCGGGCGAAAAAGCAGGACAATCAATCCTCTCTAAATTATTGTCTTCCAAATATTCATTTACAATATGTGACCTATGGGGTCGAGCGTTATCATCTATAAATAAAAATACTGCTCCAATATTTTGTCCTATAGGAACAACAATGGATATAATAATTTCACGCAATTAGCGTTCGGCCGTAACCATGCGGTTTCTAAATAAAACAAGTTGTTTTTTACCAGTACGGAATATTCCACCCCAGACTGTTACAGATCCACCGCCAAAATTTACCCTGTGTTCCATGCCGTTCTCATTGTATCTTTCACTTGACCTTCTCCACACCAGGCAGAATCGCGACTTATCTGCAAACAAACAATTGGACCACTCATGGACACCCCAGTCTATATGAGTCCGAGCAAAAATTAGTCGATTGCGAAGATGATCTCTTGTAAGTCGAGGATATTTTTTGGTACATCTTGCGCGTAACCCCGTTTCGTGAAGTCTGTTCCTTAGGGTTTGAGAAGAAACATCAATATTATGCACTTGCGTCCATATTCTTATGTTGGGAAGCATTAGTTGTTCTTCGCACAGTCAATGTAATGAATCTGTCCACTGCTGGAATGGTTGCTCGTTGAAGTCCACCACCATGTGTGTGATATGCACATCCAGAGTTTACAAATCGAGCCCATAATCAACTTACTACTGACTGGCTTCTACCAAAGTACCTAGCTACTGCTTAAATCATGCCAACGGCCTGGTCCATTTCAGCTTTTGTCATTCGGGGCATTTTTAAATTGTTTACTTAATATGCTGCAGCTTAATTTTATTACACTTGCATACAAGAAACAATTATCACCTTCTGTCATATACGAAATAACCATGGTAATCAAAACAATGCGAATGCCAGTAAAACGAAAAAAGCATTTTAACAAAAAAAAAATCATAGCTTTAATACCAAGAAAGATATTTTTAAAATTCAAAAAGCAAATGATAGCTATGGCGTCCCGCTATCCAAATAAAAATAATATTCGAATTACTTACTTCTCATAAAAACCACACCTAGGCTGAAACTTGGACAAAAAAACATTGGTCCACAATTAATCCTGTTTTTTTTTACTCACCTTGTATAATTGGAGCGATAGTTTTTAAGAATTAGAAAAATAAGGCTTTAAAACAAAAAATGTTTGTAGGAATCGGTTGGGTAGATTTCATTTTAATGAGCTTTAAAAATACACAGAAAAGTGGCCCATCCACAATTTACATGATATAAAAACTTTTCGCGAGATTTTCCTTTAAAAAAAAAATTAAATTTTTCTTAAAATTATGATAAGATCAAGTGACATATTGTGCTTTTAAATTATATAAATTGTATAATGTAATAAATTGATGGGTTTAAAATAATTTAAAGTTTATTTTCTTCTCTTTAGGACATGCAAATAAGAACTTGTTTCTAAAAGTGATTTTTTACTGATATTTCATTTAATTCTATATACTTCTATCATATTTTTTTCTAAAAAAGTACTCCACAGGACATTTAAAAATGTATCGTATCATATTTAAATGAAATAAGTCGATGGGGTAAAATCCAACGCTTAGGTTGTACTGGGGATGATTCACGAATGTGGGGCCGTGTGCAAATCACCGTGAGGCTTAATCTCAATTTGTTTCGTTTTAAATCTGGGTCATAAACTTATCGCGACGCATTGAAAAGGATCCAAATCCTCGATGAGAAATTTCACATGTTCGAGGGTGGAATTTTTCAAAACAGTTTATAGATTTTAGATAATCTTATTAAATTTACAAGTGTATTTTAAGTGCCGAAGATTTCTAAACAATACAGTTACTTTTATTCATCAAGAATACTTCTGTAAAATAGGGGACATGTTTCCATTTAAAAATTTAGTTCTATTAAAGTACTAAGAATTTATAATAGACTAAGGACTTTTTATCTGGGCAAGTTTTTTACTGATATGTCTATTATATATCTATACAGTGTGTCCCAAATTGGTGGGGAATGTATGGGGATCTTGGAAACCACGATAGATAGAAAATCGGTTAAATGGGAAAAGTTTTGGACAATTATGTTAGTAAGCTAATCCTGTTTACTACATGGTTTTATCTATTCAGGTTTTTAATAAATTTTGAAAAAACCTGGAACATCGAAATTGGCCATAATTTTTTTTATAAATGAAAATTTTTCAAATCTGTAAAAACGTCTTTAAAGCAACTTTTTTTGTAGAATATGACCGAGTAGTCAATTTTTATTTTCTACGTTTCAAGTTTTTAGAATCATCATCAACTTTATTTTTTCATATGGGCGCCATATTGGATTTTTACGCAGCCAAATAGTGCTTTTTATTCTGATTTCAACGATGTATAACATGTTATAATTTAAAAGTTTATTACCTCATTTATTTTAAAAAACAAATATTTACTCAGTTGGCCTTGATTCAGGCGAACGTCATTTTTTTTTGTAAACAATAAAATATTAGAAATTGGCAAAATCGATAAGCTGAACAGATATTTTACAGATATGGGTTTCGCGAACGTTAACGTTATATATAATATAACGTTATACCGTGCTACAACAAAACGTAATGGCGCCCATATGAAAAAGTAAAGTTGATGAATCATCATCAACTTTACTTTTTCATATGGGCGCCATATTGGATTTTTTCGCAGCCAAATTGTGCTTTTTATTCTTATTTCAACAATGTATAAAATGTTTTAGTTTAGGAGTTTATAACCTCATTCACTTTAAAAAACAAATATTTTCTCAGCCTTGATTCCGGCGAATGTCATCTACCGTCATTATCAAGTTAGCTCGGGTACGTTATTACATTTTTTTCAACTTTGTAAAATGGTTAATTATTTCAAAAAAAAAACTTGATATTTTGCAACGTTATTTCCAAAGCAATAGAATTGTTAATATAGTTGCGCAAACGTATTTCGACAATTTTCCTGAAAGACAGCATCCTAAACTAACATACTTTCGAAAACTGTTTACAAATTTGCTTAAAATCGAAAGTTTTAAAAAACCACGACCTAAGAAGTACGTTAAAGAAAATTGACAACGAGATGCTGCAGTTAACCAACATTTTAAAGAAAATCCAACATCTTCAGCCAGGGATGTTGATAGAGAATTCCACATACCTGAGTCAACCATTCGTAGGGTAGTTAGGACTATTTAAAAAAATATCGTTAATATGTTAAGAAATATGGACAACATTTTGAATTTTAGGTCGATATTTTCATTTTAGTAGGAATATTATTTTAGCCACTTTTCATTGTTTTTGTTTTCCCTTGTTTCAATTAACTTGTTACGTGTAATTTTGTTGTAACACGGTATTAACGTTATAGCTATGTTCGCGAAACCCATTTCTGTAAAATATCTGTTCAGCTTATCTATTTTGCCAATTAGTAATATTTTATTGTTTACAAAAAAAATGACGTTCGCCGGAATCAAGGCCAACTGAGAAACTATTTGTTTTTGAAATAAATGAGGTTATAAACTCTTAAATTATAACATATTATACATTATTAAAATCAGAATAAAAAGCACTTTTTGGCTGCGTAAAAATCCAATATGGCGTCCATATGAAAAAATAAAGTTGATGATGATTCTAAAAACCCGAAACGTAGAAAATAAAAATTGACTACTTGGTCATATTCTACAAAAAAAGGTAGCTTTGAAGAAGTTTTTACAGATTTGAAAAATTCTCACTTATAAAAAAAATATGGCCGATTTTCGAATATGCATGTAAAGTGTTAAAAAAGGACAATCTCACAGTTGTGTATTATTACAACATTAGTTGTGTTACTGTGTAATCCCACACTTTGTACAAAGTCTTTTAAAAGAGAAAGCAATAGTAAATTAAATGGCCGTTATTGATTTAAAAATGTGTAACACTCTGTGGGGTTTATCACAGTAAATGTTGTAATGATAAACGTAATTGTTCTTTAACACTTTATTTATTCGTTGATGATTTCAAGTGGTAATATAAATATTTTGGTACAGACAATTTATTTCTATGGAAATTTCGATATTGATATTTTTATCCATGAGTGTATATATATATATATATATATATATATATATATATATTATATATATATATATATATATATATATATATATATATATGAGGAAATTCGTATCAAAATGAATATATTTAATAATTTGGTTGATTATACATTTATAATACACTAGTTGTTAATTTGGTGCCACTTAGAGCTTAGTGGCACCAAATTAACAACTAGGTATTATAAATGTATAATCACAACTACAAATTTATTAAATATATTCATTTTTGATACGAATTTCCTCTATATATATATATATATATATATATATATATATATATATATATATATATATATATATATATATATATATATATATATATATATATATATATATATATATATATATACACTCATGGATAAAAATATCAAATAATCTTGAAATTTGCCATAGGACGCAATGCAAATTGTCTGTACCAAAAATATTTATATTACCACTTAGAAATCATCAAACGAGGCAAGTAAAAAATAAAGTGTTAAAAAAGAACAATCTCACGTCAGGTTCCCGATAATTCGTAATGACAATGACAAATGACTGATATACTTTGATTACAATCGTATAACATTTATTATAAAAGGCCAGAAAACATGAACATAATAAGGTAAAAAATTGAAAATAAAACTATGTTACTTATCACTAACCGGTCCGATTTTGTTTTCAACGCGATTAATCGTTAAGAAAGCACATTTTGAAATGCAAAGAAAATGGTGGAAGTTACGTTGAAAATTTGTTATTTTTTTAGATGTTTTTAAGGTTATCTTGAGTTAAACTGTTAATGAATTTTTATTTAAAAACTTAAATATTTTCAAAAAGGTTGAACGAAATGCCAGCAATTTATATATTTTTAAAAAGAAGAGACCTATAATTCAAAATAAAAATAAACAGGGTGTTCCATTAAAAAACAAAGTTTGATGTTCTTTTGTTTTTTTTATAGTTCAGTAACTGAAAACCTGCTAGTACCCAAAGCTGTAAATAAATCTGTACAGTTTTCATTTGTGGCGCAATTCTTAGGTCTTCGCGAATGCTTTCGACCGAGAAAAAGTTTATCACGATCCCGACATGGAAACCCGCTGAAAATGGCCCATTTAAACAAGAAATAAAGATCACCTGAAAATCTATAAAAATGGTCCTTACCATTTTTTTCGCAACACCAATATTTTTCGCAAAAACGGCTGTCGAAAAATCTATAACATTCCACACTGGATAGATGTAGTAGTAGGCTAAAAAATGCAGATGGGTAAAACAATTTTTTATCAAAACGCAAGAAAGATGGTAAAGGAAATTTTCTGGGATCATTGAACACTTGCTAAGGTCTCATTATAAAAAAGAAATGTTAATAGCAAACCATTTTTTCAAAAAATATCAATAAATTAATGAGAAACTCCCAAAATATTGTGAAAAAAACTTTCACCCTTTTATTTCATATTCTAGAAAAATCAGAATGGACCCAAACTCACATGCAATGATATGTATAGTCTGTCTCAAAGTATACCGTGTTAGCTCTTGCCTTCATTTATGGATTATACCTGCCGACAGCAATGAAACTGCGGATCGGTAGGTATTAAAGGACAAAACATTAAAGGGACGAACTTTAATAATATAAAGATTTATAATTTATTGTTTATTTAGGTGAGTATAATCTTAAAATTACATTAAGAAATTAAATATATGCAAAGTTTTAATAAATTTATAACGGCATTATCTACACATAATTACATTTTTAATCTAAATATCTAAATCTAGATTTTGACTTTTTAATTTGCCAAGCTCGTCACAAATATATTACAAACATGTGCCAGACAAGTGAAGATAAGGCACGTCTACTTGCTCTTCAGGCCCCTGAAAGTAATGCTTGGATTAACGCACTTCCATCTTCGTCCTTGGGAAATTTGTTAGACAACAAAACATTCCATATTTCCATCGCTCTCAGACTTGGTCTGCCTGTGTGTGGGGAGCACACCTGCGTTTGCGGCGAAAATGCTGATATTTATGGCCTACATGGGTTAAGCTGCAAAAAAAGCGCAGGGCGTTCTTCTAGACACAGTCAGATAAATGACATTATCAAAAGAGCTCTGATTTTAGCTGAAAATCCTTCTGTATTAGAGCCTATTGGAGTTTGCAGAAGCGATGGAAAACGGGTAGATGGAATGACCTTAATTCCCTGGAAATATGGAAAACAATTACTTTGGGACGCTACTTGCAGCCATACACTTGCAAAATCCTATCTGGACAAAACTTCTAATTTTGTAGGTGCGGCTGCTCGTATTGCCGAGAATAAAAAACATCTGAAATATAAAGAGCTTGAAGAACGCTTTATCTTCATTCCTTTTGCTGTTGAAACTTTTGGTCCTTTGGGTGATGAGGCTAAGGGTTTTATTAATGAAATTTGCAAAAAAATACAATGCAAAAAATCTCGAAGTTTCATCATCCAAAGAATTGGTCTAGCTGTGCAACGGGGTAATGCAGCATCGGTCCTAGGAACAATCCCGGAAGACCTAGGACTTGATGAAGTTTATAATGTTTAAATATAGATTAAGTTATTTATTTAATTTTAGAATATTGTTATTTGGTATTTATAAGATTATATAAAAATTAATGTTTTCAAAAAAAAAAATAAATACATCGTACTTTCATATGGATAAGACGAACATTTTTTATTCGCAATTCTACGTTATGAATGTAACTAGACATGCGCTTGACCATTTAATATCTAAATCTAACTCTGTTTCACCATCAGAGTCATCATTAAGATTAAATACAATAGAATTTATGTTGTTTTGGATAGAAATGTAAGAGTCCTCAATTTTTATAATGTGCTGTAGTGAATTTTTCCAGCTCTCAACTGGTATGTTAGTAATTACATTTTTTATCAAATTTATAACACTGGGACTTAAAGTAGGGTAACATTTTCTGCTCTGATCTTTGATTTTACTTGGTTCCACAAATGCTCTATAGAGTTAAACATACAGTGATACAGAGGAAGCCGTAAGACAGTATGCCCAGCCTGTTCAGCCAAATTATTACATACATATTGTTTTTTAATTACATATGAATTTAGGACTTCCAAAAGATGCGTTTTTTTGTTACTGAATTCAAAATAAATATAATTTTCTAACAAATATTTCTGAATTTCAGTTTTTGAACTTGATGAAGCTTGTGCTTTGTGTAGCAGACGTCTGTGGTAGCTTGCGTTATCCATGACAATAACACTGTTGTTTGGAATATTTTCTAAAAGATAATGTTAAAACCAGTTTTCAAAAAGTTCTGCACTTGTATCCTCATGATAATCCAAGCTAGAATCCTTAATATTCTTTGCAGACAACAGCAAGCAGTTTGGGACAAATCCGTCTTCTGAACCAGCGTGTATTATGGAAATGCGTTTTTCTTTATTTGAAGGTGGTTTCGTCTGACAGTTTTGACTGGAATCAACCCGTCCTTTGGATACTGTGTCGTGTGTATCGAACCATGTTTCATCAAGGTAAATTATGGATCTGTTTTCTAACTTATATCTTATAATTTCTTAAAGGTAATTAAATCTTCAAGTGCGTAATCTGTGCGATTCCATTACTACTTGTCTTTTGTCTATTTTGCGGTATTTAAATCCCATTTTACAAACAACTCTATGGAGGGTGGCACGGCTAATATTTGTATTGGTTTCGTCTTCGTCTAGCTTCTTTTTCAGTTTATCCAAGGTAGGAATAACTGCGCTTTCATAAAGACAATATATTTTTCTTCTTGTTAGGTCCTGATCACTATTGTCTATACGGTGAGATTGAAAATCACTACGTTTTTTTCTTTTGTTTAATTCTTCACTAATAATAATATCCATTATTGATGATATTTGAGTTTTTGTAAGTAGACAGGTTTCTTTTAAAGCTTCTTGTTTAATTAGACCTCTACTGATTAAAGTTTCATACACACTTTTCACAACCTGTTTTGCATCTAATGACAAATGATTTCGACTTTGTAGACTACAAGGCGATCTTCATTTTTTGTTTTAAGAAAAATTCTTCAATTCGCAGCCCCTTCCCACCTGTTAATGTTGATAAACTTTTTTTCGCTAGAAAGCATCCCCGAAGACCAAAGAATTGCGCCACAAGGGAAAACTGTACAGATTTATTTACAACTTTGTCCCTTCATTTACTGGACTACCAGTAGTGATGAGCAAAACAAGACCAAGACCAAGACCGGGCTAGTCTTGGTCTTGGTCCTGGTCTTGCAAGCCTGGTCTTGGTCTTGGTCTTGCAAGCCAAAAGAAGGTCTTGGTCTTGGTCTTGGTCTTGGTCTTGGTCTTGGTCTTGGTCTTGGTCTTGGTCTTGGTCTTGGTCTTGGTCTTGGTCTTGGTCTTGGTCTTGGTCTTGGTCTTGGTCTTGGTCTTGGTCTTGGTCTTGGTCTTGGTCTTGGTCTTGGCCTTGGTCTTGCACCACCCGGTCTTGGTCTTGGTCTTGCTGCAAGAGTCTTGCTGGTCTTGCTTTTTTTTGTTAGTAATAATTTAAACTAAGCAATCTTAAATAAAATATATTTTAAAATATATACTTAAATATAAATAAAGGTGGGGACTATATTTTTTGCTTTAAAATTTTAACATATACCAATTTTAATCTTAAACGTACATTTGAATTATTTGATTAAAAAGCATATTTTAAATAAAGGGGTTTATTTATTTATAGCGCCAGGGCCAGATTAAACTTTTTTTAGCCCATAGGCTAATATATTTTTGCCGCCCTGAAATGTCAATATTTTTTGAATGTAAACTACACTAGTAATTCTTATAAAAATTTATTAAACAAATTTATCAAAAGTAACACATATAGAAAATTAAATAACAATTCTTTAAAACAAACAAATTTCAGGATTGTTTTTATCTATTCGATAAATATTAAAAAAAAAATAATTTACCATTACATTTTTTTAAAAATTAATCGTAAATTTGCCGCCCTAGGCTTCAGTCTACTCAGCCTTTGCGTAAATCCACCCCTTTATAGCACTCTATTTTTGGTTAAATTAATACACAACCTTCTTTTATACATTTAGTGGCATATAGACACATTTTAGGGATAATAATTATATAAATTTTCTTTGAAGAAGAAGATAAAATTAAAGCAAATAATACAAAACTGTGACTGTGAAAAAGACTTTTAATTTCAACCAGATGTAAAATTTATGTGAAAATAATTCTGATATTTAAACATTGGTGTCTGATTAAAAAAAAAGTTATTTAAAAAACTTTTTAGTTTATATGAACTTTTTACCTTTAAATTGGTTAAACATTTGCCGTATTAAGTTTGTAGAAATACTTTATAAACAATCTGCAGATACAAGGGGGCTCAATAGTGGGACAAAGCTCGATATCTTCGAAATCGTCCATCATAGTGAAAAACTAAACATACAAAAATTATAGACAAAAAGGGCATAAAATGTTAAATTATTTTCTATTCCAGAATTTTTCGATCAATAAACTGCCACTCAAGAAAACTCCCTTATTTTTAGCTTTTCCCCTAAAATAAAAAATTTATGACGAAAAATCAATTTAGAATAAATCGCTACCCTGTATATTATGCTGGATATTGTTGTTATATAGGAACAATGTCGGCGTAGATGGTTTTTAAATATTTTATATAAAAAGTATTCCTTTATCTCATCGCAAATATATTTTTTATTAATTCATTACTTTCACATTATCTTAATTTTAAGAAGCAATCTAATGGTGCTACTTCTTACAGTGTGAAACAAAAATAATGTATTTCCGGATTTTGGAGATTTTTGATCCACCCTGTAGGTAGCATCACTTGATTGCTAATTTAAAAAAATAAACATTAAAAATATGAAAGTAATTTTCAGCTTCCATAACTTTTGTACCCCAAGTTTTTCTCTGTCGTAAACGATTTCGGAGATGTCAAGCTTTGTCGGACCATTAAGTCACCATCTCATTCTTTTTGAAACATGTTATTAAATTTACTCGTTATCGTTGTTAAGGAACTATAGAACTAAAAGAACAAAGTAATCGATTAAATTATTATTTTATTTAAGAAACTTTTACTTATTTAATAATCGCCTCTTTTGGCAGTTCTCGACACCGTTTTTATCATGTCTGATGTATAAAATACCTCTGTATTTTGAATATAACAATAAAATATTACAATATCAAAAAAAAAAGTTGCAGAAGTGCAATAGTCTTGCAGATCGGTCTTGGTCTTGCGTAGTCTTGCACACCTCGGTCTTGGTCTTGGTCTTGGTCTTGCATACCCCGGTCTTGGTCTTGGTCTTGGTCTTGCTGCAAGACCAAGACCAAGACCGCAAGACCAAGACCGGTCTCGCTCATCACTAACTACCAGCGTTATTTCCTTAAACCTTTTGTAATGGATTCATGGTTGAAACAAAAGGCTAAAGAATAATCTTGAAAGGTTAGTCACTAGTACTTGTTAGGTCATCAATCCAATGCACGTATCTAAAGCAATTGACCGTGAAGGTTAACACGGTGTTACCCATGTTATTATTTAAATATTAGTTTATATAACAATACTCATATATTATTGTAAACTGTGTATATTAAAGGATGATTGTTTAATGTTTAAATATATATAATAACTTGATTTACACACATTAAGATTTAGATACATTAGATACAGTAAAGATAAGTTAGTTACTAAAAGCCTAAGAGGCATTTATACTATTTTTCTATTTTTATATTAAAGTATGTTTTATACAAAGTATCTTGTTTGACTTCTTGACGTGTACCAGATACTACGAACCCAAGTACAAAGCAGAGTACACCACATGGCGATCCTGCCAGTTACATGTTGAGAAGTCAGAAAAAGTGCATACCGTCCAGTGATATGGTAAATAGAGTAGTCAATTCAAATTTCATCGTGGAACAAGAAAGCATCCGAGTGCCTACCGATGTAAGAGTACTACTATATATATTAACAGTGGTTGTTGTATTGTTGTTCCTACTAAAAATAAAGCAGACCTATCGAAAACAACTTAAGAAGAATCTCTCCAGAAGTATGTACTTCAGAACTCCAGCAGCAGAACCCAGCGTAGTTTGAGAAGTCTCTTGTTTGACTTCTTGACGTGTACCAGATACTACGAACCCAAGTACAAAGCAGAGTACACCACACTTTTAATTGCGACATACGTCAATTTTTGTTTAAGTTCCATGCTTCTGTGTTTTCCAATTAGAAGTATATGTTTTTTATTATATGTATATGTATATTTGATGTAGAATAATATATATTTTGCAAAAAATAAATACTATAAAGAATCGATGTTTGTGCAAGTTTAGATAGATATTTTTCAATTCCCCTTTGATTAGGTATATAATTTAAAATATTAAGCAGTGTTGTTCAAAATCATTTTGATATACGATATAATTTATATTCTACTCTACAAAAGTTAAGTTTTTTTTACTTTGAAAAGTTAGCAACAAACAGCCAAAATTATTTTTTCCAAAAAATTCCTCCATGAAAAATGCGTAAACACAAACGCACACTAAATAAGAAATATAAAAACTGAAGCCGAATCCCGAAGCATGTTAAAACGAATATATTTTTTTAATACTCATATGTTTTGTTTGATATAAAATGTTCACTGTTGTCGGATTTGTTTGATCTAACTGTTCATTTTTATTAAAAATTATATAACATTATTTATTTAATTTTTATCTTAAAGTTATTTGAATCAAACAAATTTTCATTACTTCAATTGCAACAAAATGGTTTTTTTAAATTTATTTCAACGAAAGCTGTTTTATTTGACACAATGCCAAAAAAAGCAATGCAAATGATTTTCAAAATCCAACAGCATGAGCTTATTTGGATCAAAGAAAAATTATTCAAATTAAGGACAAAAAATTTACAGCAAATAAATAAATATGCTATTATTTATTAAGGATTTCTAACTTTATTTTTTCTACGTAAAAAGAAAATTTGTTTAGGAGTTCATCATACCAGACCTGATCAAAACTGTTGTTTCAGACGTATAAAACAATTAAAAAAAGTTCTAGCATGGATCTTTTGTGACGGAATCCGTACTGTCTGTTACAAATAGTTTTATCTGAATAGTATGGTGATACCGAGTCCGTACCGGACTTGCAAGGTTTTTTGAAGGTGTTAGATAATGTTATGATTTTAATAACACCAAAATCGTGGACTTTCATTGTCCTTGTTTGTTAATTGGTAAAGAACGTTTTAGTAAGTGATATATTTTCAACCATTTTTAAGTGATAACTAAGAGTAACTTAACATATTTTTTACATTTCTTTAAAACAATCTCTGCTGCTGCTGCTGATGATGATGATAATAGTAAACACTAGCTACAACTAACCACAACAACTGTAATGAGCCGGGCTCTTGACCGGTTTACCTCGCACCAGGTCTGGCGTACTACTCACTTTTTCATGGCGTAGATTTTTCACTTTTATTTCTATAACACCATGTCAAAAACTGATTGTGTAGTTTATCATATTTTGATCGCGACTTTTCCGGCAATAACTTTTTCGTATTAAGGAAGAATGTCGGAATCGCTTTGCGTTATTTTTAAATTTAAAAATTGAGCACTATTAAATAGCGCGGAAAAAAACGCTCTGTAACAGTACAGTCTATGTTAAAATCTGTTTTGAAATGGAGTCAGAAAAAATAAAAACACTTTTCCAAAATTTCGGTTCTTTTGGATATCTCCGGAAATACATGGAATTAAAAACCTTTCTAAACGGCATCTTGTTGGTCTTATAAATGTGCAATTTTACCTTAATTTAACCATCCCCGTATCTTCTGTGGTTTTGGAGATCCTTATGGTGAAGATCGAATTTAAATTTTTCCGCATATATTAGCCAATGAATCCCCTCTTTTGTACCAATTCAAATTGGTCCTTTTTTAGAAATATCATATTACCCACAGTTATCTGGTAATAATAAATTATAGTTAAAAAAAAAACTAAAAAACACGCTTTTATAGCAAACCCAACTAAAAAGTAGAAAATAATTTTTAAGTATAAAAAGTTTTTGTTTTAGTAACAGAAAGTCCAATAATCAATTAAGACTAATTAATTTGGAATAAGGTTAGAATATAAATAAAGTTATAAGCAAAATAATTCAAAATTAGCTTTAAATTGTGGTCATTTTATCAAATAATAGTTTAAAGAAGCATATTTCTTTATAATATAAAGTAAAATATGCATATTTATTGCAAAATATAAGTATTAAAATTCAAATATTTTTGAAATTAATTTAGCGACTGGAACGCTCTGTGATTGGTTACAACTTTGGTGACGTCACTTCCAAGTCAATAAATGTCACAAGCTTTGTGTTGTGTGTTTTCAGGTGTTATTTTCGATCTTTAACTCTCTAAATAACTGTTTCTTGACCATTTTATATACTAAAAACATATTTCAAGTTAACATAATTATCCGTTTCGTACCTCAAAATGGACATAAATTTTGTGCAAGCCGATAACAGAAACCTATTTGAGATAGACGCATTTATGATTGTTGATTGTGCGTTTCTTTAAAAATAACGCTGACTACTATAGCTGTTTTCGGGTTCGATAAATTACTGTTCTAGAACCGTCCCGCGCTTGCGCAGTTCAAAATTGCCCGTTCGGGTTTTAAAGAACTGTTCTCGGACTTTTTAATTCTGAGTTCGCGTTTTTCTAGGACTACATTGGGACAGTTCTAGAACCGTCCGTATCGGTGGATTATGATTGCGTTCGAGATTTTCAAATGTCTGATAATCCTGGAACTGTCAGAGAACGATTCAAAGTATTGAGCTACCGCGCATACAGTTCAGGGCAGTTCTCGGATAGTTCAAGAACCGTTCGTAAAACGAAACCCGAAAACAGTATATGTTGCAGAACTCGAAAATGTAAAAACAGCTGTGTAAGTACCTCTAAAAAATTATTTATTTTCGTTCATCATTCAGTATTTCTCAAAATATTATTGTAGGTTATGTTTATGGAGTGTAGAAATATAAGGAGTTCTATCTCTTATGGGAGACGAATTAAAAAAGTGTCCAGCTGTAAGCAGTAAATAACAGTTCTACCCTACTCTAATAACTTTATGAAATTGACACTTATGCTACGGTGGCGCCACCCTAATTTAACACATTTCGACGGACACTTTCAAGACAGAGATGGCGATCCTTATCTCTCTAAAAACCATAGTTATGTTGTTACCAAGTTAGGTTATACCTTAAAGTATTTATAAATTATCTAAAGGCGATATTTTGTTGTATATAAATCGGTAGGTATTTAAAGCAGGATATTTGTTTACTTACATTAAAGTGATCTTCACACATAAAAACATTTGAATGCGATACCAAGCTGTTTGCATCTCTTCGAGCTAATTGTAAGCACTTTTTTGGCCTTTTAGGATTTGTTAGGACAGATATAAACAGTTTTTGTGGTGTTTTCAGAGAAGTATTGGTACATTGTGGCACTACACACCATTTATATACCTTTTTAGCCAATAAATTGAGAAATTATTAACATAATTCACTGTAGTTGCACTTGTTGTTAACTTGCTTACTTGCCTATGACGTCATGCGAAGCATATGTCGAGGCCATTACAGAGACAGCGTTTTTAGCGCAAATTTTATAATTTAAATTGTAACATTGAGTTTTATTTAAAATACAGCAGATTTCCCAGAAATATAAATTGTATTGTGTTGGTAAGATACCAAAGAATAATTTAAAACGATTTTTTAAAATCAGTCAAATAGCCTATTGTAATAAAAAGCGTGAGGTGTAATTTACAATATTTTCATAATAACTCTAGTTTGTAAATAGCTACAAATAAAATAAATGTAACATTTAATATCAAGTATCCCACGCTTTTTTACTATAATTAAATTATTTTGTTAATAAACTTAATTTTTTATATTAATCTTATTTTAAATCAATTAGTCATAATTTATTATTGGACTTTCTATCACCGTAACACGAACTCTTTATCCTTAAAAATTATTTTCTATATTTTAGTTCGGTTTGCTATAAAAGCGTGTTTTTTAAATTATTTTTTAATTTATTTTTAGTCTCAACACAACATCAAAAGAAATCTTAATCAAAAGCCACGATTTTTAGGTTTATCATATCATATATTTGTCAATTAATCGATTTTTTTTTCATTCCTGTTTATTTTTTAAATAGGTTTTGTTTTGATTTAGTGTTCTCAATGGAATTTTTTACAATTTTTTAAAAGTTTTTTTGTATTTAAAAATTAGTTTAAAATATTTTTTCAATATTCTCATTATTTTTTTTTCAAAATCAAAAATTATTTCACATAAAACTTAGAAGCGGTTCATTGTAATACGTTTGATTTAACAATCCAAACAATTTTTTAATGCATGTAGAAAAATGATGGAGCGACATTTATTGTACCATAATTGTATCGTTTATTTGGTTTTCATTTATTTCAGTGGTAAGAATTAGAATTTTAAAATTATATCTATATAGAAAAATGCCATTTAACGTCGTTTTGTGAATGTTATACACTTAGCCTGGAAACTAATCTAAATATGCTTTTCTTTTTATTCTGATGATCCTAGTCTGGACATTGGAGCGGACTTACGAAATAATTGTATTGTCATCGACTCTTGACCCCTGTACAAATTTTCAAGTTAATTAGAGTTCTTGAATTAAGTTGAATTATTCCGTTACATACTTACCAGAGCTAGGTAGAAATCGAATCCTATTGGAATCGAATTCAGGAATCGATTTATTTTTAAGGAGCCGGGGGTTGGAATCGACTACTTTTTAAAAATAGGATCGGTGATACGGATTTGTATTAAAATTTTAAAATGATCCGTAA
This sequence comes from Listronotus oregonensis, assembly GCA_019359885.1. Taxonomy (NCBI): domain Eukaryota; kingdom Metazoa; phylum Arthropoda; class Insecta; order Coleoptera; family Curculionidae; genus Listronotus; species Listronotus oregonensis. Next base: position 255,124 of record JAHBCN010000040.1, read on the forward strand.
TCGATTCCTTTTTGAAAAGATCCAATTCCAAAATAAATCGATTTCTTATATTTCTACTTTGAGTCAAATCCGTTTATAAATGCCAAAATCCGCTATTTTGAATACGCTAATTCAAATTTTCAAATTTTGACCTAAGATTATTAATTTCCAGATTTCGAACTATCACCCTTATAACCTTAGATATAAATATTATAATGGGTTTATAAATGCCAAAATCCAGCATTTTGAATACTTCATTTTAATTTTCCAAATTTTTACCTGAGATTCTTAATCAGCATCACATTGGTTTTCGGAAATAAAGATGAAGAATTTTAAAACATATGTCTATTAAAATATTTAAATAAGGAAACACACCTTACATGTGATTTTTAACAAAAAAAAAAAAACATTTAAATAAAACATGTTTTTTCGTAACCAAAGAGTGTGGTATTCAAAAATGGGCATCAGCAACTTTATTTCCATTTGATCTTAAAAATTTTATGGATTTAAAATGTAAGTACATTTTTATATTCCGCAAGCAGAAAAATTATTAAACGGTTAAAAAATAATTTGGCTTAGAGCTACAGCACTTTAAAATGAGACTAAAATTATATTTCGGTGCTCGAGCTCCGTGCTAAAATCTTTGACGCTTGATTTATCATCTGGATTATGTAGTATCATTCGTATCGTTGTTACCAATTTTAAGTATAATAACTAAAGATAATCCGAAATCGTGACCCGATAAATAGGAATCGATTCCTTGGATTCTATTCCTTTTTTCCTTAAAAAGGAATCGTGAATCGTATTGGTGATCCGGATCCGTAAATCGATGCCTTTTTTGAAGCATCCGTCCCAGCTCTAATACATACATACAAACATACACACATACAGGTCAAGTTAATGAAAGCGTGGTAAAAACGTAATTTTTAAAAATTATAACGTTACGGTTCTGAATGTATACAGCGACCCAGAGCGTCGTCCTTTTCGGTAATGTGTTCAACGGGGGAGCGACGCATTCGACTGAACGTAACAGCTGATGTCACTCTTTCCCCTAAATTCAGCGGCAGAATTTTCATTAAAATTATTTGTGCTCTTCCAGGGAATGTGATAATTTCATAAAATATGTATTCTGCTTCCTTATCTTTGTTATATTAATGTTAGGAAGGGTTGATTATACACTCTTACCATACAATTCGACGGTAAATGCGTTAATGGGCTTAAGACAGCCCTTTGACTTGGCCTTATCGCTTTAAAACTTTTAAATGGATAAATTAAGGCCTAAAATAAAATACTATATACAAGAGAAAATAAATTTATATTATTTAGGGTGATTTTTAAAAACTTCAGGGTATGCAGCGTATTTCAGTCAAAACTTGCAACACAAACGTATATTGAAAGAAGTAGGAATGAAACACTTGTTCTGCAAATGAATGTTGATAAATAAGATATTTTTTAAACCGTATATGTAATGTTGACATTACAGACTATTTAAAATCTTAAAAGTGTTAGATTTCTGTACTTTTACATTTTAACGGGACAGCAATGCACATGCCTGCCTAGGCAGAAAAATGCGTTTTCGTCCCCCTTTCTCTGATCGCTTTGTTTTGTAGTTCAAATTCAAAGTGTTAAAGTTCTTTGACAATATATGTAGGATTTCGTAGAATAAAATCCTGGGGTTCTTGCCTCAATTATTAAGGGTTAAAAAAAAATTTATACAACCCTCGACTGAAAACTTACTTGCTTTCTTGAGGTTTAGTTTATCTCACGCATATACAGGGTGTCCCAGAAGTAATGGGATACAGAGCAACAGCAGATTCGTTAGGTCGAAATAATACAATTAACGTAAACTTGCCTTATCCTAAAGTTGATAATAACTAAGATACAGGGTGTCAAACTTTTAATTTTGTTTTCGTTTTTTTGTAATAATTTCTTAACTAAATGACATAGCGGTACAAAATTGGGGATTTGGGTTTTCTTTGAGGCCAGAAATTCAAATTTGCCCATACTTTCGATGTTGCTGGTAGAGGGCGCCAGCTACGGCCTAGCCCAGTTGCTTTAGATGGTATAACTTTTTTGTGGCTTAGTATGTTTACCTGATTATTAAAAAAAAAAGTATTATTTGCTCTACGTCAAAAATGTATACCTCATTTAGTCTCTAGGAGCAACTGTTTTTGAGATAAACGCACTTTAAAGGACTCCTCAATTTGCCTATGGAAAATGGGTTTCGGCCAATTGTTTTCAAACTTTTCAAAGTAATAGTTCTCAACACGCTAATCAATAGTCTTCACGGGCACAAAACCCGAAAACCCCTCTAACCCTCACCTCAAAATCACCCCCAAAAGTTTCCAAATCTCTAGTGACCTTTAAGGCTGATTTTGGGGGGGGGGGGTTAGAGGGGTTTTTGGTTTTTGTGCCCGTGAAGACTTTTGATCAGCGTATTGAAAACCATGGGCGTATTCCTGGGTATAGAGGGGGGGGGGGGTACAATGAATGCTAACCTTGGTAGCCTTTGACTAGAGGACCTGGATCTGAAGTGACCCCAAGTTTAAATCGTCAAGATAATTGTTTAAGTTTTTTCTTATCTGACAGACAGTCCACGAAGGCTAAGGCCTAAGTACTAACTACCGTGGGTGTCTGAAGTGTGGCAATAGAGAGTTTATTTACACAAGACTTAAATACTTAGAGATTTGGGGGAAAAGGAAAAACTTCTGCGGGCAGCTGGTTCCATAATCTGGACACTCTAGGGATGAAGGAATGAACAAAGTGGGAAGTTCGTGGCCTCTCAAGTTAGACTGTAAAAGGATGCATAAAAGTGACACTACGTGTTGGTCTGTTGGGAGCTGCCAAAGGAGGAATCATACTGGCTAACTCTTCGAAGCAGAAGCCGTGAAAATACCTATAAAACAGGAAAAAATCCCCTAAAGCTCGTCGGTAGACAAGAGAAGGAAGCTTTTCTGTAAGTGTGAGATCATTAATAAGGCGAACGGCTCTTCTCTAAATTGGAGACGCCATTTCCCAGACGTGAGAACAATATTCTAAAGAGGCTCTGATCTGGGATACATACAGAGTATAGAGATTAAAAGAAGAGAAATACTTTCTGACTCGAAAAAAAAAATCCAAGCTTCTTTGAAGCTTGTCTTAAAAGAAACACCCACTAGATTAAACGATTTTTTGTTCTGCAGAACTTGGCCGGTTATAAGTAACGGATGAGCACAGGCCGACTTTTTCCGCGATAGGGAACATGGCTGTATTTTAGCGGCATTAAACTGGACAAGATTTTTGGCTCTCCAATCCAAGCTCACTTTAAGGTCTTGTGAAAGAGATATCTGCATTGACCCGCGCTTGCTTTCCAAATTAGAACTACAGGGTGGCTTAACAAATTTATTATTACAGTGGAGGGTACTATCGTCAGCAAAACTATGGATAGGATTGGTTGTAATAGAGAAAAGATCATTAACGTGAAAAAGGAACAGAGTTGGTGCCAGTACTAAGCCCTGGGGCACCCCCGAATTAATTGGATAAAAGCTGAAAGTATGACCATCTACAATAACTGATATACGTCGATTAGAGAAAGAAAACTGAAGAGCTAAGAACAAAGCTTAGGTGGAAGAACGTAGTAAGAAAGTTTGTTAAGAAGCCCAACATGCCATACCTGATCAAGAGCCTTAAATATGTCAAGAGCATCTGGGATTCGCCAAGAAACTCAAGGGACTTGTTCCAGTGCTGTGAGACAAAGAAAGAAGATCAGCTCTGGATCTTCAGTGACGGAATCCATACTGTCTGTCATGTAAAATTTTGTGTTTTCCCAAACACTTCAATATTTGAGAATTAACGAACTTTTTCATTACTTTGCAAACAACAAAAAAAATATAGGTACATAGTTAGAAGGGAGAGTTTTGCATCCTTTCTTGGGGACAGGTTGCACATGTGCGGCTTTAAAGTTTTTCGGAAAAATGCCCGTGTCGTAAGAGAGTCGAAAGAGGCGAGTTAAGATGGGTGCAAGCTCAGGGGCACATTTTTTCAAAACGATTGCTGGTATGTCATCCAGCCTACGCTTAATATCTTTGACTTAAAAAATAATATCGGACATGTTATGAGGAACAGTGGGGCAACTGTTAGAAGAGGAAGATTAACGGGAGGATTAAGAGTAGAATTTGCAGCAAATTGTTTGGCAAATAGTTCGGCTTTTCATTTAGAGATAGAAACAATTTCATCTTCAAGATTAGGGGTGAAAAAGAATTTGTGCAAAAGTTTCGACTAATAATTGACATGCGGAATACTTTACTTTTGGTAGTGCCATCATCATTTTTTTTTTCAAATTTTATGATAGAGAAAAAAAGAAAGAAGAGAAAGAAGGCAAACTAACTCATCCACCCAGAACTCGAAATGTCGGTTAGGACTTCACGAGTCCTTTAAAGGGCAAGTGGGGTGGTACCACCTCAGGCAAGGAAAATCTCCTCTACCACCTACTGCATAGTTACTTTTCAATAATATATTTTTTTTATATTTAGATTATTATTGCCATTTTGGAAAAGAAATTCATTTTTCTTCCAAATTTTATCCATATTTTCAACGTGTATTTTTAACCAAAAATATTTTGAAAACCAGATTTGACAACTTTAAACCATTTTTACGCTTTCGATGACGGAGCCAGGGAGGGGCAGCTGCCCCCCTGCCCCCCTTAAATACGCCCAACTATTACTTTGCAAAGTTTAAAAACAATTGGCCCAAACCCATTTTTCATAGGAAAATTAAGGGGTCCTTTAAAGTGCGTATATCTCGATATAGAAGACAAACAGTTGCTTCTAGAGACCTAAATGAGGTAAACATTATTGATGCAGAGGGAATTATAGTAACTCATTTTTTAATACTTTTACCCTATTGTACTATTGGCCTAAGCATTAGCCAGCCAGTTTATTAAATGTTGTAACAAACGTTACGGCTATACAGGGTCTTCATTAATGTCTGTAAACCACGTGACCAAAAATGTTGCGGGTTGCCTATTCAGAGGTTGCACAAAATTTAATAAAATATCCCTAGAAATACTCATTGGCGCCGTGCATTTTAAAATCGATTTTTAAATGTCAAAAATATTTTGTTTTTTTAAGGTTAGAAAATTTACCATTTATCATTTTTTTAATAATTGTAATTTGAACCAAGTTATTACAGCTTTTTTGGATAATTTTTGTATGCATTTAGTTTCAGTCTCTTTTTGTCAATAATTTAGTTTGCTAGATTTGGGTAGAAAAAATGTTAGTCAAGGAAACGAATCATGCACGAGGTATTTTGTGGAGTAAAATGGATTTGAATGCGGTTTTTTATTTGATTCGTATCGACGTCTACAAACTTTGTAAACAAATTGAATTATTGGAATAGAAAAACTTTATTTCTGCATTAAAAAAATGCATTTTAAGGTTTGCAGTTAGGTATAAAAATGTATAACTGGGTAAATAATGATGGAAATGAGAATTTGATACTCGGGGTTTTTAAGGTGGCTGACATGCCGAATATGACATTGGCAAGGGTCTACGGAGTACCTGGTGCGCGCTGAGGATAGTGTAAACGTTAACTGGAATTTTACCACAGTTTGACTGACATTAGCAGGATTTGTTGTAAAACTTTAGAAGATGACGTTTACACCATCCTTAGCGCGCACCAGGTACTCCGCAGGCCCTTGCCAATGTCATATTCGTGTTCAGCGACCTCGAAAACCCCTGAGTAACAAATTCGAGCCCATTTTCACATTATTTACCTAGTTATAATTTTTTATAATTGCTAATTTTAAAATGCATTTTTATAAGGCACAAATGCAGTTATTCATTTCCCATTAGTTAAATTTGTTCGCAAAGTTTCTATATGTTCATACGAATTGAATGCAAGGAACCGCATTCAAATCCATGTTACTGTACAAAAATACCTCTTAAGGCCATTTTCTGTGACTATTCAAGTCATGTTAACTTGTAGTTTACACAATTTATTTATATTATTTAAATAAAACTACTTGACTTAAAATAGTGGGCATTACTTAGATTTATTTGTACTTTATTAATAAATTAAATGTCAATTATTACATAATAAAAGAAATTAGGATAATTATTACATGCTAAAAGAAATTAAGATGCAACAATCTACAAAAAATTCCAATTATTTAAATATTATACTAAAATAAAAAGAAAGTATAGTTACATCACAATAAAATACAAGTAGTCATGCACAAACATTAAAATGTAATAAAACTTAAACAATAATTTTACAAATAGCTTTGCAGCCATGAGAGTCTTAGAGTATCTTTCTTTTAAAATTTTTAAGTCAGTAATCAAAAATGAAGTTGGTGCCCAGGTATTCTTTAACGGAAAAAAACTAAAAGTTATTGGGCAAGTATCATAATAACAAAGATAACAATAATTTAATAAGCGAATAACAATTAACACTATAGCAAGTGTTCAAAATGTCTTCCTTCATTTTCTAGACATATGTTGACTCTTCTTTTTAAATTATCAAACACATTGTGAATCTGGTCAACTGTAATGTGTCCTATCTCGGCTCGAATTGCTTCCTCCAGTTCATCAACATTGTGAGGTCTGTTTCTGAAGACCTTATTTTTTAAATATCCAAATAAAAAGAAATCTAATGGCGTTAGATCTGGAGAACGAGGTGGCCATACATCTTTGCTAATTATTCTATCTTCATAAAATTCGGCTATGTATTGCAAAGTTGCCCGAGCTGTGTGTGCAGGAGCCCCATCTTGTTGAAAGAGCCCCTCTGAAGTTCCTCATCATCAAGTTGCTCAAAAAATTCATGCAGAATATTATGGTACCTTTCAGCATTTACTGTATCAAAAAAATATTGGACCTATAATCCTTCTTCTCGAAATTGCTACCCAGACCCCTATTTTAATTGGGTGTAAACTTGTTTCGATAAAGGTATGTGGATTCTCCGTGGCCCAAGTTCGGTAGTTCTGACTATTTACATAACCGGACAAATGAAACCATGCTTCATCAGAGAAGAAAGTACGGTCCAAAACATCATCATTGTTAAGAATTTCATTAAACCATTGACAAAACTGCACCCTCTTTGCATAATCTGGTGGAAGGAGTTCTTGCAATACTGTGACCTTATATGGATGCATTTCTAATTTTTTGGTAAGTGCTTTATGGCAAGTACCAACAGACATTCCTAAAAAATGTATGGCATTGTAAACATAAATTTCAATTTTTATTTAAAATAGTATCCTTACCGGTCTGAGTAGACAGCTTCTCTACCGATTTGTTAGGACTGTGCTCCATTCGGACACGCATATCTTCAAGGACAGGTTCTGTAAGCACGCTAGGCCTTCCAGTGGACTTTCCCTTACAAATGCAATGCTTGTTTTCAAAACGATTGATTAGCATACGTCTGTGATGAACAAATGTTTCATATTCAACAAGATTGTCAGGGAACCTTTCGCTAAACTGGTCCATGCAACTTTGGAGAGAATATGACCAAGATCCATCCTCATTACGAGTTGCACTTCTAAAATGTGCCATTATTATAAAGGCATCTTGTTCCGCAGTCCACATTTTAAACGTTTTCTAAAAATAAAAAAACAGTTTTATTTACGTAACCTCAATAACAAAAACACATGTAACTTACCTTTAAACCCGAAATATGCAAAGTAGCTCTGAAAAGAACTGTTTTAAGCTTGTAAAGTTCGTTTTTGAAAATAATTTAATCAAAAAAAACTTTTCCAAATAAACTATCCAAAAACCAAATACGCCAACAATGACCGGTCTGTCAGTAATATCAGTCAAATCAGCTGTCAAACAGAGCTGTGTTGCCAACACTAATTTTTTTCCTCATAAAAGGTGTGTTCTTTTGACCATTAACCTGCACTGATTATGATTTTTTAGAATTTTAACATTTTAGGAGGTTATTATAATCAGTAATTTTGACAAAAAGATTTTTTGCTTTGTTCGGAGATTAGAAACTGGTAAATGGTCACAGAAAAAAATAAACGTAGGCAAAAAATTTCTGAACTTTTTTTTCAACTTGGCAACCTTGTAAATAGGAAAGAAACCAAGCAGTGGAGCCACTTTTACAAACCAAAATCGCGTGGTCACGTGGTGTACAAACATTAATGAAGACACTGTATATCATTCAGGCCGATAGTTGAACGGCGCTGCTTAGTAAAGAGGCTAGGCTGTCGATTAAACGGCTAATTAAGCTAGTTGGCTGCGACATATCCGAATTCAGAGAATTTTTACAAAAATATTGTAACCAAAACACCCCTGACGAATATTTTCTAAAAAGACGAAAGTGCATGCAGCTTATGAAACCGTAACATCTTATGATTGGAGCCCTACGAGAAGATTAACCGAGAAAAACATACCTAATAGCTTTAAAAGAGTTGGACAAAGCTAACAATGTGACCGTTACCGTTTTATTCAACAGTCTTTATTTAATATTTTTTTACCAAATCCAGTCCCAGTAGAAAAGTTCTTACTGTTTTTATCTGACGCAGCACCGTACATGGTGAAAGTGGGCCAAAACTTAAAAATATTTTATTTCAATGTGGTGCATGTTACTTGTCTTATACATGGGATAAACCAAGTTGCAGAAACCCACAGATCTAAATATTCCTTGGTAAAAAAATTAATTTCAAACGTAAAAAAAAATATTTTTAGTGACACCTCTAAGAGTGCAGACGTATAATGAGAGATTGTCAGAAGTGAGTTTACCTCCGGAATCCGTAGTTTTCCGGTGGGGAACATGGATTAAGGCCGCAATTTTCTACGCAGAACATTTCGAAGCTATTAAAAAAATAATTTTAGATATAGAACAAAACTCGCAGTATGTAGTGCAAAATCAAGAAATCCTGAAAAATACGGATGTAGCTAAACAACTTGTTTTAATTAAAGTTAATTTTATACCACATATATTTCTTTTATTAGAAAGTAGAAATTTAGGTTTAAGCGAATCTTAAACATTTTTCGCAAAATTTAGGAAGGATCGCGGTGATGTGGGCAGTGGCGTAGCGTCGGGGGGGACAAGGGGGGCACTGGCCCCCACTTTTTGGGACTTACTATACTTTTTAGAGAACTGTCTTATGGTGTCCAAAAATACCCTTTAGAAAGAAGAAGCAAACAACTTTTATAAGTTAACGGACCACGTTTCTTTATTATAACGCAAACTAGACATTATTTGCAAGCAATGCCTTCCACCTAATATTGAAAATCGCCTAGAAGGTTATGCTGCAAAATTTTTAGAAAGCAATCTTAAACTAATGTTGCCAATAATATGGGAGTAAGATTACCTCAGGAACACAATGGAGCAAAAAGGTTGACAGGGTTAGCTTTAGACAAAAGAAGGATTAGGAATGCTAACTGAAGTGTTTGCTGGAAACAAAATCGAAGAATGATGTTTTATTAAAATATTTATATCTATTTGTAAGTTTTGTATTCTTGAGGTTTTTTATTGTTAAAATATAAAATTTGTGATTTATACTTGCTATTATTGCTTAAGGTTTAAGAAGTTTTTTTTTTGATTATTTAAAAATTTTACGCCCCCCCCACTTTTACAGGTCACGCTACGCCGCTGGATGTGGGCATTAAAGTTAGATAAAAATCAGATACTACTATAAAAAAGAATGGCGGGTTCAAATCTTTAATGGTAGTAAAGAGTATTTTTAATGGTAAATCACCCAACGAAGTTGCACTTTGGCCTTATACCTTTCTATATGTAAACAAAAGGAAATGTGACAAAAGGAAAAGTATTTAGTCATAAATTCCTTCTATACAATTTTATATTAAAATGTTTTTTAATTCTGCCTTTATATAGGTATTTTACGAGGTGTATTTTATCTATTTGTTTCCTTTTCATTTTTCTAAAAATAAACCTTCCCTCTTAAATCAATTTCGGTGTTTTTTAAGGTACCTTAAAAAGTTAATTAAAAGCATATTATTGCATATTTGGCCAAAAAAATGCATATTTGAAATAAAATTAAATAAAGCATTTTGATTGAAATTAAATGCATAATATATTCCGTCCTTTAGTGATGATAATAGTGAAGGTCTTGTGGGTAATGTAGCTATAAAATAGGATTAAAAAAGAATCGCGACAAAAAATGATAAATTTCTGCGTGATTTTTTGTAACTCATATTTTTCTAAATATGTTTCAATTTAGCTCAAAAAAAAAAAAAACATGACGAAACGTTACGCCAAATTTCGTTGAATGAGGTTCTATAGTTTTTACACAATAATTTTAAATCCAATTTTTTTTTAATAAGTAACAATTGGGCAAATTGGCTAGAGTTCAGAATATGGATATTTGATTTTCTTTTTACAAATACTAGAGATCTTAAGCTTTCAAACGTTTTTTTTTTTTTGATGAAAAATAATTTTTTTTTTGAAAGCTTTCTATGAACACTTGGATGAGAGACATGTTGGAGTACTAAAACAAGCTCTCTTTATAGTCTCATAATAATTCTGCAAAAGTTTTGGGAACGCAACGCAAGGCATATTATAGTGTTCACATTTGTTTGAATCCCATAGACTCCGTAACAAACATTTTTTTATTTTTAGGTCTTTCTGTGAATACTTGGACGGCAGACATCAAGAGAGAAGCTTTCTTTATTATCATCAGTGGCGTTTAATAAGGAGGACCAGGATGAACAGGCTCTCTCACTTTTTGAAACAATTTAAATAATTTTATTAAGCAGTTGAGCCCCCTACTTTTTATAGTCAATATATGCCACTTAAACTGTAATATGTTTTGTATTGTTGAGGCAAATACACAATGGGATCACTTCGGTCCTGGTCCCGGGGTATAGAGACTGAGCCTGCTCAGTCCTATTAACCTCTCTGAAGTAGCAGATCACCTGAAACAGAAAAAAGATAACTACCCCTCCAAAAAAACCAAATAAAATACAAATACTTATATATATATATCTATACGTTTCTGTGGCAACTGTGCCATTGTTTTTAAGATAAAAATAAACTATAAAAAATTAGCTGAAAATTAAATAATAAATAAAATTAAGATTATTAGAATTATGTTAAAAATTAAAGTTATTCTGAAATTTTTTTTGAAGTAATGTCATACATGACGTTAATTTGTTGTAAATGGTATATTTTTTTTATCAAAAATTAAAAAGGGTGTTGTGTTAGTCAGACCCGGATTAAACACTGTGGAGGCCTTTGGGCAGATTTTGTGTGGAGGCCCTACATCTACTACATAAAATGGAGTTAGATAACCTGTCATTAAAGTTCTTGCAAATTCCTTTAAAACATCGTGCTCAATACTCATTACAGAGAAATGATTCAAACGCTTTTGACCCATCGTAGACCGAAGTCGATTTTTAATTAACTTAATCTTTAAAAACAAACCCTTCCCACTACAATTAGTTAGTATTAGAACTAAACATAAACGAAGTGTTACCTCAACATTTGGAAGCGCATTATCTACATTCTTTCTTTCAGCAACCTGTACATTTGAAGTTCTTTGCTTATATTTTATAAGCCGATTTCATTTTTAATGTAGTGAAAAATTTAATGAATTGTACAAGATCAACAGCTTCGTTCCCATTGATAGTTAAATTTTCCACATGATATTGAAATCCACAATTAGAATGAATGGAGTTAGAAGTGGAAAGGCTCTGTTTTTAAAATTTTTAGTTTTAAATTTCTCTTGTGGTGTCATTTTAGCCTCCGCGGCCTTTCTACAATCAACAATAGTGGTGTAAGTCGAATTTTCCGTTATCATTTCCTATGAATAGAAATGTCTGGTTATGTTTAACTTCGTGCCTTCGAGACTTATGTATTTTGATGTTATCACGTATTGACTTGATAAATTCTTTAAGTGACCTAAGTGCTGCCACTCCTTAACTGAAGTCAATATTTATATCTTAAAGCATATTACTTGTGCTGTTTTTTTTTCTTTAATATTTTACGTCAAAATATTGCAAATATTCCCGTTTTCAAATACACATTTGGTTATACAAACTATTTTCATCGATACAAGTTTTAAATTGTTGCTTGTTGTCCTCTGAAATTGTAAACATTATTTTTCTAATTTAATAATTTTAAATTTTTTATAGTACTTTACAGGCTTCAGTTCTAGATTACCATGGAGTAGTATTTATTTTTTTAGGAACAACAATATTTTTTTTACTGTCGCCGTTTGAAGATGCAGGTTTTTAACATTCTGGCACCAAATTGTGTCTATATGTATAGGAAGTAAAAACACATTAAGTTCCTATGTTCTATAGTTTTGTGGCGGTTTCATGTTTCGAATTTTTTTTTTTTAATTTGGGACCCCTTCGATCCAGGTCTCGGGGTATACGAGCTGACCCTGTTCAGCCCTATTGATCCCTATGAACTTGCAGATCGCCTGCAACAAAAAAGAAGAAAACCTCCCAAAAAACCCAAAAAAATCATAAATAATAATCTACGTTTCGGTGGCAAGTCGCCCACCGTTGTCAAGATAGAAATTAAAACAAAAATTTAAACTAAATTTTAAGAAATTTTTGATCTAAAAACTTAGGACATTCTAATAGCTTTTTTACTTTTTAAGACGTTTTGTCATAAATGACATAAGGTTATTTGACGGGTGTATGTATAGTATTTGACAAAAAAGGTGGGTGGTATGGTGTGTTAATTGATTTTTCTACTCCTATATTAGTAAGAACCTAATTACACACCGTCTACTTTATCAGTAAATCTCTAATTACAAACACTATACTGTAAGAAGCCAAACTGTGCGTAAGGGCAGTTACGTATTATATATATATATATATATATATATATATATATATATATATATATATATATATATATATATATATATATATATATATATATATATATATATATATTACGTAACAGTTCCACAATCGCATTAGCCGCGAGCCCCCAAAATCTTGAAAACTTTCAATAGATTTTACGTAAAGCTGGCTATGAAACAAATAGCATCGCCTTGACAACGCAAATGTTTGTATTATTATTTGTATTGTTACTTAAAGTTTACATAATCTTCTGCTTTTATTTAGAAAAAAACTAAACATAAAGTCGTAGAAAAAGTATAGTACACAACTCGAGTGGTAAGCCCATTACACACTCTTTCGAATTACGGTACTCGCTCACACTCGTACCGTAATTTTCGAAATCGTGTGTAATGGGCTTCTTACCACTCTCGGTATGTAATATACTATTTTCTACTCCTATATTAGTAAGAACCTAATTACACACCGTCTACTTTATCAGTAAATCTCTAATTACAAACACTATACTGTAAGAAGCCAAACTGTGCGTAAGGGCAGTTACGTAATATATATATATATATATTACGTAACAGTTCCACAATCGCATTAGCCGCGAGCCCCCAAAATCTTGAAAACTTTCAATAGATTTTACGTAAAGCTGGCTATGAAACAAATAGCATCGCCTTGACAACGCAAATGTTTGTATTATTATTTGTATTGTTACTTAAAGTTTACATAATCTTCTGCTTTTATTTATAAAAAAACTAAACATAAAGTCGTAAAAAAAGTATAGTACACAAATCGACTGGTAAGCCCATTACACACTCTTTCGAATTACGGTACTCGCTCACGCTCGTACCGTAATTTTCGAAATCGTGTGTAATGGGCTTCTTACCACTCTCGGTATGTAATATACTATTTAGGTTTACCTTCAGCATCAAGCATAGGTAACCATGTATTATTTAAATTAACAGATATTGATGCTACACATTTATCTTTATTTAATAAAATAAATGCACTTTACTTTATTTTACGTTTTTTTAAACATGAATAAAACAAACTAAATCAATTTCGGTGTCTTTTAAGGTACTTTAACAGGTTAAATAAAAGCATATTATTGCATATTTGGCCAAAAAACTGCCTATTTTAAATAAAAATAATGCTTTTCATCATATGCATTTGATTGAAATTAAATGCATATATTCCGACCTTTAGTGATAATAGTGAAGGTTTTGTGTGTAATGTAGCTAAAAAATAGCATTAAACAAGAAATGCGACAAAAATGACCAATTTCTGCGTGATTTTTTTTTTAACTCATATTTTTCATTTTGTAATTTGCGAAACCGAAGCCGGTGTTGGAGTTTTTAAAAACATTCTATAATAATATAATAATAATATCCATTATTTTTTATTAAAATTATTTTTTAGAATGAGAGAAAAATGTCACAAAGTATGTGCCGTGCATATTAAAACAGTAAAAACAATAAATAAAATTAAATTTACTAATTTGTAAGTAACATCCCAAATGCTCATATAATCACAAGTAAAGTTGTGTACACAAGAACAATTAAAATAAAACAAAAACACTTTTAAAAATTTAAAAATTTGCGAAAACCTAATATCTATTACGCCTTCCGTACGGCTAACGGTAAAAAAATACTTTTTTGCTCCTATTTTTGTCCCGGGGGCGAAATTCAAAAAACAAGCTTCGTTAGGTTCTAGCCACTGCTAAAGACTACCACTGTGCCAAATTTCATGATTTTAGCTCAAGCCACAACTTCAGAATCACGTGGGCAGACAAATAAATATATATACCTACCTACATATAAATATATTCACATTAGCAAATATATATATATATATATATATATATATATATATATATATATATATATATATATATATATATATATATATATATATATATATATATATATATATATATATATATATATATATATATATATATATATATACAGGGTGTTACTTAATGGTATGTCATAATTTGAAGGAGGCATTCCTGGATCGATTTTAAGTCGAAAAGTTCATATAAACGTGGGCCCTAAAATGCTTAGTTATTAAGATACAGGGTGTTAAAGTTTTAATTTTGCTTTCGTTTTTTCTTAATTATTCTTTAACCAAATGACCTAGCGGTACAAAATTTGGGATCTGGGGGTTTTCTGAGGCGAGAAATTTAAATTCGTCCACGCTTTTGATGTTGCTAGTAGAGGGCGCCAGCTACGGCCTACCTCACTTGTTTTAGATGTCGTAACTTTTTTTAAACTTAGAATATTGACCTGTTTATAAAAGAATAAGTTACTATAAATCCATCTGATAAATCAACCAAGACATGTACACATGTCACTCAGCATGATCACCAAATTGACTGGGATCATGCTGAGATCTTAGAAAATGTCAATTCATATCATAAAAGACTATTCCTAGAAATGGTCCATATAAATCTGGAATCCAACGTTCTCAATAAGAAAAGTGACATCTCAGATCTTAGCACGGTTTACAGTTATCTATTACGGTTAGAACAAGAAAAATATCGTAGCTTAATTGACTGTCCAGCTCCTGACGAATAATTCTTTCTAAAATTCTCAATAATTTGTTTTCCTTGACGTTTGGAAGACGGTGTTTCCTCTCCTTTTCCTTTCTGTAGTCATTTTCATACCTATTTTCTTCTAAAATTAAAAGTTTTATACTAAAGAAAGTCAAACCACTAATAAAAGAAAATGACAGGAAGTGCTAGGTGTTTCACCGTTTTCCACATGTCTTGGCATACTTTTAACACTAATTTCTTAAAAATAAAAATTAAAAAGAGCATAAATAAATTTACTCAGTCAGGTACTGTACTGTGGAACAGTTCCTAGATTATTATATAGATCCTGCGCTGTAGAAATAACAAGATATGTCTCTTTCTTTCACATGTCATTAATCTCGCATCCCTCTCTAATTGAAGTTTTCGAGAAACGAATGTCGGTGATCCATTCAGATAGTTTTATACATTCGATCACGTCTGTCAGAACTTTTAACCGCGCTTTTCCGCGTGTTCTCATTTCGGTTCTCTTTCAAGTTTTTAAATGAATTTTTTCCCTTAAAGATGTAGTTTTTAAAATACATATGGAGATAAATCTTGATTATCCGCATGGATATTGCTTGTTTCCACATAGCAACCCACTTTGGTGAGTTCAATCTTTTTAAGGTTTTTAGGTTAGTTTTTCTAATTGTAAAAAACTTTATTTTTAGTTAGTCCTGAGGAAGGGAGAAAATAATAAACTCTCGAAAGCTTGACAAAACAGAAAAGGGTTTCATTACTAAATCCAGGCCACCAATCCTTTTTCAATAATTTAAAAAAGACTGCACCCCCACTACTCTGGTTTCGATATTTTTTCTTAACTAGTCAGTCGCGACTACTCTCCTCTATATATATAATATATATATATATATATATATATATATATATATATATATATATATATATATATATATATATATATATATATATATATATATATATATATATATATATATATATATATATATATATATATATATATATATATATATATATATATATATATATATATATATATATATATATATATATATATATATATATATATATATATATATATATATATATATATATATATATACTATAATGATTAATTTTAAATAGTTATTGCAAACCTAAAGAAATTAATCTTAACCTTAACTTATTTTGAAAATTTTTAGTCATAGAAAATTTTGGTACATGTCTTCAATTTTATAGGTAAAAGGACATTTTAGTACACATTTAATAATAAATTATAAATAATATAAAATATTATATAATCTGTACCTCCGCAATTAATTGCATTGATTTATTTAGTGAACGTGGGCTATTTGTTAACATAAGTATAGAATTTGCTTTGATAAAATAAATTTAATAGGCCTGCCTATATGCCTAAAAATCATACATAACTGCAAGTAAATATATAAATGAGGTATAATTATTGGTTCAGTGTCAAAAATATGTTATTTTGCCATTAGGTTGATACTTTGGTAGTTTCCTCTAGCATATAATCTGTAATGTACATAATTTTACGAAGTATACTTGTACTTCTAATTCGCTTTGCCATATGTGCAAGTAATTTGTTAAATAAATATGACACTAAAACCTTATTTAGGCGAAAAAGATAGATAAATCCCGGAAACAATGCGGTTAGTCATATTTACGTCATCTAGCGAAAAGGGTCACTTTCGTTATTAAAAATTAAAGAAAACTAGTCAATAAACGAGGTTATGTCGTCCGTTCCGCGCTGGTTTAGTTGTTCTTTTTTTACGTAGGGAAAGGGGCATACAAACGATGTTTGAACCAATTCGGTCTACACGAAATATCTCTATCCGATACCACTTCGCGAAATATGCCAAACCGGTGTCAAAGCCATAAAGAAATGCTTGCTGAGCACCAAAAGCCAAAACGATAACTATCTCTTGGCTTGCCTATCTCTTTCTTTATCGCTAAATACGAAAGATGCAGAGTGCCACTCCTGTCCTCTTGTCTTGGTTTAACTCTACCAAAAAAAATTACTTACTTAATTTATATAATTTACACAAATAAAAACATTAACTAGACAGAATTGTCGCCTTTTATTACAGCCCAATAATATATTACCACAATAAAATTCACACTTAACCGCATTAGTTACAGTTTTCGAGAGCACAAGGGCAACAATATCTACAATAGAATCGGGGACAATAACAAAAGCGGTTAGAGTGCCGCACTCCCCTTTATGCGTTTAATATTTCACACAAAATAAGACATTAACACTATTACGAACAATAACGCTAAACAAATAAAGTTCCGATTTAAAAGACGTCCACTATAAAATATCTTAAAACCATTTTACACAGTATACGAAAATTATTGCCATTATTGTACCAAAAATTGACACAATAATTATTTTTTGTATTACAAGATAAATAATTCTCACTAACATTTTCGTAATAAAAATATCAAATATGTTCTATATTTTTGAGAAATTGCGCAAAAACCGGCGCAGAACTTTTTTCGGGGTCGGTAATATTATTAAGAATTATTTCATAAATTAAAAGGGAACTAGCTAACTATTATCACACCTAATAGTAACAACTTTAGTTAAAAGTCTAGTTAAGAAGTGTGCTTTCTGCGAAAAATAGTTAGTAGGCTTCGAAAAATATAAGCGATAGCTTATTCGACCCGGAATGCAATTCTGAGAAAGACATATTGAGGATTTTTTCTGCCAATAAAAACTGAACTTGTTATTAACAAAAAAGCGGAAATTGCAAAAAAGATCCTTGAAGAAGAGAAAATTTTCTATTAAAAGTCTGAACTCCCAGAGTTCTATCTCCATTATTTAAGATTTTGGTTGAGCGTTTGGCATCAAAAGTGAATACGTCACATTTAATATTTTTTTAAGGGTATTAAATCTAAATTAAAATATTTCCCGTTTGAAAATTGAACTTAAAGTTAGTTTTTGAAGAAGTTAGACAAATGTTAATTAACAAAATTGTTTCGAACTTTTGTCCTCATTGTACATTTAAAAAAATGCGTAAATAATTGTCGTATAAATGTTTTGCTTCGTGGAGCCCTTCTTCTTCTTCTTCTTCTCTGGGAGCCGTCTTGATTTACTACCGGAGGCCGCGCAGCCTCTTGGGCTTTTTGTGCCTAATCTCCCATTGTCTTTTATACCAATCCTCCCATAAGTCTTGTTTCTTCTAGAAGTCTCTATAACCCCGAGACTGGTTGGTTAATATATTCCGGTGGGCTAATATCCGGTTGCCCAAATAATGCCTGTCTTTTGTTATTCAATGCATCACATTCGCACAGGATATGGTAGGCTGTTTCTTCTCCCCATCGCACATTCTGCGACTTTGGTCCCCATTGTATCAGCCTATCTTGTGTAGGTGTCCTCTTAGGTTATCATGCACTGTTTCCCTACTGTTATGCGAAGTCTTTTCCTACTTTGTCTGAGTAGGTCGTTGTTTCGAACTTTTGTCCTCATTGTACATTTAAAAAAATGCGTAAATAATTGTCGTATAAATGTTTTGCTTCGTGGAGCCCTTCTTCTTCTTCTTCTTCTTCTCTGGGAGCCGTCTTGATTTACTACCGGAGGCCGCGCAGCCTCTTGGGCTTTTTGTGCCTAATCTCCCATTGTCTTTTATACCAATCCTCCCATAAGTCTTGTTTCTTCTAGAAGTCTCTATAACCCCGAGACTGGTTGGTTAATATATTCCGGTGGGCTAATATCCGGTTGCCCAAATAATGCCTGTCTTTTGTTATTCAATGCATCACATTCGCACAGGATATGGTAGGCTGTTTCTTCTCCCCATCGCACATTCTGCGACTTTGGTCCCCATTGTATCAGCCTATCTTGTGTAGGTGTCCTCTTAGGTTATCATGCACTGTTTCCCTACTGTTATGCGAAGTCTTTTCCTACTTTGTCTGAGTAGGACTTCCTTCGTTCTTTTGAATGGGCCCCTTATGAAGCTTTTTCCATGTCTTATTCTACTGAGGTTTCCCCAGTATTCCTCGTCTTTGTTTCTGATCCATTCCCTGATTTGCCCCGTGCTGTGGTTTTGGTCACTCCAAGGGCAGGTCCTGGTCCAAAGTATGGTGTGGATGATCCCTGTCTTGCAAGCTCATCCGCTTTTTCGTTGTCTTCTATTTTCAAATGTCCTGGTACCCACAAGAGAGTTACTCTGTTGCGTTCTCCCAGGACTTCCAGTTTTTTTTGGCATTCCCATGTCAGCGTGAACGTTACCTTGGGGTTTACTAGTGCCCCCAGTGACGCTTGGCTGTCTGTTATTATGCAGATCCGCTTGTTCTTATAAGCCCTCCTGTTATTTTCTTTTGCACAGTGCATCAGTAAAGCAATTTTGTAAGCTCAGTTTTGGTACATCTACTGCTCGTTGTATTACATTCTCAATTTTAAGTGCGATTCCGTTTCAAACTTGTTCCCCTTCTAGTTGAAAAAAACCAACATATTTCTGCATTATCTGTTGCGTTTGTTTATTATTTATGATTAATCATATTTATTGTTATTAAGTTTATTAATAATTAAATACTACATAGTTATTATTATTTTTTGAGATTGATAGTGTATAGACGAATGTAAAAATTATAATATCCTGTTAATGGCCGGTTACACCAACAATTTTAAGGAACCCTTAGCGTTAAGTATTCCTTAAAAGTCTTCAATGTAGCCAATCACATTGCTTATTTGACCATTTTAAGGATTATCTTGTGCTAAGGGTTCCTTAAAATTGTTGGTGCGACCGGCCATAAATCATCATTTGTTAATTTCCGAACGTATACAAAAAAAACAGGCTATTAATTTCTGAATGTGACATTTAAAATTTTCTAACTTAATATTGATTGACAAAAATATCCAATTATCTATTTACGCCATACGTTTTTCTCCCCTGGATGACGTAACTATAAATGGGTATAATTCCGACTATCTTGTTTTAAAACCAATTTTAATGTTTTAAAAAATGGCAAAAATTAAATTGATATTCTAGTGATAATAACTATTTAAATACATTTTTTACACCGATGCAGTCAGTGTGGATAGCGTGAAATATGATACATCGATACTCAATACTGCATAGCTTGTTGCAGGGTGAATGGTAAAGGTATGCATACCTAGCAGATGTAAGCTAGATTAACAAATGCAGTGGCGTAGGAAAACCTGCAAAATTATTAAAAATAACAATATTAATAGGATTTCTTTTGGGAAAAAACTATTTTTCCTATTTTCAGAAAAAATGTTATTTGAGCAGTTAATTATATATCTTAAAAGATGTTTAAAATGTCTTTATTTATTCTTGGTCAAAAGGACTTTCCTACATGTTAGAACATTGCAGGTTTAATTCTTGTTAACGAGTTGATTATTCATTGTTGCATGATCTGCTCATTTGTTGAACGTTCCGAATCAACAAGTTCTTTTACATAACCCCATGAAAAAAAGTTCAGTTTGGTTTAATCGGGCGACCTTGCAGGGCATTTAGCTGGTCCCTCTCGTCCAATCCAACGATTTTTTTAAGTATTATACCGGGTTTTCCTCCGTCGAGCGGGACATAGGGAATCCCATGTAAATTTTGAAGTGGTCCAATATTGGTTCCCCTAATTATTTTAGAAGAAAATATTATTAGGATTTTTTAAAAAGCACGAAAAGTTGTACCCAGTGTACACATTTCAGCTCGTCTGAGTCCGCCAGCTAAGAGACAAATAATGCTAAAATAAGTTACGAATCCCCTATCTTTTTACGCGCCCTGTATTATTAGAAGTTTATAATAAAATACCAGAAAAATTATTTAACCTCTTACTCTCAAGTTGTCAGATCAATGTCACATCATTTTTGAATAATGAACTACTCAAATCAAGAAAAAATCACTATTATAAAATGGTTTTATCAGGGAAATAGTTTTCGAAGAGTAGCGGACATGTTTGCAGCCTATTTTCCCAATAGGCCAATACCAAGTAAATCGACAATAGAATGGACGATAAAAAAATTTGAAACCACAGACACAGTAATCAATAATTGCAAATGTGAAGAAAATCGACTTGAAAATCAGAGACAAATTGTACAAAACGAGAGGGATTTAGACGTAATACTTTGTGTAGAGGAGGCCGAAGGAAACATTAGCACGAGACAACTGGAGGACATTACTACACAAGACCACATCACAATATCTCGAATTTTAAAAAGATGTAAATACCACGCTTACAAGTACGAAAGACACCAAGAATTAAGAGACGGAGACGAAATACGACGACAGGAATTTTGCTTTGAGATGATGGAGAGGACAAACACTGACAGAGGTTTTTTACAAAATATTTGCTTTACTGACGAATGCACTTTTACATTGAACAACGAACCTAACATTCAAAATTGCCGGTACTGGAGTAACGAAAACCAAAATCGATTTGTTGAGACAAGGACTCAATATCCACAAAAAATTAATGTTTTGGCGGGAATTTTCGGCCAACATATCCTTGAACCATTTTTCCTTGACCGAAATTTGAATGCGGAGTACTTTCAGGAACTTTTAGAGGAACAAATTTTGCCTGCTTTGAACAACTTTGCTCGTGAAAATCAAGAGATTTGGTATCAAATGGATGGCTGCCCAGCACACAGTACCAGAGCTGTGCGCGAATACTTGAACAACTCATTTAATAACGACATCATAGGCCCGAACCACGCAATATCTTGGCCAGCCAGGTCTCCGGATCTTTCGCCAAACGATTTTTTTTCTATGGGGGCATATAAAAACTAAGCTTTATACCAATAAAAAATATGAAAATTTAGACCAGCTAAGGAATGCTATTTCCGCTGAATGTGCCAGAATATCGATGTACCAACTAGCCAACGTAAGAAATGAGTTTTATAATCATTTGGGTTATTGTCTGGCAGTTAATGGAGGAATATTTGAGCATTTGATTAAATCCTGATATTTTCGTCATAAATTGATTTCTAAATGTAGACAAATTTGTTTTATTGTCTTGCATAACTGTGAGTGCATGTGTTGGAATTAACTGTAAACTAAAATGAAATGCGAGGATTCTTTTTGAAATTCCCGTATAAAATTGTTCAGTTTTGGCAATGACATTATAAATTAATGATCTAAATTGTTACTGATAAATCGATATGGTGTTTTTATTATTGATTTCTAGAGTACAGGGTGGATAATGAGATACTACGTTGCAGAAGTATTTAAGCAGTTTACTCTTTACTGGTTGGTTGAAAAATGCTCAAATTTTCATTTTGGGTGAAACTTTTGTGCTCTTCAATAAATCCTAATAGCATTTTTTTCTAAAATAATTAAGGGAGCAAATATTTGACTACTTCAAAATTTACATGGGATTCCCTATGTCCCGCTCGGCGGAGCAACACCCGGTATAACAAAGCTCTGACTTGTAGCTATAAATGAGCTGGAGCTCGATCCATTTTGTGCCTGCATATTTAATGGTAAATTTAAAAGCAACCAAAGTTGGTTGACTACTTTTTTCTCAATAAATTATCTTGTTTAATTATTTTCAAAATAATAAGTTATTAAAAAAAGATAAAATCATAGGATTTAAATTTTGCATGCTTTTTCAATGCCTTTCTTAACTTTTAATTTAAATTAAATGAAGTTTGAGAACTTGAAAATATTTTTTCAGATTTATATCACCAGATATCCCGAAAAAAGGCAACTAAGCATTAATACTTTTCAAAGTTGTAGTATCAATAATGAGGAAACTTTATTTTGAGACGAACAGTCTAATTAAAAAGACAACTTCGCATTATATCTTTAAAACATAACCGATTAAAAAAATTGTGCAGATCACTAGATTCTACGTAAAATTTGTACAAACTTGCATTTTACATTCCTTTATATCTATACTAGGAGCCGAGCAGAGCTGGGTAGGAATCGAATTATTTTGGAATTAAATCTAGGAATCGATTACGTTTTAAGGATCCAAAGGCTGGAATCGATTAATTTTTAAAAATAGGATTCGTGATCCGGACCCGTTATAAAATTTTTAAATTATCCGGATCGATTTCTTTTTGGAAGGATCCGATTCCACAAGGAATCGATTCCTTATCTTTCTAATTTCAGGCAATATGGTTAATAAATGCCAAAATCCGCCATTTTGAATATGTCATTTTAAATTTTCAAATTTTGACCTAGCACCCTCAAAAACCTTTATATCCTAAAACTCAGGCAAACAGGTTTATAAATGCCAAAATCCACTATTTTGAATCTTAAATTTTAAATTTCAAAATTTTTACCTAGCATTTTTAATCAACATCTCATTGATTTTTGGAAATAAAGTTAAAGAATTTTAAAACATTTACCTATAAAAATCTCTAAATAAGAAAACACACCTAACATATGATTTATAACCCAAATATGACGTTTTTCAGGTCCGGAGAAACAATATTTAAATGAAACATTTAGTTTTTTGTAACCATAAAGTGTGGCATCCAAAAACGGGCATAAATTTTACGTGCATTTGATCTTAAAAGTTTTGATTGCCCGATCTTCATAATTTTGTAAAATATTATCCTCTAAATAACCCTGAGGAATTTTTAAATGGGACATTTTATTATTTTTATTCAGGGTCTCTTACAAAAATGAATTTAAAATTTTAATACATTTTTATATTTCGCAAACAGATAAATTAATAAACGGTGGTTGTGAAACTTCCTGTAAAATTATATTAAAATGTTCCATTTATAAATTGCCGTAGGGTTTGTTAAGAATCACATTTTAAAACCTTATGAAGATCTAGCATCGCGAGTTTTGGAATACAGTTCGAAAAAATGTTCCATTAAAGGGTGGTTTCATTTTGATCTTAGAAATAACATATTTAAATTTAAAGAATATTTACCAAAAACTAATTGGGCTAAGAGTTACAGCACTTTAAAATGACGCTAAAATTATATTTCCCGGCTGGGGCTCCGTGCTAAAATCTTTGACGATTTTATCATCTGGATCATGTATAGTATCATGCTTATCCTAGTTATCATTTGTAAGAATAAAAACTAAAGATGATCCGGATTCGTGATCCGATAAATACGGATCGATTTCCTGAACTTCCTTAAAACAGGAATTGTGATTCGTATTGGTGATTCGATTTCTTTACGAGGATCCAGATCCGTAAATCGATTCCTTTTTTGAAGGATCCATCTTAGTTCTGGAACCGAGTTACAAAGAATTTAATAAATCGTTAAAAATTTGGGTTAATAACTATAATCTGGTCATTTTCAAAGGAAAGAAACACCTAGTAAGTAACCTGGTTACTGACTTTTTAAACCAATAAAATATATTTTTTGTTGTTGTAAGTATGGTTAGTTGTGGTTTGGAAACCAATGAAAGAATTTTTTTATTCAGGCGTCTTTCTCAGTCGAAAATGATTATACAGGGTGTTTTCTAATTAAATATCAACATTAAAGGAAGCGATGTTCGGTCCATTTTAAAAAGAAAACTTTATATGAACGAATGTCCTAAACATCCTAACTTTTGAGCTAAAGGGTGGTAAATATTTCAAAAACTAATCATTTATTATTAATATCTGTATTACCACTTTAGATATTTTAATCACATTTGGCATACATGTACTATCTATCAAGAGGCATTTTTTAGTGCAGCAATTTTTACCAGTGGCGTTCTTACGGAATTCGGCCTGCCTATTTTGGCAGACACTGATGGTACGCCACTGATTTCTCTTAAAATAAAAATTATTTTTGAAATCCCCAATTATATCTGAGCAGTGGCGGCTCCTCCTTAGGTTTGCAGGTTTGCGCAACCCCCAAAAAAGGTTTAAAATAAAATTTTGTTTTATTAATGTTATCTCGAACTAACAGCCAAATTATTAAAAAACTTGACAGCTGTCGCTAAAATAGCATTAATTTAATCGCGCGTTGCGTCGCTTCCTAGAAGCCGATGCGATGGTTGCAATCAAAATGCAAACCCAATTGGATTCATTACGAGTACGCGTAAGAATATGGAGTTGCCTATCATGGCATTGGGCGCTAAATTTAGTCTCATAAGCGGCATGCGGTTTGCAGTCCCACTGCAAACCTTTATTTATCTCGCCGGCTAATTTACGATTTATTGAAGTATAATTTGTTATTTTGGTTAAATGTGTAACATAATATGTAGCTACTTTTATGATTTTTATTACAGTTTTTGTATGTCTATTTATTTACATTAAGTTTATTGTGGTTATTTATTTATTTTTTTAAAGAACCATTAGAATTGCAACCTCTTACTTTTTAACCCACGAGCCGCCACTGTATCTGAGTAAAGTTGATCATTTGATTTTTTTCAATCCGATGCACGGTTATTGCTTAAAAAAATAAAAACCTTTTCTCTGCATGATCATAACAATATCAGAAAACAATATTACCATGCAGAGAAATATTTAGATTCAACTTTTCTGGGTATTTTTTTTTTTTTTTTTTAGTCCGACGCACGGTATTTATTTAGAAAAATTAAGTCCAGATACAAGTATTTCTCTGCATTGTGATATTGTTTTCCGATATTGTTATGATCATGCAGAGAACTGGTTTTCATTTTTTAAGCGAAAACCGTGGATCGGATTGAAGAAATTAGGTCATTAACTTTGCTTAGAATTGATTGGGGATTTTAAAAATAATTTTTATTTTAAGAGAAATTACTGGCGTACCATCAATGTCTGCCAAAATAGGCAGGTCAAATTCCGTACGTACGCCACTGGTAAAAATATATTTAAAAAATTTTGTACACTAAAAATGCCTCTTTATACATAATACATGTATGCCATTTTTCATTAAAATATCTAAGTGGTATTACAGATATTAATAAATGATTTATTTTTGAAAATTTTACCACCCTTTATCTCAAAAGTTAGAACGTTTAGGACATAATATGTTCATATAAAATTTTTATCTAAAAATGGACACAAAAATCGCCCCCTTAAATATAGACATTAAATTAGAAAACATCCTGTAGTATAGTTATTTTTAAGTTTTAGCTGCGCCCATGTCTCAAAGGGTTTTTTTTTAATAATTAGCTCATATTTTTACACAGGATAATAAAAAGGCACCTGATTTAATTAAGCAGCGGAAAGGAGATATGACTGGACGACCACCTTGAAGATAATAAATAAAAAATAAGCCGAAGTCGTGTCTCGTTTTCCTCAAATGTGGCAAATTAAGCGTACTGACCGTTGCTTGAAGAAAGCCGACTTAAGTTACATGACGGCAACAGGCGGTTAAGATAGCTGGAAAGATGGCGATGATAGACAAAGGCAGGATAACAAGTAAAAGTGGGATTTTTAACGAATATCCGGTTTTCCATTAAGTCGACTAATACTGAGAAATTTTGCGAGAATTTTCATAGATTGTGTTTATTTAATTAAAATAAATCTTTGCTTAAATTATTGTGGTCCTTGTTTATAAAATTTTTACTATCATCACTATCAATGTGACCAGTAAAATCCGCAATACAGGGTGTTTCCTAACCTCGGTTAAGAATGAAACTGGTGAATCTTCACGTAATTATAAGACGAAAATGTGGTATAAAATTTTTTCGAATGTCGCTTCGTTTTGAAAATACAGGATGTTAAAAAATTTTTTTTTTGCGTTTTCTTTTTATTAATAATTAATAAGAAAGAATATTTGAATAATATTTGTCACGCATAATAAGGGGTTTAAGCACTTAATTTTAACTTTTCAATTAGCTTATTGGCGGAGATCCGGGTAACGACTACTATAATTTCGCAAAAATAAATAATACGAGTCTGTTAAACACTCAAAATTCTTATTTTATTAGACAAAAAAATTAATTCTAAGCAAATTAAGTTCTTTTCATTTTTCTTGTATCTCTTACAGTTCTCGAGTAAAAAATTAATTTTATTGTTTCCGTCAGAAAAATCTCATCATTTTGTTGTTTAAATAAACTAGTAGGCTTTGCGTGATTTCATGGCAATCACATTTATTCTTTTTAAAGTCAATTGAAGTGTTAAGTATCCCCGCGAGTTATTTTTTAATTTAAGTATAGTGAATTTTAAATTTAATAATTTTTTAAATGGACGAATACCATGTTCAAAAACATTTACAAAATTGCATCTGGGATTAGGGGAAACAGGTAGTTTTCCAAAAAACAAATTAGGCGGTCCACAATTTACAGTAAGAACCCCGGAACTTGAGGAAAACGTTTTAAATATGGTGGAAGAATCTCCAGGCACAAGTACGAGAAAATCGGAAACGAGTTGAAAGTGAGCCACAAAACAGTATGGAGTATCTTAAACGACTATTCTCTTTATCCTTATCACATACAAAGAGTACAAGCTTTGTTACCTCAAGATTTTCCAACAGAGTTAATTTTTGTAACTGGTTTCAGGAAAAGTCTATAAGAGTCCAAAAGTTTTCGAAAAAAATCTTACAGATGAAGGAAATTTTTCGAGGGTTAGCATTATAAATTTTTATAATAAGCATATTTGGGCTGAAAATAATCCTCATCCTATCATCGATGGACGTTACCAGCATAGATTTTTTTTTCCGATACGACTTACTGGTTAAGCCTAATATAACTTTCTTAGAGAGGAATTGCCAGGACTCGTAGACGAAGTGCCCTTAAGAGCAAGACCTTTAATGTGGTGCATGACGGTGCTTCCCCTTACTTTGCAGCAGTTGTTAGAAATTATTTGGATCAACAATATCCTGATCGTTGGAAAGTAGAGGTGGACCTCACTCATGGCCACCCCGATCGCCGGACCTTAATCTGTTGGACTTTTATTTCTGGGGTCACCTTAAACAACTTGTCTATACTACCCCTATTAAAACTGTAGAAGAACTTGAACTGAGGATTATTATCGGTTTTAATACAAGATTTTCCGACGCGTAAGAGACAATTTAGCACGTCGAGTAGATGGGTGTTTACTAGCTTATGGAGAACACTTTCAGCAATTTATTTAACTTTACATTTGGGTGCATTATTCAGAGCATTAAGATATTATAATTTTTTTGGAAAATTCCGTGACGTGAACAATAAAATTATTTTTTACTCGAGAACTGTAAGAGATACGAGAAAAATGCAAGGAACTTACTTTGCCTAGAATTAATTTTTATGTCCAATAAAATAAGATAAGATCTCCGCTAACGAACTAATTGAAAAAAAAATAAAGTGCTCAAACCCCTTAGTATGTGTAACAAATATTATTTAAATTTTCTTTCTCATTAATTATTAATAAAAAGAAAAAAAAATTTTCAACACCCTGTATTTTCAAAACGAAGCGGTATTCGAAAGAATTTTATACCACATTTTCGTCTTATAATTTTTTTTTAACGAGGTTAGGAAACACTCTGTAGATGGGATTTTTTTGTATTAATTTCTATTCGAATTTGACTGTTGTGTATTTAAACATTTTTATATTCCTTATTCTTTTTCTTTTATTTACTTTTTCTGTTATGTAACGCTAATCCAGAATTTTTGTGGGAAAAAAACTGCCAGAGTTTGATTAACCCTTATTTAACTGAAATTGGAATTATAGGTGTCCAAAAATTTGTTGACGAAACTTTTACCCTGTATTTATTGGTAAAAAAAAACCTCATTTTTTCCTATAATCATATATCGGCAAACGCCCCCTAAGAGAGCTACGCCCTTAAAAGGGGTACACCTGAAGATAGTT
Source organism: Listronotus oregonensis (assembly GCA_019359885.1). Classification (NCBI taxonomy): domain Eukaryota; kingdom Metazoa; phylum Arthropoda; class Insecta; order Coleoptera; family Curculionidae; genus Listronotus; species Listronotus oregonensis. The sequence goes on from JAHBCN010000040.1 coordinate 284,035, forward strand.
CCAATTAATTCCAAAACGATTTAAAATAAAAATTTTAAACTTTGCGAGGCAATTAATTTTGGTATGCTGAATTTAAATATAGTTACAAGAATTTGATTATTTAGCAATGCGTATTATTTAGGGGAGGTGAACCTAAAAAATTAACTGACACCTTGTTATATGATAATTTTTCTTTTTTTTTTAATTTTAAGAACTTAAAGTTTTTTACGTAAAAAAGTACATCTTAGTCGGTATCGCTAGGACTCACCATTTTTGAGTAAAACGCATTTAAAAATTACGCTGCATAGTCAAAGAGTAATAAGTTTTCAACAAGAGGTGACAGTAAGACAAAGCAAATAAAATCCAAGAGAGATAGAATTCGCGACCAATTTAAAGGGACAAACACGTGATTGTGATCGCGTCCGATATTGGCCATTAGGCTGGTAAGTGATCATTTTAAACCTGCGAGTCGTACGACGGTCGTAATCATTGTCTATCCTTGTTTACAGTAATAGCCATGACAAAGAGCGCACGTCACCTGGTTTGCACAATCTTTACATCGATTGCATTCAAATGGTGAAATTGCAAATGGCCATATCGAACATGTGATAAATAATAAACTGACGGCATTCAACCTGCGACCTGTGTTTGTTGGCTTACTAAAGTGACTTTTGGTTTTTAAAGATAATTCTTGTGATTTTTAATAATATGGATAGTGCAGATACTGAAAAACGATCTAAAAAGTGGTGTATTGTGAAGAAATGTAAAACTCATATGTGTAAATCAAAAAGGTTGTTTAGAGTTTTATTTGTTTTTTATTTGTTTTAGGTTTTGGATTAATTATACATACTTAGTCATTAGAAATTTTAGTAATAGGTATTTAAACGAAAGTATTTAGATTTAGATTTTTTTTGGTTAATTAAATTTTTGCAAAAAATTTTAATGTTTCATTTTTATTTTTTATTCATTAGAATCAAGTGAGTTCACGTTATTAGTTAATAAAAACTTTTGTGTAGTTATTTTAAGTTGCTGTTGCTTATTAAGATGCCAAATAAAACCATTATATTTTATTAGCTTGTGTTTTCTTTATAAAAATATATTTCTAATTTAGTCAATATCACATCATACACTGGTTCAACCACTAAAATTAAATTCTTTAACATATACTTTAGTTTTTTAATTGTTTTGCAATATGGTCCACAGCTTATACCGAAAATCAAAATAGAAAAAAATCTATACATAATTAGAGCTTTAAAGCAAAGGATCTTTGAAGAATACCAAATTTAACTAATATAATAATGTCTAATAGACTTGAAAAGAGATAATGAAATAAAAATTGTTATTACTCCAAAGAAAAAAATCTTGATAAAGGGGGCATCAAAAAAAATATTTGTATGTTTAATTTTAATAATAGATATCAAGCATAGTGGATAACCAGTGGAACATAGACAACAGCAGATTCCTAATGCAATTATTGACTTAGTAAACTTGCCTCATCCGAAAGTTGATAATAACAAAGATAAGGGTGTTAAACTTTAATTTTGTTTTCGTTTTTTGTCATAATTCTTTAACTAAATGATATAGCGATACAAAATTTTGGATCTGGGGTTTTCTTGAGGCGAGAAATTTAAATTTGTCCATGCTTTGATGTTGACCAGAGGGCTAGATACGGCCTACTCACTTGTTTTAGATGTCATAACTTTTTTTATGCTTGAAATAGCCTGTTTATTAAAAATAGTTACTATAAACTTTGATCAAAATGTATACTTTATTTAAGTCTCTAGGTGTTTCGGAATAAATGCACTTAAAAGGACCCTCAATTTTCTTATGAATAATGAGTTTTGGCCAATGTTTTCATACTTTATAATGATAGCTTAACACGCTGATCAAAGTCCCAGGGCACAAAACCCGAAAACGCTTCCAACGCCCCCAAAATCACCCTCAAAGGTCACTGGGGATTTGGGGAGCTTTGAAGGGGTCAGGAGGGTTTTTGAGTTTTGTGCCCGGAGAGACTTTTGATCAACGTGTTAAGAACTATCACTATGCAAAGTTTAAAAACAATTGGCCAAAATTCATTGCCCAGAAAAAAAATGCGGAATCCTTTAAAGTGCGTTTATCTCGAGAACAGTTGCTCCTAGAGACTTAAATAAAGTATACATTTTTGAAGATGAATTTATAGTACTTATTTTTTACTAAACAGCTCAATAATGTAAGTTTCAAAAAAAGTTATGAAATCTAAAACAAATGAGGTAGGCCGTAGCTGGCGCCCTTTGGTAGCAACATCGAAAGCATGGACAAATTTAAATTTTTCGCTTTAGAAAACCCCCAGATCCCAAATTTTGTATGTCACTTAGTTAAAGAGTTATCACGAAAAAACAAAAGCAAAATTAAAAGTTTAACACCCTGTATCTTTGTTATTACCAATTTTCGTATAAGGCAAGTTTACGTAAATTGCATTATTTTACCTGAGGAATCTGCTGTTGCTCTGTGTCCCATTACTTTTGGGACACCCTGTATACCCTTAATATTTTAGTTTTAAAATACACCTTAAGTTAGTCATATATCAATATTTTTAATTATCAAATGTATAACCAAATTAAAACTTACATTCAAACTTACTCAAAAATATTAAAATGAAGTAAGAAAATTGCAACATTGCAAAATCTGTAAAGACTAATAAAAGTCAGTGGTACCGGCAACAATGTTGCGACCAAAAAGATGGCGCAAGGTCAATGGGAGATGTCGGCGTATTCCTTTGATGTTTTGCCTAGTGTCCTCTCTTGTTGAAAACAATTATTACTCTTTGGCATAGTATTTACAATAACATATTTTTATCAAAACTTAGTAGCAGACCTTGAAACAAAATTGACATAATTATTGCTATTGACAACAACATTTGTGGTTGCTATTTTGCTTTCAAATTGTTGACATTTTTTTTTCAATTATGGAAAACTTTTTGAACTGCGAGAAACTCGATATTCATTTTATTTACGGTTATTGCAATGGTAACGCACATGCCTCTGTACGAGAATACTAAAGAAGGTTTCGTACACGAAGACCAAGGAAGTTTAAAGGTGTATGGAAGCCCAATGCTATGGCCCATTCGATCAAAAAATGTCCAGCCCAGTATGAAAATAACTGTTAGAGTTGGCCCTGCCGATTTTGCGCAATAACGAAATTCCACGAAATAATTTAATGTGTTGCCTACTTACACACTGATAAATCAGTGTGTAGTTAGGCAACACATTATACTTTTATGAGAGCCGTATTAGTTTCGATTGTTTTGTTTTGTGTGATTATATTTTGTGGTTGCAGAAGTTTTTTTGGATTGATAAAAACCTTCTTATTTTAGTGATTAGTGTTTATTAAATTGTGACTATAATTTTGTGTTTATTGTTTGTTACTTATAATATTGTAACAAAATGACTAGAGGTTGTACGGTTTTGTCTTGCAAATCTAAGGGTAACATACCCGGCATTTTTTACTTTAGGTAAGTATATCTTATATTTAAATTAGGTGCTTCTTATGAGACGTAACGTTAGGTAACCGAATAAATAATAATATATCAATTATGAATTATAGAAAATGAAAATTTCATAGGAAATAGCAGTGAGAAAAGTAAGGCAATCTTAACTATCTTTTACATGATTTCCACAATGTTTGTGTATTTCTGTGGATTATTAAAAAGAAATAAGGTTTACATTTAGGTACTTTTATTTCATTTAATAATTTAGTACATTCTTTTAAAGGATCAAAATTATTAATTACTGGGCAGACCAGGCAAATTTTAATATATACAGGTCCCTCTAATTGAATAAAAGAAAGTACAATTTTATGTTAAAGTTCCTTTTTGCGTTTTCTGTATTTGTTTATAAAGAAATTAGATTTTTGGTTTCTTAAACTTACATTATCAACTTTTTAAGCTCTACATACTGTAGACACATAATATTTAACGGTTACTGTTACAATGGATACCTAGGTACCAAAGGTTACTAAACATTTTTAACCACTGTTATTCTGTCTCATGAATGTTTGTTATTAGTGAAAAGTATATCCCTAAAAAGCAGTTATAAAAATTTTCACTTTTTAATGTACAACCACAATCTTAGGATTAGATTAAACTCATTTACACTATCTTGCCCTTCTTTTATCACAAAATTGGTGATAAGTACATAAAACTATAAACTATCATACAATGTTTGAAATTTATTTTTAAAAAATCTTGTTTTTATTTATTTACAAAGATTTTTCTTAAAAATACAAAACTCCCAAAAATATCGACCATTTAAATAGAAGGCTTTAAAGTGGCGCCATCTATTCTTTCCATATTATATCAGATGATATAAAATCCAATATTACACAATAATTTGAATATTCTATGGTAGTATCGTTTAATAACCAACAATTTTGTGCAAAAAAATTAAAAAAAAAACAGTGAATGCTTAAATTTGACATTTGATGATGTCAATTTTATAGATGGTAACAAAGAATTATGGAAGTCCGGCTCTGACCTACTATTCATTGCGCAAACTCCGCGGGGCCAATCCCCTGATTCCCGCCTCCCTGCACGCCTAGACAATTTTGTTCTACAGTATTGGGCTTCCATACACCTTTAAACTTCCTTGACGAACACTCCCACATTGGAAAGTATTTGCCCGGTTACATAGAAACTTGCTGAAATATGGATTCTTTAAACGGGCTCGAGGTCAAGAAAGGCCTATGAAAAATTATGATTATGAGGAAGCGCTAAATAGAATTGGGGAAAACCCTCAAATATCATTAAGAACCCTGAAAAAACTACCAATATCCCTAAATCATATGTAAGTATTCAAATAATTTTCGTAAATCCTGAGATAGTTGTTTAGATCCAATTACCTATAATCAAGTACCTATCAATGTAATGAGGTTTATTTTTTATGCGATATGAATTATTTTAAAACATATATACATTGAAAGAAAGACTAGAATGCAGGGACTACACCCTTTCCATTATCAGAGGATACAATATTTAAGAGACGAAGATTTTCCAGCTCGGGTAGAATTCTGTCGTTGGATTCTAGACCACCCAAATTCTTCAAGACAATTTTTGTGGTCATTTTTTCAAGAGGTAAGGTTTATAACAGCCGTAACACACATTTTTTAAGTGTCGAGAATCCGAGAGTAGTTCGAAGAACCAACCACCAACATAGGTTTTCTTTTAATTTATGGGCAGATGTGAAAAAAATATATATTGATTGGTCCAATTATTTTACCAAATAGACTAACCGGTCGTCGTTGTTTAAATTTTTTTCAAAATGATCCGGGAAAATTTCTAGACGATGTTCCCATTGGCACTCGGCTAGAAATTATTTTCTAACACGATGGGGCACCAGCGCACTCCAGCCAACTGGTGAAAAACTGGCTAGATGAAGGTTTTACTGGCAGGTGGTTAGTTCGAGGTGGTCCAATAAACTGGCCAATGCGATTGCTTGACCCTAATCCTCTATATTATTTTCTGTGGGTAAAAAGATACAGGTTGTGCATTCAAAAAAATCAAAACGTGTTTGAACATTTATTCCAAATAAACTAGTATTTTTAGTGTTTTTTACCTTAAATACATTTGCAATATTAATTTTTAATTAATTACCACAATAAACGGTAATGTCATTATTACCAAGTGTGTCAATTTTGTTTCAAGGCTAGCTACTAAGTTTTAAAAAAATGTTATTGTGAATACTATGCAGCGTAATTTTTAAATGTGTTTAACTCAAAAATGGTGATTCCTAGTGATAACGACCAAGAGATTCTCTTTTACGTAGAAAACCTTAAGTTGTTTTAATTTGAATTCTGCGTATTAAAATTACTACTATTCTAATTTTTCAAAATTATTTTAAACCGTTTCGAAAATAATTAGAAAAAACCATCTTCAGGTGTCCCCCTTTAAAGGGGCGTTTGCCGATATATATTTAATGGAAAAAGTTAGTTTATTTTTGACAAATAAATACAGAGTAAAAGTTTCGTCCACTAAATTTGGGGCAATAACGTTATATATATATATATATATATATATATATATATATATATATATATATATATATATATATATATATATATATATATATATATATATATATATATATATATATATATATATATATATATATATATATATATATATATATATATATATATATATATATATATATATATATATATATATATATATAATATATATATATATATATATATATATATATATATATATATATATATATATATATATATATATATATATATATATATATATATATATATATATATATATATATATATATATGTATATTGTCACACCCTAGATTTCAGTGTGTGACTGGGATCGTAGCTTTTAAGTCGGAGTAAAATAAAACAGAATGGAAGGTGAATATTTTTTAAAAAACAAGTCCTTAATTTTATTTATACATCAGTACAACATTACAGTTACATATATTTGTTATTTAGAGTGACGACATCTTTTTAATACACTAAATATACTTATATATACATATACTTACACTAGGGTACTCGCAGGCGGAGAGACACGACCGAACATTTTTTAATTCACTCTTTTTTATTCTTGTCCCCTGACTGACTACTATCGATAACTTTTTTTCCCGAATGCCTCGCAATTTTTTCTATTCCCTCCTTTTTTCAAATCGACCAGTCAGCGATTTTGCATTTTTACTTGCTCCAGCGAGTTTGATGAACTCCGTAAAATCGCTAAATTGCAGAATAGATAAATGTTGTTTAATTTGGAATATTTTAGCCTAAACAATTAACTAGATATTCTGAACATGATATTCTATGAGTTGATGAACTTTGGTTATGGGAATTAATCGAAAATTATGTTTTTTATAACAAATCGAAACTAATAATTTATATTCTTGACATTTCCCTCCGGCTACGACAAGCTGGACCCCAGCGTAAACAAAATTAAAAGAAAGAATAAAGTAAAAATGTATACAAAAAGAATTACATAAAATACAAGTTATACAAAAAAGTAAGGTAAAATACAATTACAGATTTACACTTCTCCCGAATAAAACATTAGCGATGCCAATTTAAAGTTTATAAACCTTCCGAGTACGGACCTGTCCATTCAATGGTAAAGCGTTACACCCTTGCTTGAATAACGGAGAAACACGTTTTGTGGGTTGCGGGGATAGATGTAGGGGAGTCCTGCACTCTACCAATCATTCGTCCTATTGTGCCACCATCAGATTCGGAATCTTCTCTTGTACGTTGTAGGGCTGCTTTCACTTTGAAGATTATGCTGTGCTCTTGTTGCTACTATCTTAGGTCTATTTATGCATGATGCCAGTGTTTGACTTGTCTATGGTGTTTGACAATGACAACATAACCCAGAAATTGAAAAACGCTAGTTTTGCTAATTTTCCTACAAGGCACGTGTTTTCATGCGTTATTTCACCCTTAGGTTTGTGAAAGTTTTGCTATCAAACCAATGTGATTGTGTTGTGATAGAAGAAGGTGATGATCGTCGGTGTCCCATGTGTTTCGATCGCAGACGCCTTGTTGTTTGCGCGAGTGGTTCCCTTTGGATAGCGAGTTTGTTTTACTACGACTAGTATGGATGTAAATATGCTTATGTGACACCGCTTCCATGCTCGATTTATTAGGTGAGTTTTTTGTGATGGTTTCTGATAACTACTAATTTGATTTTTTGTTTTATCGGGTGGCTGGAGGTAGTTGGCAGCTTCGCTGTTGGGTCCTTGCAGGCAGGCTTATTCTATCCTCTCGCTGGTTTCCTTAGATCGGTTCCAATTACCATTATTCACCTTTTGGTTTACTTTCGGAGGCTCCAATATTGGCATAGGGAGTACATGCAAAAAAGAACAAAGTGTAAGTATATGTTGCTATTTTTCAGCTAAGTATTATTCGTAAATGTATTAGGACTTTTATTATTATGGATAAGTAATGTTAAAACAGAATATTCCTTGCTGGCTTGGCTAGCCAGTAGGTATTCTTTGTTTATAATAAGTAGTATAAAAAATAAAATAAGAATTAAGAAAGTATATAAAAATTTCAGTTACTGTGAATGCAATTTTTTATTGTCTGTATTTACTTTAACATATTTATTATTATTAACTAATGCTTTTTGCTAGAAAAATTTTAATTTTTCTTAGTACTTTGATAAGTAGTTATTATTTATGTAAGCTTTTAACGGCCTTATTTATGACATTTCCCTTCTAGAGAAAATTAAAATAAGATAAATTGAAATCAAAGCATGGATTCCATACAATAGGACATGTTTAAATTATGTAAATTGATAACTGATTTGATAAAATCAATTTTTATAACTATATTATTACTTAGAGCAAACATGTATTTATATTTTTGTAAAATCACAAATAAAAGAAAAACCTTGTTTCATCTTTAAAAAAACCTGGCACTTCTATCAGTGCTATTTTTGTAGGATTTTAACCATTTTCCTATCCAGATGTATGCCTCTATCTCCTACCTACATATTAAACTCTTGATTAAAATAATAGTATTTCTTTAAAATATTTTAATTAAGTTATAAGAAATTAAGTAGATGACCCCTGCATCTATATGTGTAACTATTTTGGAATCTAGTGTTGTTTCAATTTACAATGATATTTTTTCCTATAATCATTTTAATGGCCATAATAATTAAGGTATAAATAACAATGATAAAAGAAACACTAGAGGGGCCCCAAGGGGTAAACATATTTCATTATTATTATGTCATCTCATATTTATCTATATATTTATTATATTACATGTTATTATCCTCATATCATTTTACTTTTCTTATCATTTTTTCTTTTCTTAGCGCTAAGAAGAGATAACTAGGGCATACATAGTCATCTCAAAAACAATTACCTACATTATTAATTATTTAAATTATTGACTTATTTTATTTCGATACATTCAACTTCAGTTTGTATTTTTTCCCCAGGAGATAGGGATAGGAGGCTTTTAGCTTCGATACTATATCTTAGGGTATGATTATCTCTAGACCAATTTGATAATTCAATGCTTTCATTTTGCGATTCCTGCTTAGGACTTTTATATGATGTACTATTTTTTCTTTGATTCAACGGCTTTTTATTTTCAGATTGGAAGCAATGAAAATAAATGAAGCGAATGACTAAGTACAGAACAAAGATTATAAGACAAGCGTAGATGAGGCCTATAAGAACATCATGAGTTATATTAGAAGTTGGTGCTTGGGATTGTAGCTTCATAAACTACGGTTTCTGGTAATGGTTTCCAATAGGCTCCAGCGCTGATTTCTATATCGTGATGACTATCTTCATTTAAGCTTAATCCTAGACAGCTGAGTAACACAGCAACAAACCTAATTCAAAAAGCTATGTGGTCAATACTTTAATTAATTTTTCTTACTTTTAGAAGAGAAAAAAATATATCACGCTTTGTCCTAATTTAAATTATATAAAAACTGACTTATCCTAATTTATAATGTACTTATTTATTATATATACTTTTATTCCATTGTTAAAATACCATTTAAAATATAACTACGAGGTCCTATATTTATAAATATGCTCTGTATATAGTTATCAAATTTAAATAATAAAAAGTGCTTCTAAACATATTTCCTTGTTATTTCTATATTAATTCCAATATTATATGCTGATTTTTTATTTCATTAATCAATTAACATTTTTGTGTAGGGTCACTTCCATGTCCACCCTAAGTTTATTATTATATCTTTTGATTTTGATTTTTAACCTAATTATGAATAAGAATAAAAATAAGAGAGGTATTTCTGTACCTGTTATACTGATGTAAATTAATATATTTTAATAAGTTTGTATTATTAAATGAATGATAATGGCGTTTGTGACGTCATCTGCCTTACTAAAGCCCTTTCCCGAATTTCACTCAATTTTAATACTAGAGCTTTAAGGCTGCTATAATTCATGTTACCTGTACTCATAAGGTAGTAGGTCTCATAAAAAGATGAGTGTAAGCCATTTTCGAAAAACTCTCTAAAAGTTTCGAAAGGCATTTTCTCGTCTACTTCATGACCAACGTTAAAAGTTCGTAATAGTAACTTTTAATATCTTGTTATCTCGCTGCTTTCTTGAATTTAATCTAAATTTTAATTTTCGTAGTGGCTGTTCACCACTAAACTCCTTAACAAAATCTTTTTTAATCCTATCCCAGGTATTAGTTTTATTATTTGGATCTGTAGAATATTCATTATACCAAAATGAAGCTGGACCCTCAAGGAAATTACCCAAATATGATATCTTAAATGAATCGGTCCATCCGTTGCACACCGCTGTGCGTTCGTATCTTGTCAAAAAATTAACCGGGGAGTCAGAACTTGGGTTAAAGTATGGAGGTTGTATGAATTTTGGGGTAGTAGGCGTTTTAATTTCGGCTAGTGCATTTTCTAGCGTAGTGTTTGCCATATTAGTAGTATTGATATTTTGATATGCAGGGACTATTGGTTATTGTGGCTTCGTTGTTAGTTTTGTCTGAGTAAATTTATGTGAGGCTTGTGTCGGTGTTGTTTGTGTAAATATGTTTTTTGATTGATTTTGATTGACTTTGGTGTTTAAACCTAGTTCAGTTTCTACAGTTTCGTGTGAATTTTGTTGTGTGGGTGTTTCTTTTCGTATGTGTTTTTCTTGTTGGGAAAACCCTATTTCAAAAACAAATTTTTCTTTTTCCGTGGGTGTTGTGTGTGGTGTTGTGTTAGGAGTTTTATTAGAAGGACCCGGTATATCAAAAACAAATTTTTCCTTATTTTTATTAGGAGGACTCCTGCCAAGAGATGCTCTTGGTGTAAAAGGATTTATATTAGTGCTCCTATGATTTGGGATAAAGTTTTCAAAATTTGGAATTTCTATCGTTAGATCTTCTCCTTTTTAACGTGACTCCTGGTTACCCTTTTTCGCTCATTAAGATACCACTATTTATCGTTACTTTTTCCCCGAGGATCATTATTTGTGTAAATAATATTTAAAACAAACCAATTAAATACATTAAGTAATTTAATGAAAATTTTCGGATTATATCTAAATTAAAATTTAAGCTGGGAAACGCATATAGAATATCTTAGGAAACTTATATCGCCTATAATTCATCTTTTATCTAAATTTCGTAATCATTTAAATTTAAAATTATTGCAAAACATATATTATTCTTTAATATATTCAAAATTTCAATATTTCATTACGGTACGTGTCCCCGTACTTATTGTTATTAAGGCTTTAGAAACGCCTTTATAGTCGAACGAAGTCATATAATGTATCTATAATAATATATACTAAATATAAAAATTAAACCAAAAGGTGTAGGTAACTACTTAGATGAGATTAATTACCGCAAAAAAATTTTCTGTGACATGTGAGTGTACTTGAGTACTAAAATGGATGCAAATGTATAAATCTAATAAATAATATAGATACATTTTTTTAAAAATATGTCACCACTCTAAACATTTAAAAAAAAAAAAAAATTTCCGTGTTACGCGCCATTTTTAATTTGCCCGGCATTTTTTATTCTACCCGGCATTTTTTATTCTACCCGGCATTTTTTATTCTGCCCGGCATTTTTTATTCTGCCCGGCATTTTTTATTCTGCCCGGCATTTTTTATTCTGCCCGGCGTTTTTTCTGCCCCATACTTTATTCTGCCCCTTTTTTATTTCCCCGGTGTTTTTTTTTCTGGGGAAAATTGTCAACCCCTTTTAAGGGGCGGAGTAAAAATAAAACAGAATGGAAGGTGAATATTTTTTAAAAACAAGTCCTTAATTTTATTTATACATCAGTACAACATTACAGTTACATATATTTGTTATTTAGAGTGACGACATCTTTTTAATACACTAAATATACTTATATATACATATACTTACACTAGGGTACTCGCAGGCGGAGAGACACGACCGAACATTTTTTAATTCACTCTTTTTTATTCTTGTCCCCTGACTGACTACTATCGATAACTTTTTTTTCCCGAATGCCTCGCAATTTTTTCTATTCCCTCCTTTTTTCCAATCGACCAGTCAGCGATTTTGCATTTTTACTTGCTCCAGCGAGTTTGATGAACTCCGTAAAATCGCTAAATTGCAGAATAGATAAATGTTGTTTAATTTGGAATATTTTAGCCTAAACAATTAACTAGATATTCTGAACATGATATTCTATGAGTTGATGAACTTTGGTTATGGGAATGAATCGAAAATTATGTTTTTTTTTTATAACCAATCGAAACTAATAATTTATATTTTGACAATATATATATATATATATATATATATATATATATATATATATATATATATATATATATATATATATATATATATATATATATATATATATATATATATATATATATATATATATATATATATATATATATATATATAATATAAAATATATATATATATATATATATATATATATATATATATATATATATATATATATATATATATATATAAAAACAGTGCTTTTTTCAAAACGAACCACCTAAATATCTTTAAAAAAAACACTCACCAAAAAAAACAAAGAAACACGTCGATTTAGATATACGGGGAAGTTTAATTTCGTATTTGATAAAATTTTATCGGTCACCTCCTAACCTCCAGTTAACCTCACTTTGATATGTCAAACGGCAAACCCCATAAGTGTGACACATTTGTAAGCGGCATGAAATTTGCTATCCAACAGTACTAAGAAACTTTAAATCGATGGACGTAGAAGCGACTTAGAAGTAAAAATGTGTGTTAATTAGTTTATCGTGTTCAAATAATTTTTTTTTATCAAATGTTTAAAATGTGCGCCGTTATTGGCGAGACAATAATAAAGTCTGTTTTGTTCTTCGCGAACGTTGGCGAAAGTTTGTCTGGTAATACCTCTGCATTCTAGTGTAATTCTACATTTAAGTTCTTGAATATTTGCAGGTGGCGTTTTGTACACTTTACTTTTTAAATAACCCCAGAGGAAAAAGTCTAGAGGAGTTAAGTCTGGAGACCATGCTGGCCATTCGATGGCACCTCGTCTGCCTATCCATGTGCCTGGAAACTGTTCATTGAGCCACTCTCGAACTGCTAAAGCATAGTGGGGAGGGGGCTCCATCTTCTGGAAATGCAAATTATTTTCACTGAGTTCCATAGCACCATTTTCATCCACCTGTTTTTTCAAAGATTGGACGATAGAAGGGTATATCGCTTTCCAAAAGGTTCAGATACGTTGCCCAGTTAAATTTTCTTCCAGAAAGAATGGCCCGATAATTTCGTTTCCATAAATACCAGCCCAAACGTTGATCTTCTCTGGAAATTGAGTATGTCCTTCCTGAAATATGTGCGGATTTTCATTATCCCAATATCTGCAGTTATGTCTATTAAGAATTCATTTAAGAAGAAAGTTGATTCGTCAGAAAAGCAGATATTTTGATCAAATGAGGGTCTTCGTCAATTCGCTGACCATTGATTCGCAAAATTCTATTCTTCTATCATAATCGTCTTCGTTGAGTTCAGAAGAATTTGTATTTTGTATGGAAAAAACTTATTCTTTTTCAAAATTTTGTACACGGAACCCGTAGAAATATTGGTCAGCTTAGAAACTTTTGGAATAGACAACGTCGGATCTATTGCGAACTGTCCTAGTACCTCAACCTGGCGTGCTTCGTCTAAAACCCTTTCAGTAGTACTTTTCTTGTTGCATACAGGTCCAGTTTCTTCAAACTTACGCGCCAATTCCATTACATATTTATGCCCCACGTTTTTATTTTGATGCCTCTCATTGAATACTCTGGCGGTTCTACGCGCGCATCGGTCTTCAGCCCCATATAGGAAAATTATTTCTATTCTCTCTGCTAGAGTATACACCATTTTAAAATCAAGATTCTTAATTTTAAACTAACGATGTCAAAATGACAATCCTAACAGTAATATTTAACTGGTTCCTAAACGTCTTAAAAACTTGTGCTATTGCAGTGTTTTGCTGTAGCAGGTAACACAAAAAATAATAATTTGAATGAATGCACACTAAAATAGTCTGCGAGGAATTTCAAAACAAGCTTGTCTCGCCAATAACGGCGCACATTTTGAGCATTTGATAAAATAAATTATTTGAACACGATAAACTAATTAACACAATTTTTACTTCTAAGTCGCTTCTACGTTCATCGTTTAAAGTTTCTTAGTACTGTTGGATAGCAAATTTCATGCCGCTTACAATGATGTGTCACACTATGGGGGTTGCCATTTGACATATCAAAGTGAGGTTAACTGGAGGTTAGGAGGCGACCGATAAAATTTTCAAATCGAAATTAAACTTCCCCCTGTATATCTAAATCGACGTGTTTCTTTGTTTTTTTGTAAGTGTTTTTTTTTAAAAATATTTAGGGTGGTTCGTTTTGAAATAAAGCACTGTATATATATATATATATATATATATATATATATATATATATATATATATATATATATATATATATATATATATATATATATATATATATATATATATATATATATATATATATATATATATATATATATTAAATTTTTATTACTTTTTTTTTGGGGGTTTTTTTTCGGTTTTTTTAAAGGTATATTTTTTTACTAAAAAGTAGACCGTTTTAAAAAAAACCCTTTTTTTTCATTAAGTTGCGCATGAACAAATTATTATGGGATTTTTTGCAAACCCCCTTTTTTGTTAGAATGAAAACATCATAACTACGACCTGTCGAGGTGAAATATTAATAAGTAAGTCTTTAATATGGCTAGGGTTGTGTTCTTGTTTGTTAGTTTCGTTCACATGGGGGATATGGTATGAGTGTATGCTAAAGAAAATTTTTTAGCAAAAGGGGGCAGCACAGCGATATTTAGATTGTATTGGGATAAAGGCAGCCAAATCATCAAACATCTAAACCATTGTACGATAGATTAGGCGAAACGGGCTCTTTTTCGTTAAAAAAAGTAAATGGGAACGACCAAGGGTAATTGGAGCGGATGGGAAAAAAAAAATTTTTTTGGTTCGTTTTCCGAAAATTGAAACCAGCTCAAAAATTTAAGGCAGCCACTGGTGTAAGAAATTTACCAGAATTATACGCGAAAAAAACTGTATCCGTATCACTTTCAAAAAAATTCAGAATCTTCTTCCTTAAGACTTTCCCAAGCCCATTTTAGTCAATTTTTAAAAAGGGCCCAAAATTTAATGATCCATTTTTTTTTAATAACTTTTTTTTTAAAAGATGAACCCCGTTCAAAAGGGGAGGTGTTTTTAATTGGCGTAATAATCATATCTATTCGATGGAAAATCCTAGTTTCCAAAAAACCCCAAATTTTTAAAATGAGTTTTCAATAAATATTTGGGGGGTTTTTGGGGGGTTGTTTTGGGGACCGTTTGAATTGAGCAAGTTTGATGGAGAACGTTATCTAAATTTCCTGAGGAAATTACCCATTTTTCTAGAAATGTGCCCTAAATTTAAGACTTGATTTTTGGGGATATACATGGTGCACCGGCACATTTTTCCCCCAAAAGTAAAAATTACTTGGACGATTTTTAAAGCCTCAAAAAAAAAATTTTGGGTAGAGGTAGTGAATATCCGTGGCCTGCGCGAAGTCCCGATCTTAACCTTTTAGTTTTTTATTTCTAGAGTATTGAAATCACTTTGTATAAAAATAAAATAAATAACCGTCAGGAAGGGGAAAAAGTTTGGGGGAAAGGGAGTCAATACCCCCCGGGGCCCCAAAAAAAGAATCATTTTTTGGAGTCAGGAAATTTTTATACAAAAGGGAATTAAAATGCCCCCAGGGTTTAAACATTTTGAACATTTTTATAATCAATAGCCTTTTCAAATGATCACCGTTAATTAAATTTTTTTTTAAAATGTTCATGCGGAACCTAATAAAAAGGCGTTTATTTCGAAAACGGCTTTTTTGGAATCAAAGAGGATACCTTTTTTGACTAAAATTAAATGCTGTTTTTTTTTTTTTCACTCGCAAATGTGAATACGGGGAGGTCAAAAAAGTTATGACCATTTTAATCACTAAATGTTGTTGTATGTGGCGCCATCTAGGGGGAATAAAATAGATATCATATTCGTGTTCCTCATCCCAAATAATAAGAGTACACCAAATTTCATTTTTTAAACTGTCCAATGGATTCCGAGATATTTAAATAAATGTTTGGTAAAAAATTATTTTTTAAAACCCCCAGAACGAAAAACCCCAAAAAATTTTGCTAAGGATATTGAGCTAAACGCTTTTTTTTAGTCAGGTATCCTACATTTAATTATGTCCCCAATTTAAAATTTTGGGGGGAATGTTTTTATATATATATATATATATATATATATATATATATATATATATATATATATATATATATATATATATATATATATATATATATATATATATATATATATATATATATATATATATATATATATATATATATATATATATAAAAATTTTTTTGGGACTGAGTTTGGGGTAAAATGGTAACAATTCATAATCGATTTTTTTTAATAATTTTTAACGGGCCACGATCGGGAAATTTTTTTTTTTTTAAATTAAAATTTTATTAAGCTGTCTTGCATTAACTGCATAAACAGCCCCAAAAACCCTTAAAGATACCAGGTCGGGGCTATCAAATTTGAAAAAAAATAAAATTTTTTTCAGTGTTGCCATATTTAACTTTTTTACCTTATTTTAAATTTATTTTTATAAAAAATATATTTATTTTATTTTAATAATTTTTTAAAATTTAAAATATTAATATATATTAAAAAAATTATTTATTAAATTTATTTATTAATATTCCCCAAAATAAAAAAAAAAAAATAAAATATATATAATATATATATATATATATATATATATATATATATATATATATATATATATATATATATATATATATATATATTATTTTTATATATATATATATATATATATATATATATATAATTTTTTTATGGGGAAAAAAGGGTTTTTTACGTATAAGAAGTTATTTTTGGACGATAAAAAAAGATATGTAATTTTTTTTATATACGTCGGAATTTTTTGATTTTTTTTTTTAAAAAAATTAATTATTTTCACCCATGGGGGTTTTACAGCCTCCCCCTTTTATCGCTCTAAATTTTAATTGAGAGCCGTCATCCGTGAGTCCATATAGGAAAAAATAATTTTCAGTCGACTGGATCGTACATTTGCATATAAAGCACTTCAAAGAAATTATTTTAGCTCTTAAGCCTGTTTCGATATTCATGTGACGATATCTCGCCTAGTTAGTGTCGGTTTACGTATGTGGGGATCACAGTCGGCCCCATGTTTAAATGTGAGAGTGCGTTTAGAGACTGCGGAATAGTGGTCCGTTCGGCACATTCACCCTTTCGGAATTAATGGGCCTTCGCTCCACCGAATCGAAACATCCACGTGCCCGTTTTACCGGAAAACTGTTTGGTGTTGACAAATCGGGCGTACTTTACACTTGTACCCACCGAGCAAACTAGGCGTGTATTACAGCACGTTTACACGAACATCTGCAAAACCACCTGTTTGTTTTTTTTTTATATATATAAATAATATGCTTTGTGTAAAGCAACATAATGCGATATCCACATTTTTTTGTATTTCTGTAACATATTTTATTAAAATAGGTAAAATTAAATATACATATACAAGATTTTTAAAAAAGTTTTAAATATATTATGTTTTTTTTGGTTATAAAGAATCTATTCGCGCCGCGAAAATTGGATATAATGTGGGGTTCGGGGCATAATGTTTTTCTCAAAAACTGTATAAGTTATCGATAATTTTCAAAAACTACCTATATGAAAGCCAACACTTAAATCTAGGCTTCTGCTGTAATAGTTTTTTAAATTTGGATTAGTTTTTAATATTTTTCCTTGAGTGAAAGTCACCCTAAAATCGGTTATGTTTAGATACTAATTTCTCTTAACTCGACTAATATTTCAAAAATCCGTTACAGCAAAGGCATAGTTTATTTTCTTACCTTTAAAATGGTGTATAATTTATGTCATTTAAGTGAAAAATTGTTACCGAAAAACGTTATCTCCTGTAGGCTTGCAATCGGAAACAACATCACATCGATACACCAAATTTGGAAGAACCTAAATAAAATATAATATTTTTAATGCGGCGACGAAAATTGTGGTAGTGGGAGTTTGTTAGTCTCCGCCCACCGTCTCCGCGTCCTTTCGTCCGACCCCTAAGGTGTAGCGTAAATGCACTCTTAAGATATTTAAGAAACATGTTCTGGTAGTCAGTTGTGGATAAACAAAAATTTTTGCTTCAGACTATTGTTTGCGGAGTTATTTTAACCATGCCTGTTCGGCATCCCTCGATCTCGACGCTTTACTTTGTTTTATATGTTTTTTGTGTTTTTTAATTCTTATTTCAAGTGGTATTTTTTCTTCTTAATGTATACCTAACCACATTCACAGCGAATTTGGTAAATCCAGTGTGCCAGTAGATGTTCTATTATATTTTTTTTATTTTATCGTATTTCTTTGTTATTATTTTGTAAAATAAAAGCGGTTCCGTACAAACTTTTATTCATCCCCCCCCTCTATTCTACTCATTTACGGGAAAGTTTTCTAAAATCTTTTCTTAGCTGACGTCTCCTCTTCTCTGGGTAATCAAAAGCCTAATTTTCAACTGCCATATGAACAACTTTAAAAATAACCATTTTTTTGTAAAACTTTCATCCTCATTTTAACCGTCCAATAGATGTAATTTCAAAAATTTTAAAAAAGGTTATTTTTAAACGTAATCAATAGCCTACATATCAATTTTCATACTTCTAAGTCCAGAAACGACAAAGTTCAATCTTAGCTTTCACTCTCTATTCTATCCCTTTAGGGGAAAAGTTTTCTAAAATACTTTCTTAGCTGACATCTCCTATTTTTCTGCGCAATCAAAAACATAATTACGAACTGCCATATTTACCTTACCATATCAACTTCAATGACAAGTTTTCTATATAAACTTTCACCCCAACAATTTCAAAACAGATAATTTTTAATCGTAATTAATAACCTGCATAACAATTTTCATTCTACTAAACCAGAAATGACGAAGATCCACCTGCCCCTGCCCCTCCCCTATTTTACCCTTTTAGGGGAAGGAAAGTTTTCTAAAATCCTTTCTTAGCTAATTTCTCCAATTTTCTGGGTAATTAGAAGTCCAAATACCAACTTCTATTGTTGCAACTTCAAAAATGACAATTTTTCTGTACATATAACTTTTATTCCCATTTTAACTTTCCCAAACAGATGTAATCTAAAAAATAATAAACTAGATCATTTTAAATCATAATCAAAAGCCTAAATACCAATTTACACACTTCCAAGTCCAGAAATGATGAACTTCCGTAAAAACTTTTACCCCCCATATTCTCTTCCTTTAGGGGGTGAGTTTTCCAAAATACTTTCCTAGCCTATGTTCATCGGGGATAATGCAGGATTTCTTTGGTAATAGAATTTTTTAAATCAGTCCAGTACTTTCTGAGCCTATTCAATTTAAACAAACAATCAAAGCTTGCCTCTTTTTACTATTAGATACAGTATGAATGAGTACAAATGAACCGAAATTTGAAAGATACAAAAAAAGTAATTCTTGATAAAAAATTAGCTTGTCGAAAAAAATAAGAAATTAAAATGTTATCATACTCAAAAATGCAAACACATAAAATCGAACAAGGGCAAACAATCATTTTTTGGCCCTTAAACGTAAAAAAATAAATAAAAAACTGGCTCTAAATTTACTTTTTAACCTGATTCCGAACTTACTGAAGAAAATTTGATTTTAGGAAAAATTTTAAAAGTCAACATTTTTGCAAGAACGCATTTTACTACTTTTACTTGAATGATACCTTTACATTACTAAACATTAATAAAAATTAAATATACAATGGAAAAAATGTAAAATGTAAAAAAATGTTGTAAATGCGTACTTGCAAAAATGTTGATTGTTTTAAATTTTTCGTAAATTCAAATTTTCTTCAGTAAGCTGAAAATCAATTTTAGAAATAAATTTGGAGGAAGTTTTTTATTTATCATTTCACGTTAAAAAGCCAAAAAACGACTGTATGCTCTTGCTTGGTTTAATGTTTTTGCATTTTTGAGACGCCCAGTACGATAACAATCTATTTTCTCATTGTAGTTCATATTTTTTTGACGAGCAGATTTTTTTTTATTAAGAATGACTCTTGTTAACCGCATCCGCGGAAATACTGTATATAGTTTTATGAATAAAATTATTGATCATTGTTATACAATATAACAACAAAAAGGTAGACTTTCATTTGGCATAGAGGCCCCTTAATAAATCAATTAAAAAATCTTGATCAAATAAATGGAGCACCCCGGGTCCAGCCCAGACGATTGTGCGTAATTCATCCTTTTTGGGAATGATCACACCGCTGTAAGCCAAATACGTCTGAATTAGATAATAATTAAGGTCTCAATATGCATGTTAAGTATTATGTTTTATTTAAATAGCTTGTTTTGTTTAAACAATACATCAAACATATAAAAAATATGACTTCAAATTAACTTTAGTCATAAAGTTTTATAAAAAAAAGCGTCCGCCGAGTTGTTTCACATTGTTCCACATCGAATGGGGTACCCAGCGCGAATTCGTAAGCATACAATGTAACTTCCGCGCCCCTAAACTTATCTCAGAAAGACGGAGGAATGTACGGGGTGTTACGTGTGAACCAACATGCAATTACTGTAACGGAGGCCTTAATCAGGGACGCCACGCGGTGTCTTCCCGCTGTTGAGAAATTCCGCTTTTTCCCATTCATTATGTGACCTGTCGATTTTGCTTTAATTTGCCCTCCTCCCAGTCGCTATTCACTTTTTTGTTTGACTTAAGAAACATTTAAATTTCGGGGCGTTTTTATGAAAAGACTTTCCGATTGTGGGGCTTTTTCGAAGGGATGGACGCAATTACGCACTTTACGTAAATGCATATTAAACGTTTTTCGAGGGACTTTTAAAGAAAAGAAAGTCGTGCGACCCTCCTTTTGGAATGCTTTATATTTTTATCGACTGGACTTTATTGAGCTTATGAATTGTCCGAAGTGAATTTTAGGGTTCTTTTTAATTTTTCTTACATGCGAAGTCTTTTACAAATTTTTACTTTATTTCCCAATAATGTCAAAACATTTGTCCCTTATTTCAATTATAATAGGTTTAAATTAAATTACTTTAGGGTAAATCATTTATTGAATGGCCCAAACAAAACATACATCCCAACCCGAAAACGACTTGATCAAAGAATTCCTGAGACCATTGCGGAAATAAAACCATTACACATCATAAATCTCTTAAAATTCGTTCGAAAAAGATGTCAAAAGTGCATTAAAAACAATGGAGGGTCTTTTGAATATTTGCGATGATTCCCGTTATTTTTTTTTTTTAGTCTGCAGTAGCTGATTTACATTAGGGGTATTCGGGGCTAATGCCCGGGACGGTAAATTTTCTGGTGCGAGCATTTGTGTTAAAATAATTTTCATATTATGATAAATAAAACAACTTTTTTATCATTAAGATTTTGTTTAAAATTATGATACACTTTGCAATTTTATAAACAAAAAAGTTCTAACGTATGTTCTTAAAGTTTTCGGAAAAAAATAAATATTTTTATTTTAAGTTCGAAATTAAATTTGTTTATAACTTATCAATGGAAAATTATTTCTACAACTTTAAACTTTATAATGTATTTTTATAGAATAAACATGGGTCCATGTTCTTCGATGAAATGTAGTTTTGGTCTTGCATGAGCCATAAACCTTTGGACCGTTGCTAAATCGACCTCACGAAATTTTTGCAATATTTTCCGCCTTAGCTGTTTCTCATTTTGGGCTTCCCATCCATTATCATACACTTTTCGACTCAAAAGAGCCCAAAACTCTTTTATAGGCTTTGCCTGAGGCACATTTGGAGGGTTGTCGCGCTTAGGAAAAAAAATTAATATTTTGAGCGGTTAACCATTCTGTCGTTCTCAGAATATGACTTCATCATTGGGATGATGAGTATTTATAAAGTGAAGAAGTTTTGTTAGGCATCTTTCAATATATATCGTCATAGTGGATTATACATCTTTTCGATAAAGCAGAATAATATAAAAGTATGATAATAAAAAAATATAATGGCTCTATGTAATAAATCTATTTTAAATCATCTTCAAAGTATTTAGACAATACATAATAAGCCTTTCCTAACAATAAGTTTTGACGGACAATTTGAATTTATGAAAACTATCTATATTTTTAATACTGATTAAACATTTTTTAAATCATAAATTAAAGTTTTTTTTTTATTAAAGTAGAACATGAATTTTGACGATAAAAATGAGAATTTTATCTGGTATTGTGCGAGGAGTTCTTAGTATTTTTAAACCAAGATTTTTTGTATATTAAAGATACTCTTTTTTAAATATAGACGGAAGTGAGTGTGAAAATTATTTTTGATATACTTAAATAATGGTTTACATGAGTTTTTGGACAGAGGTTTACAAATATTTCCAATAAAAACACTGGATATAATAGATCCTGATAAGAATTTCCCAAAAAAAATTGCATATTTTATAGTCGATTCAATTAAGAATGCATTTACGCTACACCTTAGGGGTCGGGCGAAAGGACGTGGAGACGGTGGGCGGAGACTAACAAACTCCCACACCACAATTTTCGTATAGCCGCATTAAAAATATTATATTTTATTTAGGTTCTGCGAAATTCGGTGCATCGATGCGATGTTGTTTCCGATTGCAAGCCTACAGGAGATAACGTTTTTCGGTAACTATTTTTCACTTAAATGACATAAATTGTACACCATTTTCCAGGTAAGGAAATAATCTATGCCTTTGATGTAGCGGATTTTTAAAATATGAGTCCAGTTAAGAGAAAATAGTATCTAAACATAACCGATTTTAGGGTGACTTTCACTCAAGGAAATATTTAAAACTAAATTCAAATTTAAAAAACTATTACAGCAGAAGCCTAGATTTAAGAGTTGGCTTTCATATAGTTTTTGAAAATTATCAATAACTTATACCGTTTTTGAAAAAAACATTATGACCCGAACCCCAAATTGGATCCAATTTTTGCGGCGCAAAAGGACTCTTAACAATTAGAGGCAAGTTTACTACATATTTTTTTCTTTTTCTTATATATCAAGTAAAGCTAAATTATTAAAAAGCTTGTTTTATTTTCTTAATACCTTTTGCATTCTTGATCGAGATTCTTGTTTCCGAGATTTTAGTTTCCAAATTTGTGCTAAAACTGTATACGGTGTTTTGTAACTCATGACTCGTAGTGATGAGTACATCTAAAAATAATAAAAAATAGTTCTTTTTGCATTCTACTACTAAGGGCGTAGCTAGGATGTTTAAATTTTGTTTTCTAAAACGTAAGAGATGGGACCTGATGCTATTAGTAAAGAAAATTTTCAATTTGGATTTTGCGAAAAAAAGTTTATTTTTTATGGGGAGAGGGGTAAAAAAAACTTTTTTGCAAATACCTAAATTTTTCTTGACCAAAGCGTTTCCCTTGAAGCCAATAGCATCTGGTTTATATTTGTCGTGGGTCCCATGTCTCACTTTTTAAATTTTTTTTTTTAATCCTAGCTACGCCCTTATCTTAAGCTTTTGGCAAATGGAATTTAAATCATTAAGAAAGTCAACGGGAATTTCTCTGACTAGACTACTTTTTCGATTCTAAATAGTAAAAATATAACAAAAACAAAAAAAATAGCAATTTCATATAAGTATACGTCGCTCGAGGGCCTTATCTACGATACTAGCTCCATACAAACTGTATAGGACGCAGAAATGGTCGGTTATAAGTTATAAGTGTTATAACTTTTATCGTTTCACACCTCATTCCGTAGCCGACTAGAAGCGGCAAAAGTTTGGTGCTTCCACTGTAGGATAACGGAGCCCCAGCACGCTTTATCTTAAAAAGTTCGGGGGCTCTAAATTATCTTCAAATTAAATCTATCCAGAGTAGTAATAGCGTCTTGGGCACATTATGTTCTTTAAGTGTTTATTTAGGCACAGACGGGAAATTTTATCCTTAGCAAAATGTCTTAATGACACTGATACATAGTATGTCCCAGATTCGTAAGGAATGTATAAATTTATAGACTATTGATTATAAGGAAATAAAACGGGTATTAAGTAATGAGTTAATGAGGGACAAATTCATAAATCAATAAATTTTATAATTGATTATGGGTTTTCTACGAGAAAGAGTGACCTCAAAGTTAACTATTTTCTCACCCTTACCAGAGACCTTCTTCTTCTTCCTGGGAGCCGTCTTGATTCACTACCGGAGGCAGCGCAGCCTCTTGGGCTTTTTGTGCCTAATCTCCCATTATCTTTTATACCAATTCTCCCTTTAGTCTTGGTTCTTTTACAAGTCTGTATAACCCCGAGACTGATTGGTTGATGAAAATGAGCCCACATTCCTGTGGGCTCATTTTCTGTTGCCCAGAATAGTATCTGTGTTTTGTGATTCAACGCTTCACATTCGCACAGGATATGGTAGGCTGTTTCTTCCCCCTCGTCACAAATTCTGCAACTTGGGTCCCCATTGTATGAGCCTATCTTGTGTAGGTGTCCTCTTAGGTTATCATACCCTGTTAGCAACCCTACTGTTATGCGAAGTCTTTTCCTACTTTGTCTGAGTAGTTCTTCCTTTGTTCCTTTGGATGAGCCCCTTATGAACCCTTTCCAAGCCTTATTAAACCAAGATTCTCCCAGTATTTCTTGTGTTTGTTTCGGATCCATTCCCTGGTTTGCCCTCATGCTGTGGTTTTGGTCAATCCAAGGGCAGGTTCCGGTCCAAAATATGGTGTGGATGATCCATGTCTCGCTAGCTCATCCGCTTTTTCGTTGCCTTCTATTTCCGAATGTCCTGGTACCCACAGGAGAGTTACCCTGTTGCGTTCTCCTATGACTTTCAGTTCTTTTTGGTATTCCCATGTCAGCCTGGACGTTACCTTGGGGTTTACTTGTGCCCCTAGTGACGCTTGGCTGTTTGTTATTATGCAGATCCGCTTGTTTTTATAAACCCTCCTGTTGTTTTCTGTCGCACAGTGCAGTAAAGCATATATTTCCGTTTGAAATACAGAACTGTGTGTTCCTAATGGAATGGAGAATTGTGAATTCCTCATTTCACTGTACACGCCCGCTCCAGTTTCCTGCTCGGTTTTAAAACCATCCGTATATCAGATGATCTCCAACTGTGTCGGGGAGATCGAGTTGCTGCCACTCACTTCGATCTGGATTATTACCTCAAAGTTTTTGTTAAATGAGTTATTGGGGAATCATCTGGTCTGTTCTCTTGTACAGGATGTTGCCCCCAACCTGACTTTTTATGTAAGACCTTAAAAAATCCTAAATTATTGGTAATGACAAATCAGAATGGGCATATTTTCTGGTTTTTCGAACTAATCAAAAATCACCCCTAATTAGGGGTTGCTATGATGACGCAAAACTGAAATATATAAATAACATCAAGACGTATAAAAGCGATTCTTATTGTATTTTTTTATATAAAATAAAATCTTACAAATAGAAAATATAATGAGGGCATAATATATTTGAAAGTCTACCCTTAAGCTCGCTAAGGGGGTTAAATCATCCCCTAAATATGAATAAAATAAAAAATTACTTAAAAAATCTATTAAGATATTCTAAATTATTAGAAATTCAAATCGTGTACGCCCCACCAGTATCTATAAGAAAACCACCTAACGTGATAACATACGAAAATATCATAGCGATATAAAAAAACTGTCGAGTATTTTATAATAGTTCTTACTTTTTTAATCAGAAAGATTACGCTTACTTGTCCTTATTATTTAAAACTTTTTTTAAAATCAACCCTCATAGGTGCTAAAATCATCCCTGAAATATGAAAAAAATCAAAAATTATTGAAAAATTTAGGAAAAACTACTAAGATATTCTAAATAATTAGAAATTCAAATCGTGTACTTTCCACCAGTGTCTATCAGAAAACCACCTCACCAATAGCATAGCGATATAAAAAAAACTGTCGACTATATTATAATAGTTCTCACTTTTTTGATAAGAAAGATTACGCTTAATTGTTCTTATTATTCAAAGCTTTTTTTTTAAATAAAAATCAACCCTTACAGGTGGTGAAATCATCCCCAAAATATGAAAAAAATCAAAAATTACTTTAAAAATCTAGGAAAAAATATTTTTTTGTATTATTTAAACATTTTTTTTTTAATTTGTTTATGTTTAGAGGATGATTTTACCCCCTAAGTGGGTTGGTTAAAAAAAATGTTTGGAATAATTAGATTAAGTCAGCCTAATCTATCTGAACAGAAAGCTAAGATCTATTATAAAATATTCGAGTTTTCCTATATTACTATGATATTTTCGTATGTTATCACGTTCGGGGGTAGTTTACCCCTTAGTTATAGGGGTGGTGTTTCTTATAGATACTGGTGGAAAGTACACGATTTAAATTTTTAATAATTTATCCTAGTAGTTTGTCCTAGATTTTTCGAGTAATTTTTGATTTTTTACTCGTACTCGATTGAAAAAATATATTACTGGAGTCTCTTTGCACTCGAGTTACCGAGTCAACTCGGCGCATCGAGTTGATTGTGTTGCCACTAGATGTCACTTCACTACTCTATTTTACTTATCTATGCCGCGCTGGTACAAACCGAGACTGACAATAAAGGTATTTGTTTAAAATTGCTGAAAGAAATCTCACTCGAATTGCAAACTTACAATTTGAGTGAGATTTCATTCTAGTGACTCGAAAACTCGAATATAACTCGAGTGAGCTAGTAAAATTGCTCGAGTGACTCGAGTCACAAAATTCTATTCGAGTCGCATCACTAATTCAGGGGATGATTTAACCACCTTAGCGAGTTTAAGGGTGGACTTTTAACTATATTACGCCCTTATTAATATAAAAATATATTATTTTTTATTTTACAGATTTTATGTTATAGAAAAAATACAATTTGAATTACTTTTATTCGTTTTGATATTATTCATATATTTTAGTTTTGCGTCATCATATCAACCCCTAATTAGGGGTAAATTTCAACATTTTACGAAAAACTAAAAAATATGCTTATCTTGATTTTTAATTTCTGATAATTTGACATACGCAGAATATTTTAAGGATTTTTTAAGGTCTCTGGCAGGGGTGAGAAAATAGGCAAAAAATACGTTGTTTTTGCGACCGATCAAAAAATGCCCCAGGAATTTTTTTAGAAAAATGAGTGTGTGTCATCAATTTAAGTTGGCAACACATTTATATTTAAAGCAGAACCAAAGTCTTCTATTTTTGTTTATGACGGCGCGTTTCTACGTATTTTTATGAAATAAAAATCAGTAAAAATAGTTTTATTATTCCACACAAATATTTTGTTTTAGCTATTTTTTTAATGACATAGTGATTGCCATTTAATATAATTTTGTAAACTGAGGACTATACAGACTTTGCCAAGTACTTACATGTAGATAAATAGTTTGGACACAATAGCTACGTGGTACATAAAACGCGACGTTTTTGTTGATAGCTGGTATTTTAAAACTTGTCATTTTAAATGTGCTCTTAAAATGGGTATTTTTTTTTCTTCTACTGCAGTTAAAATAAGACCTTTTTTTATTAATTCTTTAGTCAAAAAATCCGTAAACGCACTTTTCAAAAGACAAATGTCATAATATGGTTATGGTACTTCTCCTAAAACTTGTATTGCAAGGAACATCTTTAAAATTAGAGAGGGGCAAGAAAAGTAAAAAATTATTATCGTTATTTATTTTATACATTCATTGTCATTTTATACATGGTACCAGAAATATATGGAAGTCCGGACCTGACCGCGCAAGATCCAAAAGGCCTTTCCCCTATATCCGTTTACGTGTTTTGCCCTGCCTGCATGGATAAAATACAGTACCCAGTACTGTAGAACACTACAGTACTGGGTACTGTATTTTGTCCATGCATGCAGGGCAAAACACGTAAACGGATATAGAGGAAAGTCCTTGTAGAACACTACAGTACTGGCCTTTCATTAACCTTAAAACTTTCTTGGCTCCAGACCATAGTTTCAAACGTTGTTTATCAAGTAGGCCTTTGTTTTTTTCTGAAAAGTGTGTTCGTCCTGTGAATGCATCTTTTTAAAAAAAAAAACTTTTAAAAAAACAATGAGCGTTCCCCAAAAAGTCTCCCTTTAAGGGGGAGAATTTCCCAGTACGCCCCGAATCCTTATTTCCAAAAAAAGTCGGACAAATTATGAGACAATAAAAAACCAATACACCCCTGGATTTGTCAATGGCCATAAACCTAGGGGCGGCAGATTTTAGAGGAAGCTCCTTAATTTTAGAGGATAAAGTCAAATGGTTCACCGGTTATCTCTTTTTCATAAAAACTTAAATTCTCATAAAACTCATTCGTATCAAAATCAACTGGTTTTTTTTTACTGTTTGTACCTTTTTATCTGTATGTATTTGTGAGTGATGGATGACGCGGGCGACTAAAGAAATACATGGGGCGGCAGAAATAAAGGGCCACACTCTAAAACAATAAATCCGGCACTCATCCAATATGTTTCAAGTTAAACAAATGTTACATTTAATTTTAAAAAATTAAGGTTTGAGAAGGCAACCCCCTTTCCAATTTAAATTAAACCTTTTTTTTAATTTAAAAAATGAACTTTTTTAAGCCCAATTTTTTTTTGGTTTAATTAATTTTGAATGTAATTTTTTGGGGGGAAAGGGAAAAAAAAAATTTTCAGCAAAAAAAAGGACGCACGAAAGGGAAAAGTTTCCTTAACCCTTTTCCCCCCGCGGAAGGGTAACGCACACAACGCTTGCCTACATCCTGGTAGGAAAATTTCTTTAATCTGGGGAAAAACGGCACTTTCTTTCTTGGCTCCAGACCATAGTTTCAAACGTTGTTTATCAAGTAGGCCTTTGTTTTTTTCTGAAAAGTGTGTTCGTCCTGTGAATGCGAGTACTTTTTGCACAAAAAAAAACTATTTAAAAATTACAATGAGCGATTCCCAAAGTCCCCTTTCAAGGGAGAAGTTTCCGCAGTACGTACTACGGAATCCTTATTTCCGAAAAAGTCGGCATCAAATTATGAGACAATATACAACCAATACAGTCCTGGATTTGTCAATAGGCCATAAAACCTAGGGGCGGCAGATTTTAGAGGAAGTTCACTTAATTTTAGAGGATAAAAGTCAAATAGGTTCACCGGTTATCTCATTTTCATACTAAAACGGTAAATTCCATGAAATCATTTCGTATCGAAGATCGTTATCCAACAGGTATTTGACTGTTTTATATTTTATCTTAATTATAGTGTGAGTATGGATGAACGGGGCACTAAAGAACATGGGGCGGCAGAAATAAAGTGGCCTACACTCGTAAAACATATGAATCCGGCACTCATCCAATATGTTTCAAGTTATAACAAATGTTACATTTTAATTTAAAAAATTAAGGTTTTGAGAAGGCAAGCCCCCTTTCCAACTTACTTAAACCTTAAAACCCCTATATCCTGAATCTGAGGCAAATATGTTTATAAATTTCAAAATCCGCCCATTTTAATCTTTCGTTATAAATTTCTAAATTTTTACCTAGGATTCTTAATAAGTATCACATTGATTTTCAGAAGTAAAAAGAAAAATTTTAAAACAACTCCATATTAAAATCTTTAAACAAAGAAACACACCTAACATGTGATTTTTAACCAATATATGTTGTTTTTGGGTCTAGAAAAACAACATTTAAATGAAACATTTTTTTTCGTTACCATAAAGTGTGGTATCCAAAATCGAAAATAAATTTTGCTTTCATTTATCTTAAAAGTTTTGATTGCTTGATCTTTATAATTTTTAACATGTTATTCTCGAGATAACCCTGAGGGACTTTTAAATGGAACATTTTATTATTTCCATTTCGGGTGTCTTAAAAAAATAAATTTTAAATTTTAATACATTTTTATATTTCGCAAGCAGAGACATTATTAAACGGTACTTGTGAAACTTCCTGTAAAATTACAATAAGATGTCCCATTTATAAGTTGCTTGAGGTAATGTCAAAAATCACATTTAAAAACCTTATAAAGATCTAGCATCGCAAGTTTTGGAATACAATTCGAAATAATGTATCATTTAAGGGTGGTTTAATGTTGATCGCAGAAATAACATATTTAAATTTGAAAAATATTTATCAAAAACTAATTTCGCTAATAGCCTAAGAGCCGAAGAGAGATCGTTCTTTACCCATCTGTTAACCGGATTAAACCCATTTTTTTGTTAATCTTACACATAAACACAGGCATTTTGACTATATTGCCTATCAAAACATAGTCAAGACTATTTTTAATTAAATTAACTTAAATCAACTTTTTTTTTTAACTTTGACTATGTGATAACTACATAAACAGGTAAGTTTTCAAGCTATTTTAATTTGAGAATAAAGATAATTAAATATAAAACGCGTTGATATACTCTTGCCAGCGAAAAAATGTTCAAGTGACCTATTGTTAAGCCAGAGAGAGCGACATTATAAACTTCAAAGCTTGACAATAGGTCACTTGAACATTTTTTCGCTGGCACAAGTATATCAACGCGTTTTATATTTAATTATCTTTATTCTCAAATTATAATAGTCACTTATAAAAACTTACCTGTTTGCACCTGCTTGCCAGATAGTCTTGACTAAAAATGAACAGGCAAGACCAAGGCATGGCCTGTTTTGTACGGTTCAAAATTTCGATCTATTCAAAATTTATTTAGTTATCACGTAGTCAAAGTTTATATAAAAAAGATTATTTAAGTTAATTTAATTAAAAATAGTCTGGACCATATTTTGATAGACAATATCGTCAAAATGTATTTATTTATGTGTAAGATTAACAAAAAAAATGGGTTTCATCTTGTTAACAGATGGATGAAGAACGATCTCTCTTCGGCTCCTCTACTATAAGAGTTACAGCATTTTAAAATGAGGCTAAAATTATATCCCGCGGCTCGAGATCCGTGCTAAAATCTTTGACGCTTGATTTATCATATGGATTATGTAGTATCATTCGTATCATAGTTACCATTTGTAAGTATAAAAACTAAAGATAATCCGGATTCGTGATCCGATAAATAGAAGTCAATGCCCTGGATTTAATTCCTTTTTTTCTTAAAAAAGGAATACTAATTCGTATTGGTGATTCGATTTCTTCACGAGGGTCCGGATTCGTAAATTGATTCCAATTTTAAAGGATCCGTCCCAGCTCTACGCTCTAATTAATTTATAATATACACCTTAATACTCAGTCTTCTGCATTCTCCTTAAATAAAATTACTACAAAAGGGTGTTCATATTTCTGTAATTTATTTTATTTGATACCACTTTCGAGAAGTGCACTAATAAAATACTTATCATATATGTCTGTTTGCCATTAGCTTCGGCCAGTCCTTTCCTGTCTCCCTTCTTCCACCAACCTTGCGAGCCCTTCATTACGTCCGCACCGGTAACTTTCTGATTTTATTAAAATGTCAACGTTTTCCTTGTTGATTCTTTGTAACCCTGTGCCGAGTTTTATAACTAGCAAAGTTTACTTGAATAATTATTCACTTTACATTCTTATACATTTATTAATGGGGCTCATATGATATTTAAAATTTAATTTAAAAGATAAATTTATTTTTAAATTTTATTACGTTACTTTTTCATTATAATGTTTAGCAAAATAAATAAGTTTTGTGTTTAAATTATCAATATTATGTTTTAAAATTCAGTGCAAATATGTTAAATGTCTCTGGAAAATTTATTTTTTTAAGGTTTTTTAGTGGGGCAGAGTCTTGCAATAAATTGGTTTTAATTTTTTTTTCTTGAAAACAAAGCACGATAGGAAAAATATCAAGAAACAGAAACATTGTATTTTTAGTTGCTTAATATAAAAGGTATATAAAAATGCAAAAAAGTCAGTGACGTACATTTTTTGAAAATTTGGCAACATGGATAATTGGCCCTGCTCTATCAATATAATTTTTTTCAATAACGCCACCTTGCCGCTTATAACAAAAAGTAATAAGAAGTGTGATATTTTAAATGAGACACCATATATATATTATTGCACTTTTCGCTCCGCTATTGCTTTCCGATTATTCTTGTTTAGTACTTTCCTACACCTATATTTAGTAGTTTTCGACTTCTTAATTAATTTCTTTATTTTTTCTTTAAAACATAGCTCCAATTAAATTTTTCAGTTTGTTTTATTTGGGATACTCGCCTTACTACTTTTTTTGGAAAATGGGACCCCTTCGGTCCAGGTCCCGGGGTATACAGGCTGACTTATTGACCCCTATGAACTTGCAGATCGCCTGCAACAAAAAAGAAGAAAACCCCCCAAAAAAACAAAAAAGTCACAAATACTAATCTACGTTTCGGTGGCAAGTTGGCCACCGTTGTCAAGATAGAAACTTAAACCAACTTTTAAGAATTTTTTTATCTAAAAACTTAGGAAATTCTGATAGCGTTTTTACTTTTTAGTGACGTTTTGTTATAAATGAAACTTTTGTTATAAATGAAACTAGGTCAGTTCAGTATTCAAAAAGACCAGAAAGGTGGGTGGTATGGTTTGTTCATTAATTTTAAATTTACCTGAATTTACTTCAGCATCAAGCATAGGTAACCATGTATTATTTAAATTAACAGATATTGATGCTTCACATCTGTCTTTATTTAATAAAATAAATGCACTTTCCTTTATTTTACGTTTTTTTTTTGAACAAGTTTCCTTTGCTTAGATAAATGCTAGAAGCATTCCAGTTTATTATGTGGTTATTAATAAATGCATGTAGACAGATTTTTGATTTGTGGAATTATGTGTTTCTAATATATGTTCTATGTTCTTTTATGCGTTTGGCTAATGGTCTAGCAGTTTCACCTGTAAAAAATTTAATACATTCACAAGGGATCTTATAAATAACATTTTTTGTGTTTTGGTTTATATTGTATGGTTTAGTTTTTGTTACTTGGGATCTAATGGTGTTTTGTGTTTTAAAAATAGTGCGAATATTAAATTTATTACCTATTTGTTGAATTGTATTTGATAAGCCAGGAATATATGCTAAATACAGATTTGTAATAGGTCTATTTTGATTTTGTCTTAAATTTGAAACATGAGTCCGCCACAAAACTATAGAACATATTTACAACTCTAATTAAATTTTTATTACTACGTCACTAAGATTCGAAGAAAATTTAAATTTTGGAAGTAATTTAAAGAGGTCCTGTATATTACTTAAGAGTAAGAAAATTTGTTCTACAGGTGTCGTCAAAATTAGTGATTTTACCGCGAGATAGAAAAATGAAGAAAAATGATTTTTTTAAATGGAATTATGATATAATATAAAAGGCAATTAAAATGCCTTGCCTTTTTTAGTT